>CM055756.1:2545600-2788100 GCA_029465975.1 Dallia pectoralis
AATTACTGCCAAACATTTTGAAGCCCTATATTCATATACTATACTAATAATAATCAATTGGAGTATTAATAAAAATGTCTATGAACTAATTCTGCCTTTGCTGTATGTATTTTGAGGAACATTTATAAGTCTGATATGAATGAAAGCCCCGGACAGACAGGACATTAACATATATTTGAACATATTTTACATGCATTAACTGAGAAAAATGTCCAATGAAGCATCAGAAGAAGGCGGATGTAGGCGGAGCTGATTAGCGACGTCACTTCCTGTTCCTTGCGCGCGAGCAAAATATCATATGTTGAACCGGAGATATTGCAGCATGTTTCAGTCGCCATAAACTACGCTTTAAACTCGAGAATCAGGTGTAAGGATTCCAAAAAGGACAAAGTACAGATGGAATGAACAGGTGAGTTTGAGCTAAATTTTACTTTATCTAGGCCTATATGAGATAACAGCTAACTAGCTACTTGGCTATGGTTAATGCTCACATTAACATTAGCTAGATAGCTACTTACGTCTGAGCCATGTTAGAAGACAACACGTAACTAGCGCTTGTTAACAATTACTTATCTTTTATCTGCATCTTTTGTTTTTCAGGTAACTGGTAGCTACAGTTACTAATTAGGCAAGGTTGCTAGGTAGCTTGTTTGTAAAAGGCAGGGAACAAAAAATGAACATGTACTTTATCCTAATAAGCCATGTAGCCACTAGTTAGCTGATAATTTTTTTTTCCTGATGCTGTGTGTTATAAATTGTAACACGCTGGGTGTTTATAAGATGTTGCATTTAACGGCTATAGTATAAATTAAACGATGTACCTTACCCTTTCTCATTTCTTTAGGCTTCAGAGGAAGTTAATGCCAATGCAGAATACTCTGTATCTGATCCCAACAGCAAAGAGGGAGACATACCCAATCTCAGTAATGAAGAGGATGATGACATACACAATCCCAACAGCATGGAGGACAATGTACCCGATCCCAGCAGTGAAGAGGAAGACGTAACTGATCCCAGCAGTGAAGAGGAAGACGTACACAATACGAACAGTGAATGGGGCGACAATTCATCTGCCTTGGTATGTTTCACGCAAGTGTGTATTTGGAATCCTAATTTAATATTGCGCAATTTCACAAATTCCGATAAAAGGTTAAATATATTAATCATGTTTGCTTGTTGTCTTGTGTTTTTTTTACAGGGCATGCTAGGGAGAAATTTGAAGAAATAACAGTGCAAGATGTCCAGAAGATCTTGCACAAGAAGTGCAACAATGAATGCTTCAGACAAGTAAAGGCAGAAAAGATGTGAGCATGCATTTCATGTACAAAAATGAAGCATATTGTTAAATAAAATAACCATGTTTATTTTAACATTTAGAGTTTAAAATAGTTCTACAATGTATATATCAACATTTTAAGTGTTCATAGCTGGTTTATCCCCCTTTAATGTAGCTTTGACAATATTATCTCATGAAAATATTTATGAAAACACACACATTGTGTGTCTTGCCTCAAGATTTATTTAGGTATTTTGAATATGTACTGTATTTCCTTTATTTTAAAGATGTTAATTACACTTGAAGACAAAAGTATATTCTAAAGTTTCAAGTGGAACTCCTACCAGACACATGGCACTGATTGTTAGAGTATTGTTTAAGGTTCACTTGACAAACTTGGCTTGTACAGTTATACTATGTGTTTAAATCTATTAGTAAATCATAGTAAATTAACATTTATTAGGTTTACTTCTTGAAGTACTTACATGAGTTGAAATACTTTTAAGTACTTTAAGAAGTCTACATCATAAACTAAAAGTACACTACACGGGTTACTTTAAAGTATACTTTTAAGTACTTTAAGAAGTCTACTTCATAAACTAAAAGTACACTACACGGGTTACTTTAAAGTATTTAAAAGTATACTTAAAATAAACTAAGTGTACTCTAAAGTGTACTAAATAAACAATAAAGTGGGCCAATTTAGTCTACTTAGTATAAAAATAGTATATAAATAAGTACTTTAGTACCTTAATAATAGTATACTTTTTAAACTTAAGTATACTCTCAAAAATGAACTTAAAGTATACTTTTGTTTCGTAAGGATACAGGCCATATAGGTCTCCTGTATCTCTTCTTTATATCCACAAATAAGACCTATATGTACATACAAGATGTCTCCAATCGCAGCTGTACTGTAAGTACTTTGAGTTCCTGATGAAGTCTGTTGAAGTATTGCGCTCTTACTCGTTGTATTACGGTAACAGATTTGTTTTGGTGTTTGTGTATTAAGTGTTTTAATCGTTTTTTTAATGTTCAGTTTTTTGTCTTGTTTTTGTTCTATTTGATTGTTCTTAAGTAAATAAATAATGTACATTTCTACATTTTGGGCTTTTATTTATGTTGCATAGTAGCTATGGATTTCAATAATTTAACATATATGTGCATATATGTTAGGTGCATATAGGTGCATATATGTTAGGTGCATATATGTTAGGTGCATATATGTTAGGTGCATATAGGTGCATATATGCACCTAACATATAGGTTCATATATGCACATATAGGTGCATATATGCACATATATGTACATATAATATAGGAAAACGGCCAATTTTATATATGTCACATATATTAAAAATATATCAAAACCTATATTAAAACATATATGTTTATATAGGTTCTTTCCATGTGGGATATGCTGTTAAGAGTGTCCTCTGGACCTAGAACATAATGCTATAAGATCTGAGACATTATATATGCTGTTAAGAGTGTGCTCTGGACCTAGAACATAATGCTATAAGATCTGAGACATTATATATGCTGTTAAGAGTGTGCTCTGGACCTAGAACATATTGCTATAAGATCTGAGACATTATATATGCTGTTAAGAGTGTGCTCTGGACATAGAACATAATGCTATAAGATCTGAGACATTATATATGCTGTTAAGAGTGTCCTCTGGACCTAGAACATAATGCTATAAGATCTGAGACATTATATATGCTGTTAAGAGTGTGCTCTGGACCTAGAACATAATGCTATAAGATCTGAGACATTATATATGCTGTTAAGAGTGTCCTCTGGACCTAGAACATAATGCTATAAGATCTGAGACATTATATATGCTGTTAAGAGTGTCCTCTGGACCTAGAACATAATGCTATAAGATCTGAGACATTATATATGCTGTTAAGAGTGTCCTCTGTACCTAGAACATAATGCTATAAGATCTGAGACATTATATATGCTGTTAAGAGTGTCCTCTGGACCTAGAACATAATGCTATAAGATCTGAGACATTATATATGCTGTTAAGAGTGTGCTCTGGACCTAGAACATAATGCTATAAGATCTGAGACATTATATATGCTGTTAAGAGTGTCCTCTGGACCTAGAACATAATGCTATAAGATCTGAGACATTATATATGCTGTTAAGAGTGTCCTCTGGACCTAGAACATAATGCTATAAGATCTGAGACATTATGTATGCTGTTAAGAGTGTGCTCTGGACCTAGAACATAATGCTATAAGATCTGAGACATTATATATGCTGTTAAGAGTGTCCTCTGGACCTAGAACATAATGCTATAAGATCTGAGACATTATATATGCTGTTAAGAGTGTCCTCTGGACCTAGAACATAATGCTATAAGATCTGAGACATTATATATGCTGTTAAGAGTGTCCTCTGGACCTAGAACATAATGCTATAAGATCTGAGACATTATATATGCTGTTAAGAGTGTCCTCTGGACCTAGAACATAATGCCATAAGATCTGAGACATTATATATGCTGTTAAGAGTGTCCTCTGGACCTAGAACATAATGCTATAAGATCTGAGACATTATATATGCTGTTAAGAGTGTGCTCTGGACCTAGAACATAATGCTATAAGATCTGAGACATTATATATGCTGTTAAGAGTGTCCTCTGGACCTAGAACATAATGCTATAAGATCTGAGACATTATATATGCTGTTAAGAGTGTGCTCTGGACCTAGAACATAATGCTATAAGATCTGAGAGATTATATATGCTGTTAAGAGTGTGCTCTGGACCTAGAACATAATGCTATAAGATCTGAGACATTATATATGCTGTTAAGAGTGTCCTCTGGACCTAGAACATAATGCTATAAGATCTGAGACATTATATATGCTGTTAAGAGTGTCCTCTGGACCTAGAACATAATGCTATAAGATCTGAGACATTATATATGCTGTTAAGAGTGTCCTCTGGACCTAGAACATAATGCTATAAGATCTGAGACATTATATATGCTGTTAAGAGTGTGCTCTGGACCTAGAACATAATGCTATAAGATCTGAGACATTATATATGCTGTTAAGAGTGTGCTCTGGACCTAGAACATAATGCTATAAGATCTGAGACATTATATATGCTGTTAAGAGTGTCCTCTGGACCTAGAACATAATGCTATAAGATCTGAGACATTATATATGCTGTTAAGAGTGTCCTCTGGACCTAGAACATAATGCTATAAGATCTGAGACATTATATATGCTGTTAAGAGTGTCCTCTGGACCTAGAACATAATGCTATAAGATCTGAGACATTATATATGCTGTTAAGAGTGTGCTCTGGACCTAGAACATAATGCTATAAGATCTGAGACATTATATATGCTGTTAAGAGTGTGCTCTGGACCTAGAACATAATGCTATAAGATCTGAGACATTATATATGCTGTTAAGAGTGTCCTCTGGACCTAGAACATAATGCTATAAGATCTGAGACATTATATATGCTGTTAAGAGTGTCCTCTGGACCTAGAACATAATGCTATAAGATCTGAGACATTATATATGCTGTTAAGAGTGTCCTCTGGACCTAGAACATAATGCTATAAGATCTGAGACATTATATATGCTGTTAAGAGTGTCCTCTGGACCTAGAACATAATGCTATAAGATCTGAGACATTATATATGCTGTTAAGAGTGTCCTCTGGACCTAGAACATAATGCTATAAGATCTGAGACATTATATATGCTGTTAAGAGTGTCCTCTGGACCTAGAACATAATGCTATAAGATCTGAGACATTATATATGCTGTTAAGAGTGTCCTCTGGACCTAGAACATAATGCTATAAGATCTGAGACATTATGCTGTTAAGAGTGTCCTCTGGACCTAGAACATAATGCTATAAGATCTGAGACATTATATATGCTGTTAAGAGTGATGATATAGCATTTCTACATGTGACTGTGGAACAAAAACAGCTTTCGAACGAACCTCTGTTCACTTAAAAAAACAGTGTTTGGTGAAATATACACTTGTCAATGCAAGGTATATTTTAAGAGATCCCACATTTTTTGAGGACTTGGTTAATTGTGGGGAAATCATTTACAGGTAATGAAGATGTCTACTTCCTCGAATGTCAAAAGAAATTCATTACCCTACAATAAAGTGATCAGTTAAATTATCACTGCTAGAGGCGATTCTAAACTTTTTTTTCTAGTCTTTATATCGTGAAAACTCCAGAGTACTTTGCGGAGAGTTACTACTTTCAGTGCATCCGGAGTAAAATACAACTGTCAAATATGGAGATGGAAAGAGAGCTCTTTGTTTATGGACACCGAGGATGGCATTAGCAAAACATAACCCAAAGCCCAACGCAACAGATTATGAAGGATTGTTGATGCTCAGGTGCTATTTCACAGGGGCCATTAACTCAAATCAAGCAGTCTCGTTCGTTACACACACCAAACAGCTGCAGACAATAAAACCTCCACTAAAATATGTTCCCAGATAGACATAAACACATTTGAAAACCTTCAATTGGTTACGTTTAATGAACTAGACCCCCCTTCACAGACACACCAACATGTGTTTATCAACTCCTAAAACATTTAGCAAAATGGCTCAGGTATGTCATGCTAAATTATGTATTAGAAAGTTACAGATTTTTTTTTGTCAATTTTTACCCATACCCAATTCTGAGAACAATTTATTTTAGATGTTAAAGGGGCACTTTGTAGAATCCTGCCTCTAACGTTTACTTGTCTACATATCAAACCACGTCACAACTTCTCTCATCCTTTTCTATCGTTACTGAACAAACCAAAACAATATCAGATAATTCACGCGGGAAATTAGCTGGTTTAGAATGGGGGGATTGAACTGCGAGTGTCTTAAGCGAGTCTGAGAAGACTACCCAATATCCCCAATTTCACAATTTTTGGAGCAGTTAGCAGAGCTCAGTAAGTGTCTTTAAAAGCTTTCTAATAGTACTGTACTTAATACTTGTAGTTATGACCACATTAAAACAATGAATGCAGCAACTCCTGAAATCCATTAAATCATTTATAAGGACATATGTGTTCATTAAAGTTTGAGGGTTTTATAACTGAATCTGTTAGTTACACTTACTGACTAAAAACAGATAAAAAATATATATAACATATGTCAACCTTTAGATAATTAAATTTTTCCTATTTCATTTTTGTTGTAATCATTGATAAACTGTTGTGTCCCCCAGGTTGGCGTGATTAAAATGTAAATGACCTGCGGGAGACCGGTGACACGTCTTCTGTTGCCCACGAGAACCTAGAAGCATGCCTGGATTTCCCAAAACATTTCCCGTAATTACCGTGGCTGACAGGGGAGCAGTCTAGTAATATATGTGGGCAAGAATAAAGAAATTACAATTACATGCACAGCAGTTAGGACGAGCGACCGCTGGCTAGCACACGACACAGGTCTATTGGCGTCTTACATCGATCGCTGTTAGGTTGATAGACCTCAGGTTACTGCTAACAAATATCGTTTCTATCTCTATCATCTTGAAGCGCCACACAGAAAAGATGGAATCATTGAATACAAATCTGGTTGAAAAAAATCTATTTCAGTTCTATTGATGTAGATGCATTTATTTTAACCACATTTCTATTGAAGGCCCCCCCCCCAGCTGCCGGAGCAAAGATGACTTGGTTTGATTACGCATTGCAATGCAGCAGTCATCTTCTTCTGCTACAGCCATCTGAGGGCAGCCAGTCTGCTTTATTACATTCTACACCACCCCAATCCAACCCTGCCCCTTGCTGAATAAGCATTTTGTTTATTGTCGGCGGATTGGCTAGTCATGCTCCACCAATCACCTGCAGCCTGGTCTACACCCATTTGCATAGAACGTACGCTCGCTAACTGTGAGTAGCATTGTGATGCCTCTGCATCAGGAATAGTGCCGGCGATGTAGTTTGAGGACACAAGATGTCAGAGTCAGAAAAGTACATTCCTGTGACTGTGTCTTTAACTCTTAGAAATTTAAGGCTTCAATTGTAAAGGAATTCAGCGTCAGTTTCCATTGTAGCACACGTTTCCTTTAGAGTTCATTAATGCTAAAATCCATTGCATACAGCCCCAATAATACAACTAGTCAAATAAAGCCTGTTCTATATTGACATGCGGCGTTTAACTAGAAACATATGATGGGGCCAAAAATGTATAGCGCAAGATATGCACCCACCAGCCACTTTATTAAGTACATCTGATCATCCATTCACGTGGCAGCATCTCAATCAATGCAGTCAGGCATGTAGACATGGTCGAGACGTTCTGCCGGTGGTGGAGGAGGTGTAATGGTGTGGGGGATATTTTCCTCGGCGCACTATAGGCCTCTTCGTACCAACCGAGCAATGTTTAAATGTAACAGCCTTGAGTATTGTTACTGATCATGTCCATCTCTGTAAGACCCCTGTGAACCAATCATCTAATGGTTATTTCCAGCAGGATAACGTGACATGTCACATGACATTTCTTGAACTTCACAATGAGTTCACTAACCAAATGGTCTCCAGTCACCAGGTCTAAATACACCAGATATCATTAGCATTCAGTGCGCTTATTAATCACATTCTCTAAATGACCTTTTATTTGCTAATGACATTGTCCGTTATAACTTTCAATTAGCAGAGTAATGACTGTTGGCCAGTGTGTTGTTTAAAATATCGGACTGCATTGCTCACCTTGGTGGTCATGCGCGATTACATATATTGTACATTATGTTGACTGTATGGCAACCTTTGTCCACACCCAGATACTGTGTCTCACTGTATGGCAACCTGTGTCCACACCCAGATACTGTGTCTCACTGTGTGACAACCTGTGTCCACACCCAGATACTGTGTCTCACTGTGTGACAACCTGTGTCCACACCCAGATACTGTGTCTCACTGTATGGCAACCTGTGTCCACACCCAGATACTGTGTCTCACTGTGTGACAACCTGTGTCCACACCCAGATACTGTGTCTCACTGTGTGACAACCTGTGTCCACACCCAGATACTGTGTCTCACTGTATGGCAACCTGTGTCCACACCCAGATACTGTGTCTCACTGTGTGACAACCTGTGTCCACACCCAGATACTGTGTCTCACTGTGTGACAACCTGTGTCCACACCCAGATACTGTGTCTCACTGTGTGACAACCTGTGTCCACACCCAGATACTGTGTCTCACTGTGTGACAACCTGTGTCCACACCCAGATACTGTGTCTCACTGTGTGACAACCTGTGTCCACACCCAGATACTGTGTCTCACTGTGTGACAACCTGTGTCCACACCCAGATACTGTGTCTCACTGTGTGACAACCTGTGTCCACACCCAGATACTGTGTCTCACTGTATGGCAACCTTTGTCCACACCCAGATACTGTGTCTCACTGTGTGACAACCTGTGTCCACACCCAGATACTGTGTCTCACTGTGTGACAACCTGTGTCCACACCCAGATACTGTGTCTCACTGTATGGCAACCTGTGTCCACACCCAGATACTGTGTCTCACTGTGTGACAACCTGTGTCCACACCCAGATACTGTGTCTCACTGTGTGACAACCTGTGTCCACACCCAGATACTGTGTCTCACTGTGTGACAACCTGTGTCCACACCCAGATACTGTGTCTCACTGTATGGCAACCTGTGTCCACACCCAGATACTGTGTCTCACTGTGTGACAACCTGTGTCCACATCAGATACTGTGTCTCACTGTATGACAACCTATGTCCACACCCAGATACTGTGTCTCACTGTGTGACAACCTGTGTCCACACCCAGATACTGTGTCTCACTGTATGGCAACCTGTGTCCACACCCAGATACTGTGTCTCACTGTATGGCAACCTGTGTCCACACCCAGATACTGTGTCTCACTGTATGGCAACCTGTGTCCACACCCAGATACTGTGTCTCACTGTATGGCAACCTGTGTCCACACCCAGATACTGTGTCTCACTGTGTGACAACCTGTGTCCACACCCAGATACTGTGTCTCACTGTGTGACAACCTGTGTCCACACCCAGATACTGTGTCTCACTGTGTGACAACCTGTGTCCACACCCAGATACTGTGTCTCACTGTATGGCAACCTGTGTCCACACCCAGATACTGTGTCTCACTGTATGGCAACCTGTGTCCACACCCAGATACTGTGTCTCACTGTATGGCAACCTGTGTCCACACCCAGATACTGTGTCTCACTGTATGGCAACCTGTGTCCACACCCAGATACTGTGTCTCACTGTATGGCAACCTGTGTCCACACCCAGATACTGTGTCTCACTGTGTGACAACCTGTGTCCACATCCAGATACTGTGTCTCACTGTGTGACAACCTGTGTCCACATCCAGATACTGTGTCTTCATTGTATGACAACCTGTGTCCACATCCAGATACTGTGTCTCACTGATGCCACCTGTGTCCACACCCAGATACTGTGTCTCACTGTATGACAACCTGTGTCCACACCCAGATACTGTGTCTCACTGTGTGACAACCTGTGTCCACACCCAGATACTGTGTCTCACTGTATGCCGACCTGTGTCCATGCCCAGATACTGTGTCTCACTGTGTGGCAACCTGTGTCCACACCCAGATACTGTGTCTCACTGTATGCCGACCTGTGTCCATGCCCAGATACTGTGTCTCACTGTGTGGCAACTGATTTTTACATCTGGCTCATCTTAAGTAATTTCACATTAGTCTACATTGAACACAATCTGAACCTTGTTCCTCGTTCAGCCTCATTCACTAGCAGTGGAACGTACCCAGATACTCGTGCAGCCTCATGCACTAGCAGTGGAACGTACCTAGATACTCGTGCAGCCTCATACACTAGCAGTGGAACGTACCCAGCCCAGCCTGCTCACCTTGTGTGGCAGGACCACGGCGGAGCCCCCGCTGATGCCCACAATGGGCACCGCCGTCTGCAGAGCGATGAAGTCCAAGATCTGTGCCACGGCTTCCGAGCCGATGTTGTCCTCAAACACCACGCCGTGCACCCTATTGGCCGCCAGCGTGTCGCAGATCCGTGTGAGTAGGGCTCGCGGGTTGGTGTTATTCACCAGCACCGTGATCGGGTTCACCTCCAGAGGAAGGTCCATGAAGTTCTCCCGGCTGAGACGCCCCTTGATCTCTTGTTGGTAGGCCGAGCCACTGAACACCACCGCAACGTTCACCGTCGGCGCGGGCGTGATGAGCGGCCGGCCCCGGCACCAGGGCGCATCGCACAGTAGCAACAGCAGCAGCAGCGGCGGCCACCAGGGGGAGTCGCTCAAGCGGCCTAGACGAACGCCCATCTCAGTCGCCTACTGCCTGGGAGAGGGGAAGGGGTGAGGGGCGAGGTGAGGGGATTAGGGAGGTGAGAGAGATGGGCATAGACGTTACTATCAGATACAGTCAACTTTTTTGCAACTGTTAAGCAATGTTTTGATATTGCAGGGTAAACGCTCACGGCTGCCAGCCAAAACCAACCAAACCAGCTGCTTTTTGTTTTCACTATTGTCTTATTTTCATTAATGACCTTTGAGCTTCATCTGGGATTCGTATGCTTCTGGTGTGTGTTTTATGCCTGAGATGGCGTATGCAACCATTAGCTGTGATCTGAACTGATTTCCTGAGTGAGTCAGGGTAGTATTTTTAAAGTGTTCAACATAAAACACAATGGCCATGTTGCTGTGGCTGCGGATGGCAGCTGCTGTTGTACTCCGCAGTCCAATACAACAGATGGTCTCCACTGTATAATGCAACAAATGGAAAACATGGATTTAGCATTTCTCTCCTGTGAACACCTTTTTTAGTTTCTAAAATTGTGCTGCAGAGCAATTCCAGCGCAATCAAAAACTTGTCCAGAAGCAAAAGTATTATTTTAAGGAACAAACACATTTCTGGCTGCTCCAGGTGAAAGAGACATCCATGTTAAGCCACATCTTGGATGACTCATTCACCTGGAGCAGCCGATAAACAAATACATTCCCACCCACTCATCACCATGTAGTCTTTGCATGTGTTGGTGTTCATTTCTTTCAAGTAGTTTTTTATTTACCTGAACCTTGTTTAGTCGTTGAAATGCTTTTCCTAAAAATGGTGGTGTGACAAAATACATCTGAAATTATTTACATATACAGCACTCGTTTGCTTACAGAATACAGAGTAGGCTACTCTAATGCCTTGACCCAGGTTAACGCCAATTATTCTATTAATCAATATTGATTAACTTTGTGTGAAATCACAAAGCAGGTCAGAAACCCACCCACCTAAACAGCTGAAATTCTATGCTGATTATTTAACAGCTTTTACAAAAAACCCATTAACATACTAATTTCAGAGTGTAATATTGACCTCATCAAAGATATATTGAATTCACATGTTCGTCTGCAATAGGCCTTCAAAGCTCACTGCATTCAAAACACAATTGGTTTGTTATAATCTTTAATACATTTCTAGCTGGTCGAGGAAAATAAAAAGGACCCACTGAACCCAAAAGAACCCATTGTGTTTAGTCTGTCACACTGACATGAGTGCACTCTGGGATCCTGTCATGGGGACCTGATTTAGCATGAATTTGAATGACAGCGGGGTGAACACAATGTAATCCTCTGTAATCCCTATCATGGCCCATAGCACGATCCTATCTCCCTATCGAGTTATGTCTAAAGGCTCGGGACCCACTGCATTTTCCCCATTCATCAACTCATTTTTTTCCTGGCAGAAATGGATGAAAGGCTTGTGTTAGCGTTGACAAAGTGTATACCAGCTACAGGTACTGCTACAACGCCCTTCATATTGGCACCCATGGTAAATTTGAGAAAGCGGGGCTCTCGTTCAATTTTTGTTAATACATTTTCAATAAATGTTCAATCTTGAGTTGAATTGAAACTATTGTCATCACTATCATATAGTAAAGTATCTTCATAAGAGACACATTTTTTCTCAAACATATGTGTAAGTTATTAGTACCTTTTCATTTAGTACTTTGTGTAACACCTCTGCGCGCCGATATCGGAGTATTTACAGACACCATTCATCGTTACAGCCTCTCTCCTGATCCTTTAGATTCGGAGGTCCACGCTTGGCCACGCTCTTATTCAGCTCATGTCACGTGTTTTGTATGGGTTTAGATCAATGGACTGGTATGACCATGGCAAAACATTGATTAAGCAGTGAGTAAAGCATTTTTAATGGAGAACCAAACAAGTCAAAATAAAATAAAACAATATATAAATAAATATGTACATTGTTTTAAGTGGCACCATTTTTATAATAAGGCCTTTTTTAAATTGAGTGGTATGATATTTCATAATAAAAGATTGTATTTCTGTCACGAAATACTTAGGTGTTGAGTGCAACAGAGAAATGTAACGTTTAAATAATGCAAAGCACTGTGACACAAAAACTAGCAAACTACATAGACCTACCAATACTTAACTCGAAATCTGGTGTGCATCATCAAAATAACATTAAACAGATGGACAACTAAAATTAAACACGGAGTGAGATAAACTCCTAAACCCCATTACAATTGCATTAAAAAATGTAATTTCATTATTCGATTCAATAAATCATGGCCATTTTTATATTTTAATAGCTAAAGTCAGCAAATAATGTCATATTTAATGATATAATGTCATATTTTAACATTTAGTCATATTTTTCAACAGTTAATGACACATTTACATTAAAGCGTATTTCACTAACACAAGGGATATTTCAATCAATGAAAGTGGGTAGTATTTAGCCGCTGATTGGCTAATCCTTTGAACGTTGTACTACATCAACTTAGTTTGGCAGCTTTAGAGGTATTGTGAAACAATCTCTGTGAGATTTAACACAGAGTTCATGGTGATTTATGATTTAGAACTTTGGTTAAGAGCATTGAAGGAGTCACCTGCTTCGCCCCACCCATCTTCATCGTTTGTCATATCTAATGTGATCGTGAAATATGCATTTAAATACGGCATGAAATGTGGAAAAGTGTCATTAAATGTGGAAATATGGCATTATGTAACGATTCTTGGGTCACTGAGAGCATCTAGTGCGCTAGGTGGGCATTGCAGTTCCCTTAGGGTAATTATATAAGTTTGAAGTCACCCTGAATCAGATGTGGGTGATTAGAGTGGGCACAGCAGGTTTAAATTTGGTGATAATGTTTGATATAAAAGTCACTGGGTCTTGGTGCACGGGGTTGGATATTGTTTCTATGCCACATCAATGTGTTGTGTTTGAGTGCTGTTTAAATGTTATTAGTAAGTTGCTCTATATGCGCAATTTTATTTCATCATCAATGTCTAGTTTTTTACTTTCGTTGATGTTGTGTTAGCTTTATGGTTAAAATAAATACCCAGAAACGTTAATTCTGGTTATGGTAAAAAGAAAAAGATTTGGACTTATTCGGTCCTTCGGTGTTGATTTTGAGTTGTTTTTGAATCACGGTCCTGCTAAGAGATCCAACCCCGGCCCACTTTAAGCCTCCTGACAGTCAGGTTTTGATTTAAAATCAATGTATTTAATGTAATATAAGATCCAATTACCTGTCTGTTATCCCAGCTGATTATATTCATCTAACAGACCTGGACAAACATATTCAAGTTGATATGCATATATATATAAACTGATCAAACTACCATCTAACATTCATAGGTTCAATCTAATTGCTAATCCCTTCAACATCTTTTTGATTCACCATTGAATGTTGAAAAGCTCTAACCCTAACCCCACTCTTACGCCAGGATGTACGTGGTGTAAATGTAAAACGCTTTTGACTGTCAGCTGGTTTAATCAAGGAAGTGAAAGAGCTGAGTCGGTTGTTTGAAGGTTGAATACGCGGGGTATTACTGGAATAAAACGGGGATGTGGAATTAACACGATGAGCTAACGAGTCATCATTGACTTAATCAAATGCTTTGGGTTTGTCAATATGCCCCCTGTCACCACGATGTGTACCGAACAGAGACAAATAATCAGGAGAGGACAACATAAAGTGGAGACAGCAGGACCTCGTTCAGAAGATAAGTGGAACTCGTGTTTGCGGGTTCCAGGTTAATCCACACAACAGGTGAAAAAACAAACAGCACAGATAAATACAAACAAGACAACGGTAAACATGTTGTCCTTGACGAATGATGCGGTGACCTACTCTCTCTGGGCAAATTACTGGCACTTTTACAAATGCATTTTCTGTGAATTAAAAGACAAAAAAACTAAGAAAGAAATACTTTGCTGGAAGTCGTATAATATCACACAATGGATTGCAATTAACTACTCTGTGTAGTTTGGAGAACATCTGATCTCTTATGGCAACAAAATAGCAACTAGCTTTAAATTATGGTTAAACACAAAAACTGTCTGGGTTCCCATAAATTAGTACATTTCAAAATACACTTTATTTCAAAAACACTTTATTTTAACAAGCTATATGATGTGTAACCAATAATTTCATTGTATTTGGGCAATGTCTGCATGTACTATGCTTTAGTATTTTTACGAGACTCGAGTTGTAAGTTCCACTCAGTGAGATTAACCTGCTCAACTCTGTTGTTGTAAGAAACCTTCATTATAAAACGATCAGGAATTTTACCTCGTTGAAGCTCTGCCTTTAAATACCCTCATGCAAAAACTTACAAAAAGATGATGTTTAAAGCTATTTTGTTTGTTCAGGAACAAGTCTTGTGTTTTGTAAAGCTTTTTGCCATGTTGGACTATACAGAAGTATGAATGCCCTTGGGTCACACACAAAACACACTCTTTCACACATCTTTGTACTATCTTTGTACACATAATTCTGCCCAATCAGTAAGCAGAATGTATATATTTAACTGTATGTTGACAGACAAACTATTGTAGGATACGTTTTTTGAAGACGTGGATGGTGGGGCAGGATTGTTAACTGGAGATGAACGGTGCACACTCATACATTGGATATAAAAGGATTTCAGTTTGTTTTTTCAATTGAATTGTTCACATTATAGTTCACATTAAACAAGCAAAATGCAGTAGCACAGCACCAAACAGTTTGCCTGAGGTAAAACAAAATCACACCTAATTTGGCTACTCAATAGCTACGAAAAAGGCATTTTTGGGCATGTTTACAGGCTTGGTTATGAATGTAAGTCAATAGTTAAATTGGGCACTGTTCATTTTTTATTTAATGTTTAATTATTTCATAACCAAACCTGAAGTTGGTCCGCAAAGAAGTGGAATAGCCTGCAATGGCTGAGTCAATCACCTGATCTCAACCTGATCAAGCATGTATTTGACTTGCTGAAGTCAAAACTTAACCCTCCTGTTATCCTCAAATTTACTAACATCTGTTATCCTTTGGGGTTAATTTGACCCCAAGATTTAAAACCTCCAGAAAATGTTGGGGATGAAAAGTTTTAACCAATTTTTAAGTTGGTAGCCTAAACTAGCAATTAGAAAATGTTGACTGCCTAATCTGAAGAAAAAAATGCCCCCCCCATGCTCCCAGAAAATCTCCTTGATTCAACTTTTTTTGATAGGAATTGATAGGAAAAATGGTGAATGGCCTGGGAATTCACCACGATGCTCACAACATGACAGTACCTTCACCATGATTCCCATACCATGACAGTACCTTCACCATGACAGTACCTTCACCACGATGCCCATAACATGACAGTACCTTCACCATGACAGTACCTTCACCATGATGCCCATATCATGACAGTACCTTCACCATGACAGTACCTTCACCACGATGCCCATACCCATGACAGTACCTTCACCATGATGCCCACACCATGACAGTACCTTCACCATGACAGTACCTTCACCATGACAGTAGCTTCACCATGACAGTACCTTCACCATGACAGTACCTTCACCATGACAGTACCTTCACCATGACAGTACCTTCACCATGACAGTACCTTCACCACGATGCCCACACCATGACAGTACCTTCACCATGACAGTACCTTCACCATGGCAGTAGCTTCACCATGACAGTACCTTCACCATGACAGTACCTTAACCATGACAGTACCTTCACCATGACAGTACCTTCACCATGACAGTACCCTCACCATGACAGTACCCTCACCATGACAGTACCCTCACCATGACATGCCAGAAATTGACCCCAAGGAACAGCGGTGCACAAAATGCATACAGGACATTGAAAATATATCATCATGTTAATTTTATGTTTACCCAGTTGTCCCCATGAAATTAGGAAAAGTCATTCAATATGAAGGAAAAAAAATGATGTCAAGTACTTTTTTAGAGACGTCAAAGATTGAATGGGGTCAAATTGACCCCAAGGATAACAGGAGGGTTAAGGCAGAAAAAAACAAACAAACAACTGAAGACAGAACTGAACGCATTAAAGGCCTGGCAAAGCATTACAAAAATTGTGAAAGTCATAATTTGGTGATGTCAGGGCATACATGCCTGCTGAGAATTCTCAAGTATTAAAATGAAACATTATATCTATTGATTGTGTTGATTTGTCATGTTCCATTTGAGGGGGACAGTGTACGAAAATGGATTTCTTATATGTTTCATTCAATATTTCGATCCAACCACTTGAAATATAGCTGTATGTCTGCGTTCCAATTGTATCTTCGTTGTTTAATTTCAAATCCATAGCGGTGTACGTACATCACTTGGATATACTCTGTTAACATCCTCAAATGTCTTTATTTTGAGCTATAACATAAATTAGGCTACTGTATTTCATTGACTATATACTTCACTGACAGGAAACAACAAATGACATGACCGTCACTCTGTGACCTCAGTAATCTGTTGGTGGATTTGGAAATGCACTCAAGCCATCTCAAATTGTACGCTCTCTAGTGATGTAATCCACTCTTTAAATCGGCAAGTCCCTAACTTTTAGCTCCCACGGTTTCGATGTGTCTCCAGCCTCCTATCACAATGACTGTGTTCGGCTTAGCAACCCCTCTCTCACTTCGCTTTGCCCAAATCACCGCTGGCTGTAGGACACCAGGACCAGATTAGATCAAAGCCACTGCCACAGTTCCAGTCTGGCACTTTAACGGGCTCAGACCATTTCCCCATGCACTGCCGTGTTACTGAGAAAATCCCTAGTGCGACCGAAAAAGATTACGGCGTGCCTTTTTAAAACTGGCATCCAGCTGAATATGTCAGGGAGATCATAGAGTCAAAGAGATATCGTATCAAACTACGAGGTGCTTGACGGTCTATTGCCGTTCAATGGCTGACAGTCCTAACAGAACCCTTCAAGATGTGTATCTTGACTTTCAGAGCAGATGGCCTTCCGATGAGGCAGTGCTCACCCCCCTCTAGTGGGCGAGTTAGTTGAAGCACGTTTACTTAAAATAGCAGTGGTCCTCTACTGTCTCTCTGGATGACACGAGCAGCTCACTCTCACTGCCAATTGTCTCGGTGAGTAGTTGTTGATGTTAATATACAGTTTAATATATGAAAGGCTCAATATGTCATATATGTTTTTCCGTCAACACATAGACTGACTTGAAAAAAAAAACTGGCACATTCATTCACCTATAGGCCTGCTATCATATCTATCGAGAGGACTCTTCTCAAGGCTTTCAATTTCACCTTCCTTGTGCCCTATTCCTTTTGAAAGCATTATGGCATGGAAAGACCACAAGAAACAATTGTGTGACTTTGTGAACCATCCCTTTAACTTTGAAAACTAATGTGAGATATACGCTGGAAGCTTCTGCAGGAATGCCATTCAAAAAGGAAAACAGGAGAGTCATCTTACATTCAGGATTTACATCCCAGCTTTTAATAGGAAATGCAACGATGAGCACTAAACTATTGCCAGTTATAAAACGAAGGGCACAGTGAAAAAAAAGGTCTAATGATTTAAGTGTAGAAGCCGAGGCTTGCTTAAATATGACAACCCCATAATCCAAACAGACATACAAATGATTTGGATGATTCATTTTCCACGCTCATGAGAAAGACAGACTCTGATTCTGTGAAGAAATCCTATTTGGATTTTAAGGAACGAAACGGAATGTGTGACATGTTTTTAACGTCAAGTTGTCATCAAGCCAAAGGCCAATATAATTATTTATATATTTATAACAGGGAGGCTATTTTTCATTATCTCTGTGCAGTTATGTTTTGTTATTATGTGCAGTTTTTTCTCTTAATAAAATTTGAGTTAAAAGACCGAAATATATTACATTTTCTTGCTCTAGTTTTTTGGGGGGAATTAGCACTCAAAGATAGTTTAGTGTCATAAAACATGGAGGTCAGACTATCAGCTGACAAAACGTTGGGTCAACGGAGATGCAGGAGAACTCTACATGTATGGATACAACATGAATGTTGTCATATTAACTGTATCTCCAGTATCCTTTAAATACAGCGTGGACAGCACAATGGAGTGGCTGATTTGTGCACTTGCAGACATTATTATTTGAGCCGCAGCATTCATGGTCACCAGACCGGCCCTGAAGCCATTAGAAAGCATCAACATGCTTAGTGACACTCACCCGCTAACTTAAAGAAAATTAGAAGATGCGTGACTAGCTTTGACGGGCTCGTAAATGAGGCGGCATAATTCACCATATGATCCATCCTGGTAATTTAGAACAGCTCAGTAGAAATCCGCTTATTTCTAACTTTTCATTGAAATGCTGGTGAGAAGCCAACATAATTAATCATTTTTTTTTTAAGTAAGGAAGCTTTATTCACGTTGTATTTTTTGAATTTTTAATGTACTCAATCATGGTTTAAATCAATTAAGAAAAATCCACAAATTCTATTACAATTCCTAACTGACCACAGCGATTGAGGTGTGTCAGTTTACATTCCATTTAGCTTCCAGCTGTATAGTCTGCATGTGTTCAGTAATAAGGATTAGATTAACCAAACAAATTATAATTGCCAATTTGACCTATGCTAATTCAAAGACAGCCAACATATTAATTATCTGATAATTCTCAAGGTCGGAGTTCATTTCACCATTCACCTTATATTAGGGGTTTAGCTAAACCATAATTATATAATTATTATCTCTGTCATTTTCTGATTAATTTCTAGCATGGTGTGAGGTGCATAAAATACACACAGTTTAATTGTTGCCATGAATCTTAGAAAAAGATGTGTGCATGTTTGATATAGTACAGGGGTGTCCAAAGTTTTTTTAGTGAGGGCCAAATACAGAAAAATAAACAAAGGGCCGGGCCGCACACTAGAGGTGACATTAACACATGAATACTGTGTGTATTTCTAACTCACCTATAATGTGAAGAACTGTGCTGTCCTCTAGCTCGAATTATGTTGACAGTTTTTACGCCCGTCATGGCCGGAGCTCCATCCGTTGTTTCTCCACAGAGTTTGTCCCATTTAAGCCCCATCTTTCCAACTGCCTCCGACACAGCTTCAAAAATATCTCTGCCGGTCGTTGGGCCTTTTAGGCTCCTCATATCATGCAGCTCCTTCGTACAGCAAAAATGACCATCTACTCCCCGCAAAACATTAACAGCTGCGCGGTGTCTGTGGCATTTGTGCTCTTATCGCTAACCCTATCCATAACCAATCGCATGCTATCAAGTACAAATCAAAAGCACTAGCTTTGTCTCTCAGCTGAAGTTTCCAGTTAGCTGACAACAAGTCCTCGATTCTCCGCACCACTGTATTTCTGGATAAGCTCACGTTGTTGAAATCCGGAACTTTTTCCGGGCACATTATTGCTGTGACTTTGAGGCACTGCTTTATGAAATCACCGTCTGAGAACGGTTTGCCGTGCTGGGCCATACGTTTAGCGACCTTATAGCTTGCTGTTGTGGCGTTTTCCTTTATTTTGTTAGCACTAAAAACACCTGTTGTTGAGCTTGCATGCTAGCTGCCATTTGCTTGACTTTCTGCGTTCGTTCGGCACTGGTGTACTGATGTGTAGCTCTGATGTTTGGTCTCATAGTGCTGACGGACATTATACTCTTTCATCACAGCAACATCTTCATTGCAAATCAAACAGATACACTTTACGTTGATTTCTTTGAAGAAATATTCATTTTCCCACTGTGTTTGAAATCTTCTACACTCACTTGCTATTTTGCGTTTCTTTAGTGCTGCCATTTCTGGTGACTCGCAGTAAAAGTTTTTGTTTGCTTAATTTTGTTTAGTGGAGAAGCACCGTTTCCATGGCTGGCTCCAACTAGTGTTGAAACTGAGAAGTGCAACAGAGTTGAGCTCAATCTTCTTGTGCGGGCCATATTCAATTATATTTTCAGAATTTGCTGCGGGCCAATAAAAACTGGACCGCGGGCCGCAGTTGGCCCGCGGGCCGGACTTTGGACACCCCTGATATAGTATGTATATAAAACTGCTTTGTCCGCTCACTCAAATGGTTTCCAGACCAGTGCTTGACTACGGAGCAGCAAAGGGAATCGTGCCTCTGCCCCTTCAGGCTCTTTGTTCTGCCACTACTGGTTTATTGCCATACCACCCCAACTACAGGTCAGCTATTGCTCTAGCTAAAATAAAGTTTTCTCGGATCTGGCATGCAGTTACTGCCTATTTTTACGAGAAGGAAATAACATTTAGAAACTTTGAACCAGTTTTTGTTTCCAATTTTGCAATATCTAAATCAATATTACGTTTCTGTTTAAGCAACTCCCAGCAGACTGCTGACTGTTAATGTTGAGATATGTGTCCTCTGATCCCAATTTAATAGGGTTGTGATGCTCCTTGCTAAACACGAAAGCCTATGCAGGAATCCTGATGCGCCAGAAGGCATGCACTACCTTGAGTGAACTTACAGGTACACAACACGACACAAAGAGATTGACAATTCATGTGGAAAACCTCTTTAATTGGTATATGCCATCAACACCACACTGAGTATCCAAACTGTGCGGTTCTTTATCAGATCTCTTCATACAGACAGAATGTCTGGACAGTACGCAGACCCACTGCAGTTTACCAACTGCAGAGGTTTGTGGAGCACAATACCAGCTTGCCTCACACTACATCTTCTTCATTACATTTCTTACAGCACCTCAACACCTCAACGACACAATGATACATGCAATAATAATATGTGTTTGTGGCCTCTGGCTCAGCATCTGCAATTCAACTACCAGAGGACCAAACGTCCCAGCTGATATGTCTTCAGCCCGATCTGTCGACAGACAGCAATATAAGATGAGTAAGCACTTTGAAACTCTTGGTCCCTCGGCACTGGTATGCCGCAAAGAGACAACACATGTGTCATCCATTCTCTGTAAGGTACCTTTAAATTTAACACAGTCAGAACCTTTAACTTAAGGGACCCATCACTTCCTCCCCTTGAGATTGAGCGCCCAGCTGTTGTTTCGGTGGAATCATTAACATTCATTTTCGAGTAATATCAGACAGGAGATCTGATGGTTTCTGTGTGTTTTTTGGTGAGTAGGACGATATATCCTGAATGTATTCATAAAAACCCACCGTGTCAATTTCAGCGCGGGCCAATGTCCCCGTAACAACCAAGTGCCCCAGAACACAGCTCTGCAGTCTCCCATAAACACGGCACACCTGTTCCCAATCAGTACACATTACGGAGGTCATTATAAGGTCCCTGGGGAACAACTCATTGGAGACAATGCGTCTTAAGGAAAATATGAAGCTGCAGAATAAATAAGGGAAATGTTCCCGAAACGCCACCTTAACGCTGCCTGAGACGCGTTCTCTCATCTGGCCCCAGTGGTTCGCGTTCTACAGGTTGTCTCCAGTTCCTCCAATCTTCACT
Organism: Dallia pectoralis; assembly: GCA_029465975.1. Taxonomy (NCBI): domain Eukaryota; kingdom Metazoa; phylum Chordata; class Actinopteri; order Esociformes; family Umbridae; genus Dallia; species Dallia pectoralis. The sequence continues at coordinate 2,567,629 of CM055756.1, forward strand.
TGTCCAATGTCAGTCCCCTGTGTCTCTCCCCAAAGACAAAATGTTAACACTATGTCTTAACATAACGTGATGTGTGCCCACACAAATGTATTTATAGTGATGGTTCTCTTGTAAAGAGGATGAACGTGGTGTTGATGAAGGACCCTAAACTATTCTGAAGATCACTTTTTTTAGAAGGTAGCCTGATGGTGTGAAAGTTTGCTCATTATCCAAAGAGTTGCTGACTTGAAATGTACTGCCAGTGTGCCCTTAAACAAGGCTCTTAACGTAACACACGTAAATACAGACGACGCGTGCATCAAAATAGCAAAGGGTCATTAGCTCTGCACCGGCTGAGCTTTAACTGTGCACATGCCTGTTTGGACACAGGGATTGCAGAGACAATAACAATCGATAAGAATTGTTACCCAAGTGCAAGTAAACTGAGAGAAAGTTTATTTCCTAATGAGGAAACAGTAAAAGCACTCCTATTTTAACAACCACATAAAATGGTCAAAATTCAAATGAGGTACACCAAACATATATTGGTTTGGTCTGTATGTGATAAAACATCATTCCAAAACCTATAGGAAGCACTCAGAGGTGTTGATATACATCTTGGAGGGGTTACAAAGCCATTTGCAAGCATTATACTGTATTTAATTCACCTGTCTACCCTAAATTGATATTCGGTGGAGAAACTACCCGATTGGCAATCTACATTAGACAGGTGTCGTGGCAATCCCTGAATGGGAAGGATATGGAGTCAATAGCTTCTTTAAAACAGGTAAAGCTTGATTTTCAAAGTTCATGAACCTGGAGAAAAATAACCACAGACTGAATTGTAAAAAAAGATGCCCATAAAACTCTCTAAAAAACACCGGATGAAGATGCAGAAATATCTGGGCCATCCATGCAACCATCACTGTCAACGTGCGTGAGTCAACTGTCAGAAAAAAACTGACCTACATAGCAGATCAGGAAAGAAGAAGCAACCGCTGTCAAAAAAAAACAATATCAAAACATGACTGACGTTCGCCAGACAACACCTGGGTAAAGACCAAAACTACAGGACCAATGTGCTCTGGACGGATCCAACTGAGTTGTCGGGGCGCAGTGCCAGACACCATGTCTGGTCAAAACCAAACCCTATATAACAAAGAATCTCACACTCATCCTTAAAGCATGGAAGTGGCGGCGTTACGGTTTGTTGACTGCATTGCTGCCTCAGGTCCTGGTCAATTTGCCTTTATTCAGTCACTTCCATGTTGTACCAGACACCTCTTGCCAAGCATATCAGACCATCTGTCAAAAGCTGAAGCAAACAGGGGTCTTGGAACTGGATATTGATCCCAAACACACAAGCACACTTTCTACACAATGGGTCAACAATTATACATGGAGGGTTAAAGAAAGAATATAACCTGCCAGGGTGTTTACTTACTTTCTCACATGAGCAGACATTGAATTTTACTCATAATATACACATAATCTATGAAACAGGAACTAGATTTATTTGGACATAGTATGCCCTGTTAGTCCCTTCATAAAGGCATCATGTTATGCTATAATATTACTGCGGGCCATTTTCAATTCTTATGGGCCTTAACCTAGTGTTTTGTGCAGAAACACTTTCATTTCAGAGACACAGTATATCGTTTTATACCCATTATACACCGTATTACTGTAACCATTACGCTTCAGGCGTGATCTAACATATATATTAACACTTACGTTGTGTGTTCTCCAAAGCTCTACATAGATGTTGGACCGTGTAATGCTATAAATATGGAATGATACTGGAGCTGGAGTGTTTCGTTTTTTGTCTTAGTTTGTTGTGGCATTTTGTTCAGATCAGGTGACATCTGGCTGCAGCTCTCCTATGGGCTTTTACCTTGACTGACGTGATGTATTTCCTTTCAAAGTTATTAAAAGGAACACATTAAATACCGTGTAGCATTGTAACCGCTAGACTTTTGGGATCTCTTCTGAACAGTTATATTGACATACTCTGTCAGTTTAACAAATCCCCATCCAGATCTAAAGCAAACGGTGTTCCTTTAAACGCGTAGAGCTTTCTCAAAGAGCATAATCTCCTGATTTCGATCCAGGAGGATTCTGACTTCCTAAATACTGAAATCTTGTTGGTGGAGCTGAAAGGCCTCGCTCTCTAGAGGATGGTGTCCCCAGTGAATTGTTCCTGTGTCACACAAGCCAATTTCTGTCCTGTATTAGACCTCAGACCAGTCTTTTGCAGCTCCTATCTAACCTTGATGATCCATTTGACCAATACAGAGACCTGGAGGAACACCCTGGGGACTCGTACATAGATGGATAAAATAAAGAAATGTACTACCAAGCTGTTTATTTGGTTTTTTTGTGCGAAAAGCAGTGCCTCTTTTTTCTAGTCTTGCTGTATATTTGATATGATTTATTCCATTGTGCAAGTATTACAGGGTTTTAAAATAATGATTGGTACCAACGTTTATACAACACTTATACAATAATTGAGTTACAGTGTGTCCTGACAAATCACTGAAATACTCTTAGTCAAACTTGTTGCCTGTCTTTTGCTGACAACTAATTAACATTAACAACAGACTCAGAGACTGATGGAGAGCATGTAGGTTCAGAGCTTATCTTTACTTTTAAAGAAAACGTAGCTTCCAGACACACATCCTCACCGGAACGCTTTGTCTAGAATCAGATTTAGTTGTGTTGTCACATTTTATCCAGGTCAATTTTCAAATCCATTTCACGCCGCAGCGTCTGATGTCACCGCCGTATATCTGACCGAGCCATCGGTGTGGCGTCCTCAGCTGTGACTCGCTGTCCATTGTTCGTTGATTGGATCATTGCCCCAGCGTATGCACAGACAGGGAATGTCAACCTGTCATTGCTCTAGCGTATGCACAGACAGGGAATGTCAACCTGTCATTGCTCTAGCGTATGCACAGACAGGGAATGTCAACCTGTCATTGCTCTAGCGTATGCACAGACAGGGAATGTCAACCTGTCATTGCTCTAGCGTATGCACAGACAGGGAATGTCAACCTGTCATTGCTCTAGCGTATGCACAGACAGGGAATGTCAACCTGTCATTGCTCTAGCGTATGCACAGACAGGGAATGTCAACCTGTCATTGCTCTAGCGTATGCACAGACAGGGAATGTCAACCTGTCATTGCTCTAGCGTATGCACAGACAGGGAATGTCAACCTGTCATTGCTCTAGCGTATGCACAGACAGGGAATGTCAACCTGTCATTGCTCTAGCGTATGCACAGACAGGGAATGTCAACCTGTCATTGCTCTAGCGTATGCACAGACAGGGAATGTCAACCTGTCATTGCTCTAGCGTATGCACAGACAGGGAATGTCAACATGTCAGATCCTTGACACCTCCACGCAGATTCACTTAAATCCTGATGAAATCATCCTCCATATGGTCACATGATGAACCGCCGAGTCTGTCATAGTGAATACGGAGCTCCGTCCTGTGGCTCTGCCCTCCACGGCCCCTCTGTCATACCCACACCACAGCAGTTGACCTACGATCTGCACCCAGAAGTCTCTGAACAGCCTCTGACCCGAGGGGAGGGAATCAAATCACACCCCCTGGACTCAATGATATTAGTTTCTGTCCACATCTCTCTGGGGATCTCTCGTTCTCTGTTGCCTCCGCTCGGGTGAGCCACTAGCATGTCAGACATATATCAGACATGAGGTTTCATTAAGCGCACAAGACAAGTGATTGATCCGCTGTAAAATGAAAAGCCAGCCTGGTGAAATCCAGATATATCTGATGGTCATGGTCCCTCTGACTGTTTGTCTGTGTGGTGGTGGGTGGGGAGGGGTGGTTGGGGGGGTTCATCACTGGAATTTAGTTATGGCAGACGGACGTGAATCAATATTTTCGGGATTGGGTTCTCTAAACGTGCCAATGCGCTTTAGGGTTGTAGTGTGGGTGATGTAGAGTGCAGGGTTTCCTGGTTCTGGTGTGTCACTTGGGCGTCGGTCAGTGCGTTTTTAATGACCCGGCAGACAGTCAACTTGATTAGCATTATATTTGGATGCAGCCGCATTACAAGTGGAAAAGTCCCATTCGGTGAAGAGAGTTCACAAACTGAACTAGATGGACGTCAGTGCCGTTATCCACTTACAAAACCGACAAATAGGAGCTCCCGCGTCATCTGACAAACATTTGATCAATAATTGTTGTATCAGCTATATCCGTAAGCCAGTACATCACAGGACACTGCAACACAGATATCTCAAAGCCAACGACGTCATTCTTTATAACAACGCTGATGTATTCTATACCGTCTCCAGAACCCCTTGGTCACAATTACAGCGCAAACCTACGTCCACAGCGTTTGCATCGTCGGCACGGCGCCGGGCCAGATTGGACAGATTGTACGTGGAAGTGTGTGAGGGTAATAATCTCTGAGAGGCAGCGGCAGAAGAATCCATTTAACCCTAAACACACCAGCGTTTTCCAGGGTTTCACACAGAACAGGCCTAACGTGATTGGTCAGTTGTGCACATGTCACACCATCATCATATTGCACACGGAGGCCAATCACAGTGCTGGGCGAGGATGTCAGAAATCAATGTGTTCACATGGGTATAAAAAATGGCAGGTCTCATGTGTCTGGACGGTGTGTGGAGCTGGGACCACGACTGAACATCTAGACGTGGTCCTCCCTGGTCAAGATATCAAGTCTCTGTGTCCCACCCTTCAGCTCTGGCAGGCTTTCAAATGCTAATCTGTGTGTGGACAAACCACATATTGTCTTTCGATCTGCCTCGCTACTAAAGTATCCTGTTCATTCCATTTTCTAGCCCCGGTTTTAAACTTGCTGTTTGTTGTAAAAACACCACTGTAACTTTAGGCTTTTTCCCTGCTGACTGACAAAATGGAAAAATCGTGTTAGAGCGATGTCACAGCCAAACACATTGCTCAAATATGTATGTATGTATGTTCACAAAGCTGTTCTGGTCTCAGCAGTAGTTCAATTATACAGTTAGGTCAGGAAAGTAATTGGATACTGACACAAGTTGTGTTTTTTCGGCTGTATACCAAAATAAACTCCAATCACGGTTAAATAATGACTATGGGCTAAAAAGTATTTACATCAAGACTGGTGAAAGTGTTTAGGTGTTACAGATATGTGTAAACTTCTCTGTTTTGAAAGACCTAAAGTAATTAGAAAAAGTTGTGGGCTATTCTTTTATTATTCATCACCAATTAAGCAGGTGAAAGGTCTGGTGTTGATTCCAGGTGTGGCTTTCACATTTAGAAGCTGTTTGCTGTGAATCCACAACATCTCAATGCAGGTGAAACAGGCCATCATGAGGCTGTAGAAAACGACCAGAGAGGGAGCAGGGACATTAGGAGTGGCCAAATACAACAGTTTGTACATTCAGAGAATAAATACACGATCAGCGTCACAAAAAGGCCTGGACGTTTCGGTGATCATAGGATCCTAAGCCAGCCCAGTTCTGGAACAGCATGGTTTGGACAGATGAAACTAAGGTCAACCTGTACCAGAATGATGATGGAAAAAAAAGTATGGAGAAGACTTCGAACGTCTCATGATCTGAAGCACCTGTTATGGAATTTTATGATCATTCCAGAAGTTTAGTTACATGAAAGTCTCATAGATGTTGTTTCGGCCAAAAGGCACAGAGAAAAGTTAAGAACGGAAAACAAGAGACTCTGGAAAACAGGATCTGGTTCCTTTCGGAGGAGAAGCCGGAATGTTATCTTTACATTGTTAGAGGGGCCCAATGCTAGAAACAGATGTCCTGTTTACCTTATCTGGGATGGACTGTCAAAAGGAAATGTATGGGTCTTTGTTCACTGCATATGTTTTTCACCATAAATGGATATGCATCAGACTTGACTGGGGAGTGACCCTCGGGTTTTCATGACAGCTCCATATGTCATGAATATTATCCTATATTTGGTGAGATCTTCTAAGGACCTCATCTGTTCTCCATCATCTCTGTTTAGGTTGGTGTGTCAGTGAGTGTGCGTAACTTCATTCCTTTAAATACCCATGCAGAAGTTCTTCTCATCAGGTCAGTCTGATCAAGCACAGGCTATTGTCCTGTTGTCTGATGAAGGCTTTCCTCAACCCTATTCTTTAAGCTTGCCATAGGGATTGATCTGATCAATGCAAAAGCTTAAACCTGTATTTGAGAAATGGTTTCTTACTTGCAATTAAACCTGTTAAAAGTGTCAACTGTATCATACTCTCGTGCGTCTTACTTTAAGTTCGAATTCAGCGATTAAAGTCTAAATTTCCACAACACACCCCACATAATCTGTAAAACGCGGTGGAGGCAGTGTGATGGCATGGGCATGTATGGTGGAGGCAGTGTGATGGCATGTATGGTGAAGGCAGTGTGATGGCATGTATGGTGGAGGCAGTGTGATGGCATGGACATGTATGGTGGAGGCAGTGTGATGGCATGGACATGTATGGTGGAGGCAGTGTGATGGCATGTGGGGTGGAGGCAGTGTGATGGCATGGGCATGTATGGTGGAGGCAGTGTGATGGCATGGGCATGTATGGTGGAGGCAGTGTGATGGCATGGACATGTATGGTGGAGGCAGTGTGATGGCATGTGGGGTGGAGGCAGTGTGATGGCATGGGCATGTATGGTGGAGGCAGTGTGATGGCATGGGCATGTATGGTGGAGGCAGTGTGATGGCATGCGCATGTATGGTGGAGGCAGTGTGATGGCATGGGCATGTATGGTGGAGGCAGTGTGATGGCATGGGCATGTATGGTGGAGGCAGTGTGATGGCATGGGCATGTATGGTGGAGGCAGTGTGATGGCATGTATGGTGGAGGCAGTGTGATGGCATGTATGGTGGAGGCAGTGTGATGGCATGTATGGTGGAGGCAGTGTGATGGCATGTATGGTGGAGGCAGTGTGATGGCATGTATGGTGGAGGCAGTGTGATGGCATGTATGGTGGAGGCAGTGTGATGGCATGTATGGTGGAGGCAGTGTGATGGCATGGGCATGTATGGTGGAGGCAGTGTGATGGCATGGGCATGTATGGTGGAGGCAGTGTGATGGCATGGACATGTATGGTGGAGGCAGTGTGATGGAATGGACATGTATGGTGGAGGCAGTGTGATGGCATGGACATGTATGGTGGAGGCAGTGTGATGGAATGGACATGTATGGTGGAGGCAGTGTGATGGCATGTATGGTGGAGGCAGTGTGATGGCATGTATGGTGGAGGCAGTGTGATGGCATGTATGGTGGAGGCAGTGTGATGGCATGTATGGTGGAGGCAGTGTGATGGCATGTATGGTGGAGGCAGTGACACTGGGTCACTAATGTTTAATCCAGACAGATGCATTCTGACATTTATAGGGACATAGTGTCTGCTCAGATTTAGCCATATTCAGAAAAAGTAATTGGACGGCGCTTAACTTTACAGATGGATGCAAAACTTCGCAAAACGTACTGCAAAAACAACCCAGGAGTTATTTGAGGCTTTGAAGTGGAATATTCTGCAATACTCTGTTGAAGACAAATCGTAAGGCAGAAAGACCCACGAACAAACAACAACTCAGGACAGCTGCAATAAACGGCTGGCAAAGCATCACCAAAGTGGCAGTTCCATGAAGCCCAGAAGGTCTTTTGTTATCCCAAACCACAAACACTTTTGCCAAGGCTTCACTAAAGACTCAGATTCCTATCTGATAATAATGTTCACTGCAAGCTGCTCGAGCACAGATGTGTTCTTTATATTTTAATGTGGATGCCCATGGCATGGATGTTTAATTGAACTACCGCACCCGTAAAACAGGTGTTCCTTCTCCGGGTAGCTGTCGTCCTCCGTCATGGAACGTACTCCACCATGTGTCATCTACGCCCAAATTGTCATATTTTAAGTACAGGACGAATCTGCATCAATAAACGACAATTATACTATCAATTCAAATCACGGACGCATACACACATGCACACACACATGCATGCACACACACACGCGCACACACACACATTCAGATGTGTGTCAGTGTCCAAGAGAAACAGACATAAGTTCGTAGATGCCTCTGTACTTCCTTCAGCTAACCAACAGTGTGTCAGTTTTCCCATTCAGGAAGAACAATGAGTGAGACATTACAAGAACCACAGCCTGAATACAAATTGGGCCCACAGTCTCTGTTGACCAATAAACCTTTTGGAGAATTACATCGTATGTAAAGCGACCTCTACGTTTCCCTGGTCTGAGTTTCATGTTTCACTGGAGTATTTCATCTGCAGTGTGAAGACTCCAGGGGTGTTCCTCGCCGTACGCACCAGGACACACACGCGTAGTCGTGTATTCCGACCTGTTGTCTTCCTGCCCTTTAATTTATTAGGATCATAAATCACCAAAAGAGGATTATGTGACGACAGTATCGTTGGCTCTGTTTGGAATTTACTACTTCTTCTCTATGACCTTGGCTTCATCGCTTTGATATCCAGCCACGTTCCCCTGCAGTACATTTTGAAGTGTGTGTGTGTGTGCATGCGTGCGTGCGTGCGTGGGTGTGTGTGTGTTTGTCTATCGGGGTCCTGCGATCAATTATTTGCATGTTTTGTTTGTGTGTGTCTTGTTTGTGATTTCTCATTTAAAGCCTTGCCATTTTACGAGCCTTCTGTCTCCACTTTCTCCCCTGCTCCCTCTTCTCTGCTTTTTAGTGAGAGCGTTAAAAGAGTGTGTCTGCAGGGTGTCTGTGTGGGGGATAGAGGGTGACAGAGAGGGGGTAGAGGGTGTCTGAGAGGGGGTAGAGGTGACAGAGGGGGTAGAGGGTGACTGAGAGGGGGTAGAGGGTGACAGAGGGGGTAGAGGGTGACTGAGAGGGGATAGAGGGTGGCTGAGTGGGAGATAGAGGGGGATAGAGGGTGTCTGAGAGGGGGATAGAGGGTGTCTGAGAGGGAGATAGAGGGTGACTGAGAGGGAGATAGAGGGTGACTGAGAGGGAGATAGTAGGGTGGCTGAGAGGGGATAGAGGGTGTCTGAGAGGGAGATAGAGGGTGACTGAGAGGGAGATAGAGGGTGACTGAGAGGGAGATAGAGGGGGATAGAGGGTGACAGAGAGGGGATAGAGGGTGGCTGAGAGGGGATAGAGGGTGACTGAGAGGGGATAGAGGGTGACTGAGAGGGAGATAGAGGGGATAGAGGGTGTCTGAGAGGGGGATAGTAGGGTGTCTGAGAGGGGATAGAGGGAGTCTGAGAGGGGGATAGAGGGTGACTGAGAACTGATATATTTATCGTTAGATTAAATTGATCCACTCTGTGGGAGGCAGATGTTATATTAATAGTAACAGTTCTGGAGGTTGTTGAGTTACACTGGATATGATTAACCAGCTAATTAGACCGGGTGAGACGTTTTGTCTTACAGACCAGACAGAGTGCTTATTTTATGCATCTGGCCAATTAGGAGTTTTGTTGTACCCAGTGTAGAACAACAGCTCTGATTGGCCAAATATTTCAACAAAAACTGTACACTTTAAAAAAAAGATTGTGACTGTAATTTCTGCTGAAGGTGACTTAACCAAATATTGACAAAAAGAAACTAACACTTTAGCAAAATATTTAAAACACATGATCTTACACTCATTATTGAGAATTTTGTGTTGATCATTGACACATATCCTTAATAGTTTTATATTTCGATTATATGTTGTCTTGAGTCTAACGAGGTGCGTATATCTGAGTGCCATTGAAGGCATTCGTTAATTTGCTGTAAATTTTTGCATAGATTAATGTAACTTCAATGAATTATGAATTAAATCTTAACACAACAACAGTATTTCACATGCCTAAATGAACCATCGCTCGTTGGTCTGACGGAAAAGTCCACGTTTGCGTCATTTGTCATTGATTATAGTGTACGAGTTTACAGCATATTTCCTCGATCATTGGCGTGGGCGTAATGATTCTTGCATTACCGATCTGGCATTTAAACTTTATTCCAAAACTTAAAACACAAGAGTATTTAACCAAACCAAATCCTCATTTGGCCCAAGCAAAGGCAGGACTTGTTTAACTCTTAACTCTACACGTTCTCTTTTACCATGTGTGCCAAATTGAACGTACGTTTCTAATTAGAGAGAAATGATGACAAAAGCAGTGGAACTAGATTTAAGGTTCAAAGTTGAACTGATGAGACCGATGTAGAAGTGCTGGGCTTTAAATCACCAAACCAAGGATGCTCCTAGAGTTTTATCTCCATTTGTCTTTGGATTTGCAAATCCTCAAAATGTTTTATCCCTTTATAAACTATATTAAAGAAGGTCAAATGCCCCTCAGTTCAGACCTTCCTCTCTGATCGTATTTGTGGAGGAAGCCAGAAAGTAGGAACTGATAGACGGAGCAAAAAAGGTCAGTCACCTCTGAACAATTTCCCTCCTATGGGTTTTTAAAAGGAATCGGCTAAGAAAGACCGAATAGAAGATGGTCCCTCGGCCCTCACCTCTAACCTTAATCTCCAAATAGTTAAGTAAAAAAATTGAGTAACAATTAATTGACCCAAGAACTCCCCTGCCACCGAAAACCTCAGCAACATAATTACCACAGCCTCTACACTCCAAACGCACCATACGGAGCAGTTAGTGGACTGGACTGTGCAAGTATAATCTAGCATAGAATGAATTTCTGGGTGCTGTAATTATATCGTATTGACTCACACAGTGTGTGTATGGTGCGATTTGCTGTGAAGGAGGGGGGTGTAAAAGGTGTATTTCTAGTAGATGTGAGTTGTAGTAAGCATCGTAATGGCATGACTGAGAGAGGCACTGTCTCCTCCTTTTAACTGAAGATTAACGGTTGTTTATACGGATATACATTTTTATTGTTGACAAATGTTTGTATACCATGCCAACAGCTGAGATGAAATTCCTTCATAACATTAAATCTCTCTGGATAAGAACATCTGCTCAACGACTAAAATGTAAAACTATGTAAAACGTATGGCTGTGGTCACACTTGAGGATGCAGATTGGAATAGTCTGTTTTGCTTCCATTCATGACTGTGGAAATAACATTATTTATTGCATATGTCCAATGCAGGCAAATGATATGCTAATTCTTATGAAATGTACTTTAAAAAATGGCTTGTTCATTTCTATGTGAAACAGGAATAGCAACTAAATGGCACACACGTTTTAACAGTAGATGCATTTGTGGATTAGTGCTAACCCTAATGACATGGTTAAGAAGAAGCCTTGAAGAGCTAACCCAACTTCCATCGATTTGGTGAAAGCCTGGTGAAAGCCTAGTGAAAGCCTGGTGAAAGCCTAGTTAAAGCCTGGTGAAAGCCTAGTGAAAGCCTGGTGAAAGCCTAGTGAAAGCCTGGTGAAAGCCTAGTTAAAGCCTGGTGAAAGCCTAGTGAAAGCCTGGTGAAAGCCTGGTGAAAGCCTGGTGAAAGCCTAGTGAAAGCCTGGTGAAAGCCTAGTGAAAGCCTGGTGAAAGCCCGGTGAAAGCCTAGTGAAAGCCTGGTGAAAGCCTGTTAAAAGCCTAGTGAAAGCCTGGTGAAAGCCTAGTGAAAGCCTGGTGAAAGCCTTGTGAAAGCCTAGTGAAAGCCTGGTGAAAGCCTAGTGAAAGCCTGGTCAATTAGAAAACTAGCAACATAGTGTGCTAGTCTAGAACACAGCCATTCCTCTGGATTGTCCCAACAATAAAAAAAAACACAATATACCTTTTGTGTCAGATTTATACTTTCTTCCTTCAACTACCAGGAAGCAAGTAGTTTGCTCGTTTTCCCCACTGTGTCTCTCTGCTTTTGTGTCGACATGGTCATTATATTCCGATAATTGGTTTGCTAGGTTTTGGTAATGTGATTGAAGGTTTAATTCCTTCGAGAGCTCTTCTTTTTGGAATTTGTGTTGAACACATTTGAATCTTATTGGATTATGTGGAAGAATACATCAATATGTAGGACTTACAATTCCAGACCATTATCAGTATAATACGAAGAAATTACTACATAATGACTATATAATTAATGCTTTTTTTCTCTTTAATTTTGTGATATCAATTTCATAAATTGGCCCTACTTACTTAAAGCAACTTTCATTGAAATCTGGATCTTCAATGTTCAGATGTGTGTCTTCCCAAGCACACCCCCGCCAGGGAATTTATATTAAATACATCCCACAAACTTAAATGACTACTTTGCATTATGTGAGATGTGTCTGACAAGAGGAGAATGTGGTCCTGGTTATCCCTCTATCCCACATAATGCTAACGTTTGTTGCACAATGGGCCAGTCAAACAGGATCCCCTGAGGACATGATAAGTATCTGGCAGAGACAGTGTATCCCAAGCAGTACGCCGCATGCAACAAAGCAAGGGTACCCAAGACAGAGCACACAAGGACCAAACACACACACCCACACACACACCAACATCCAACCAAACACACACACACACCAACATCCAACCAAACATACACACACATCGACACACAACCAAACATAGACACAGAGTCACCGACACACAGCCAAACACACACACCGACACTCAACCAAACACACGGACACACAGCCAAACACACACACCGACACACAACCAAACACACACACTGACACACAGCCAAACTCACACACGACACACAGCCAAACTCACACACCGACACACAGCCAAACTCACACACCGACACACACCCAAACACACACACCGACACACACCCAAACACACACACCGACACACAGCCAAACTCACACACCGACACACACCCAAACACACACACCGACACACACCCAAACACACACACCGACACACACCCAAACACACACACCGACACACACCCAAACTCACACACGACACACAGCCAAACTCACACACCGACACACACCCAAACACACACACCGACACACACCCAAACACACACACAGACACACACCCAAACACACACACCGACACACAGCCAAACTCACACACCGACACATAGCCAAACTCACACACCGACACACAGCCAAACTCACACATCGACACACAGCCAAACTCACACACCGACACACAGCCAAACTCACACACCGACACACACCCAAACTCACACACCGACACACAGCCAAACTCACACACCGACACACAGCCAAACTCACAAACCGACACACAGCCAAACTCACACACCGACACACACCCAAACACACACACCGACACACAGCCAAACACACACACCGACACACACCCAAACTCACACACCGACACACAGCCAAACTCACACACCGACACACAGCCAAACTCACAAACCGACACACAGCCAAACTCACACACCGACACACACCCAAACACACACACCGACACACAGCCAAACACACACACCGACACACAGCCAAACTCACACACCGACACACACCCAAACTCATGTAACCCACCATAGTAGAGTGAGTAACAGGTCTGCATTGGGAATGTGAACACCAGTACTGAGATGTGTGTAGCATAGACATGCCTAGCAAAGGAGTACATTTGAGAAAGTCTACCCCTATGAGACGAAGGGCAAGGACAACGATATCGCAGACGCATTAAGAATTGCGTGATTATATTATTGCACTTTGTGATTGAACTAACATTTACGGCGTTTAGCACAAATGTATTCTCCGATAATGTAGGTGAACGGCTCTTACATTTAGTGCTGAAATCCCAAACTTCCTCAGTCAGGTTTGAACAGGGCTGATAACCGTACATGTGAAGAGAAAGCAAAGCGTAGACACCGACTGTGTATGTGTGTGTGTGTGCGTGTGTGTGCGTGTGTTCCATGCTGTGCGATGGACCAGTTCTAGAAGAGAGGAGCCAACCTACCCCGGGTCAATGCATCTGTTCCCCTTTCACGTGGAGTCGTGCCACCACAGAGTTTGATGGTCTCATCAGTTAACCCTCCTTTCACACACACACACATGCAGACACACAACCACACACAACCACACACACCACGGACGTAGTTGCCCAAAATGCACACCACACGTGCAGCACTAAACACACACTAAACACACACTGACACACTCTTTACACACTCTTTACACACGCGCCCACTCTCTGATTCCCTCTACAGTTAATCTCATTAGTGAATCCGGGATTCGGAAGGAACAGCATAATGACTGGACATTTTTCACCAGAACCTTTAAGCGTTCCGAGGTTCAGAATAGGCGGCGTTTCTTTCCATTCACACACTTGTGTCTCTCATGTGAAACACGGGGAAACGGTAGACATTGTGATGCATAATTTCTGTGTGCTATATTGGCACACCAATATCCAACCTGTTAGGCTGGTAATGCCTGGCCATGCACACACCGGGACAATCTGTTGTCGTTCTAACTCTCCTATAAAAATACCACATGTATAAGGACGGGGTCTCAGAACCTCTCGGTCAGCTGTGTTTCATCAGCCTGCGAACCGTATTGTATATTATTTAAAAACATACGTCGGTTAAAAAAAGACCCGGAGCAACAGATTGTCACGAGTGGTGTGGGGGCGCGGCTACACAGTATTCGGTGATACACTTCCTTGTTTGCCTTTTGTCATTCACAGCTGTTTTGTGTTATCATTAGTGGGCTATGAAAGGTGAGCGGACAAGTCACTCCTTGTTCAGCATTGTGTTTCTATGTCACAGGATTATATGGGTGAGTGTGTTGTTACGCGTATTGTTGGTGATATGATTGTTTTAAGTCGCTATATGCGCACCTTTCATTTCATTCAAACGATAAGTACGTGTTTTTCGCCATTTACGTACGCTTTGTTTTGATTTAATAAACCTTATTTAAACGGATCATTGAACTCTGCACATGGCTTTTACCACACTGCGCCGGTCAATCCGTGACACAGATAATCTGATTAACACATAACACATGACACTGCCAATAATCTGTCATCTAATAATCATAATCTAAGACGTTCCTGATGTAAATGACTATTCAATACAACTTGTTGTCATTTTGGTACTATTACCAATTGTATGTTGCGGTTTTTCAAGAACTTTAGTACAAAACATCAAACTTATAAACCATGAACTATTGCATTCAAAACAATAGTTGATTTTGCTTTCATTTGATTTGTGAACATCTTTGTCCACAATTTGGAGTGATTCAACCAGATTATACGTTTTTTGGTCAAATAAAACGTTTCCATCCGTCCATCAATACATTACAGTAAGAAATTATTTTAATTAAGTCATTGAAACGCCAAGACAAGACACCCATTTTAAAATGACGTGTTAGAGCTAAAGGAAATATGTTACAGTTTCACATGGGACTGAACTCATCTGTACACAACTCATCACAATTGACGAAAACTACTTTCCATAATTTATATTCCATAATCATGTGTGATCAATGACGTAATCTTCAACAATCTTAGATGCCAGAAGTAAAAGAAACTTTTTCCTCTAATCAGTGTAAAACATACGATGAGATATCATTGACATTTGGCAATGATCGCTTGTCTGTATCACACCGACACATCTTGACCATCTTCAAATCCAAACATGACATTGATCACCAGTGATGTCATGACATGTCTTATCCATTGGTCACCAGTGATGTCATGACATGTCTTATCCATTGATCACCAGTGATGTCATGACATGTCATATCCATTGGTCACCAGTGATGTCATGACATGTCTTATCCATTGATCACCAGTGATGTCATGACATGTCTTATCCATTGATCACCAGTGATGTCATAACATGTCTTATCCATTGGTCACCAGTGATGTCATGACATGTCTTATCCATTGGTCACCAGTGATGTCATGACATGTCTTATCCATTGATCACCAGTGATGTCATGACATGTCATATCCATTGGGCACCAGTGATGTCATGACATGTCATATCCATTGGTCACCAGTGATGTCATAACATGTCTTATCCATTGGTCACCAGTGATGTCATAACATGTCATATCCATTGGTCACCAGTGATGTCATAACATGTCATATCTATTGGTCACCAGTGATGTCAAGACATGTCATATCCATTGGTCACCAGTGATGTCATGACATGTCATATCCATTGATCACCAGTGATGTCATGACATGTCATATCTATTGGTCACCAGTGATGTCATGACATGTCTTATCCATTGGTCACCAGTGATGTCATGACATGTCTTATCCATTGGTCACCAGTGATGTCATGACATGTCATATCCATTGGTCACCAGTGATGTCATGACATGTCTTATCCATTGGTCACCAGTGATGTCATAACATGTCTTATCCATTGGTCACCAGTGATGTCATGACATGTCATATCCATGCGCTATAGGAGGATGACATGCTGATGGGGATGGAGGTTCTAGATCTTCACCTCCATAATGAAAATAAGATTACGAGGACAGGTCTAGGGTCAGGAATTATGATTAGCCCGAAACCATTCCTGAATCACCGTTAAATGGTGGAACCTCACATTCTCACACGATTTCATTGAGGAAGTCTGAACATTGTAATCACCAATCAGAAGCCTAGGTCCTACCACCCCATCTTCAGATAGGTCTGTTAACAGGAATATTCCGCATGTTGTCCAGGCACATGGACAGTTGCTTATCTTTTTCGTCTCTGTGGAAACATGCTTAATTTACAAAAATGTAGTTGTGATGGTTTATAGTTTGACCCTGTCCTGGGGTTGCCAGACTTTGTTTTCTGCCTTGCTCTCTATCCTGTTCTTTGTTGAAAGACATTGCCAGTGTTTACAACGTTTGTATGGTTACATTGGTTACCAGATGTGCTTACTATATTATATGGTAATCACGTTCGGTGAGTGACAGTATTGTAGTGTACATTGACAGTGCAGTGACCTTTTGTTTCTCACACCAGCAACACAGAGGATATGGGTCTAGATCCCATAGAGGTCGTGTACAAATGTATTGATTTAAAGTGGTGATTGAGCACTTTTCAACCTGTGTGTACTGTAGTGGACGAAACCATGGAACATACAAACAGATATTCTCCATATGGAGTGATGATCAATTAGAAACATTGAGTATAGAGATACTAAATGACATTTAACAATTGAGTGGGGAAAAGGTATGCATTTGCTTTGTATGAACATGTATTTTAATGTGAAACGTCATTCCACATCTTTTTGCACTCAGTCAATGTCAGATGTAAGTAGAGGTGTAAAAAGTGTTTTTCTAAAGATCTGTTGTGTATTTTGTACAAATAATGGTAAAGTATTTCCTCATCCTCGTCTGAACAGTACTGTAAAGTGTACAAAATCGACTTCAAGAGAGACAGATGTCTTTATCTACTGGGTACAGAAAATCGTGATACATGAAAAGATGCAATGAAATAAATGAATGAATGATTTAAATGAATGAAAGTTCACATGAAACTTTCTCTCACCCAAAATAAATGCTGCTTTCGAAGTTGCTCACGGTTTTCATGGATGTCAACATAGTTCTGAGTAATTAATACACATTTCGATTTTGGAAATATCATTTCACAATGGCTTGCTGCATATGGTTCTCTCACCACTACCTGACCTTGAACTGTTTTGTGGAAATAGTCATTTTAGTTCACATACCAAGTCAGTTTAACAATTACAAAAATGCCTGTGTAGTAGCTTTAGTAACAAATATACTTTATAACAGTCCTTAATAACTGTACATTAATTCACAGAGTAATTTTCACTTTGGAAATGTCCTTTAAGCAAGGACGGAATTATAGCCACTATACAAACTATTATCATCAATAAACTTTTGAATATTTTTTTTATCTCTGTCTCTCACAAATTATTTTTCAGCCTCCCTCTATTAAATGCCTTACATGCATGCTGCCTAATTTTTTTCCCATGTATCTTCCCGAATGTCTGTCTTTCTGCTGGTCAAATCCATATCTGCCGGATCATTCTCAGAAAACGGTCGAGGAAGTGCTCCGTTTTCACAGCAGCTAAATCACAAGGACGGACGTAATTACTGAGGAATCATTCTCTCGCCGGGTCCCAGAAGGACACAAGTCAGTCCTCAATGACAACAGCGTCTCTCTAGCCAGCAGCTAGTACTGTGCTACAGACACAGCGGCACTGTTCTGCCAGTTTATAATTATTAATCGATCCCCTCTGCTTATATCAGTCTGTAATATTGGGAGTTGAAGCCCAGCCTCAGTTAAACAAGCACAGAGACACGCAGCCTACATGCAATGCCCTCGACAGGAAAGACTCAACACAGTTAGAAATAATACAATCTTAACAGACTTTCAATGCGTGTAAAATCAGATCCACTGCCTTTCCGTACTTTGAAAGTAAAACTCAACACATGAAGCACCTGTGTTCAGATTACCAGCCACAAGTCACAAAACACTAACACGCTGCAAACACAGACAGCAACACATTGCAACGGCGTTTGGCTTTCCGTCATCACTTCAACTGGACTCTGTCTCTTCTCACAGCGGGACAATGTGAGCCGGTGCTGACGGGTCCGGGTACAGCACCAGACAGCGTTAAGGGAAAGTGAAAGCTGATCCGTTACCTGTGTCGGCGAACCACATCCAGCCCGGGCTCCCGACGGCTCATTCTGTGTCTGTGGCTTCGGCTCTCCAGGTTGTGTTTTTTTTCCTTCCCCTCTTCCGCTCTCCACCTCTCCCTTTCTCTCCCGTTCTCTCCCTCGCTTCCTCTCCGTTCGGCACTTGTATGAGTCTATTTCAGTAGCTACAGCGGCGCTCGCTGTGACGGTGGCATGGTTTCCAGCTCTTTGGCAGAAGGTCACATTATGTCTCGCTGGTAAGGGAGGTGGTGTGTGTGTGCGCGTGTGTGTGTGTGTGTGGAGGGTGGGATAGAGTGATGGAGGAAGATTGAAGAGAGCAGGTGCCAGAGGGAAGACAGAAAAACAAATAAACACAACGAGACGGTCTGCACGGTCGTGATGACAGGTCAATTTCCAGACTAAGGCGTGAGGACTGGCTAACCCCCCCCCGGAAAATGTGTGTTCAGGTAAAACGTCCCCGGGCGCTCTGAGAGATAGGCTGTCTGTTTGTGTTTGTGTGAGACTGTGGCTTCACCTGTGCGCTCAATAGTGCTGAGAATGACTGTCAATTGATGAGTGTCACCAGAGTGTGGCTAAGTGAAGTGTGTGTGTGTGTGTGTGTGTGAGTGTGTGAGTGTGTGTGTGTGTGTGTGCTGATGAGCATGTGTATTTGTGTATCGTTGTGCAGCAAACACACTGTTTGTGCTTGTGGGTGTGCATGTGTGTGTGTGTGTGTGTGTGTGTGAGAGTGTGCGATAGTTGAGTCTTTGAAGGTCTTTCAGAAGATCTGACATCCGATAGCACGTCTAATGTGGTCTACCTTCAGAAAAGCACTTCACGAGTCTTCCAACGCTGCATGGTTACTTAATTAAAAGGAAAACGCCGAAAAACATGTGGCTGACTCAGTTCTTCATCTCAAGTCTCCGCGCCCCAGACCCGTTTGATCTCTCACCGTCCAATGCCTCGTTCGGGCTAAAGGAACGCGCGTACTCCATCGCTCTGACGACACACACTCATCGACCGTGTCTCTCGGGTCGATCGGGCAAATTCAAAAAGTCTACAGTATGACCCAAGCCTCCGTTTCCCCGTGCACGTCTGTTGTCCCAGTGAGACCCAGGTCCCTCCATTAAGTGACACGCGGTTGCGTCCAGACCCCCGGCTCGGTTTCCCCGGTGCCCGGCGGCAGATGGCCCGGACAGGGGACAGCGGCAGGACAGACGGTGGGGCGGCAAATGGCTCCTGATGCGACTTGTGACTTGAACCCCTTAAACCTTCCGTGTTCCAGTCCCCAGAACTTGTTGTTCTTTTGGGGGTTGGGGTGCGCCTGTTACCCTCCTGCTGCCTCTCCACTCAGTCCCGCTGTAATCCCGGGTCCTGCACTCCGTGTCACAGGAAGTGCTTGTGATCCCTAATCATTATGTAGTAAGGATTTATCCTGCGATTCTCTCTCTCTCTCTCACTTTCCCTCCCCCTCCCTCCCTGCGTAGTCTTTCTACAGCCCTTCCCTCTGTCTCTCCCTCCCTCCCTCCGTAGTCTTTCTACAGCCCTTCCCTCTGTCTCTCCCTCCCTCCCTGCGTAGTCTTTCTACAGCCCTTCCCTCTGTCTCTCCCTCCCTCCCTCCGTAGTCTTTCTACAGGCCTTCCCTCTGTCTCTCCCTCCCTCCCTCCGTAGTCTTTCTACAGCCCTTCCCTCTGTCTCTCCCTCCCTCCCTCCGTAGTCTTTCTACAGCCCTTCCCTCTGTCTCTCCCTCCCTCCCTCCGTAGTCTTTCTACAGCCCTTCCCTCTGTCTCTCCCTCCCTCCCTCCGTAGTCTTTCTACAGCCCTTCCCTCTGTCTCTCCCTCCCTCCGTAGTCTTTCTACAGCCCTTCCCTCTGTCTCTGCTTCTCCAACTCTCTACGCGTTATTTCCATATCCTCTCTGTCTTTCCCTCTGTCAGGTCCCGCCAAACGTCTTTTGTTCCTCGTCGTTCCTCGAAACAGATTCCCATTTGTTTTCCCAGTCTGTCTTCCACTGGCTGACTCCATCCCTTCAACAGGTTTAGAATGGAGGTGATCGTCTCTACCTTGTCTCCGTCTCTGTCATCAGTCTTACTCTCCACGGTGAAACTGTCTCACACTCTTCCTTGCTCACACTGTAAAACTGTTTATTTATCCCTTTGCGCTCACTCTCGTTTTTCTCCACACATTTTTTCAATTCCCTGTTGTGTCCTCATTCTTTCTGACTCTCCCTCTCTTTGTCTTTCTCACTCTGTTTTCCTTTCTCTGACTCTCTCTCTCTCTCTCTTTCATTCTTTTTCTCTCTCTCTTTCTCTCTCCCTCTTTCCCTTTGGCAGTCCATTAGCTGACACTGATATGTACCACAGTGTTTATCTGAGACTACTATAAGTTGCTGCAGATGTGTTAATTAGAAGGAAAAGAAACACTATTATTCTAATAATATCATTATTAGAATATGATATTAGCTCACATGCCTGTACAGGTCTTATACTGGTCACAAACATACTTGTATATTAGTAGAATATGATATTAGCTCACATGCCTGTACAGGTCTTATATTGGTCACAAACATACTTGTATATTAGTAGAATATGATATTAGCTCACATGCCTGTACAGGTCTTATACTGGTCACAAACATACTTGTATATTAGTAGAATATGATATTAGCTCACATGCTTGTACAGGTCTTATATTGGTCACAAACATACTTGTATATTAGTAGAATATGATATTAGCTCACATGCCTGTACAGGTCTTATATTGGTCACAAACATACTTGTATATTAGTAGAATATGATATTAGCTCACATGCCTGTACAGGTCTTATACTGGTCACAAACATACTTGTATATTAGTAGAATATGATATTAGCTCACATGCCTGTACAGGTCTTATACCGGTCACAAACATACTTGTATATTAGTAGAATATGATATTAGCTCACATGCTTGTACAGGTCTTATATTGGTCACAAACATACTTGTATATTAGTAGAATATGATATTAGCTCACATGCCTGTACAGGTCTTATATTGGTCACAAACATACTTGTATATTAGTAGAATATGATATTAGCTCACATGCTTGTACAGGTCTTATATTGGTCACAAACATACTTGTATATTAGTAGAATATGATATTAGCTCACATGCCTGTACAGGTCTTATATTGGTCACAAACATACTTGTATATTAGTAGAATATGATATTAGCTCACATGCCTGTACAGGTCTTATACTGGTCACAAACATACTTGTATATTAGTAGAATATGATATTAGCTCACATGCCTGTACAGGTCTTATACTGGTCACAAACATACTTGTATATTAGTAGAATATGATATTAGCTCACATGCCTGTACAGGTCTTATACTGGTCACAAACATACTTGTATATTAGTAGAATATGATATTAGCTCACATGCCTGTACAGGTCTTATACTGGTCACAAACATACTTGTATATTAGTAGAATATGATATTAGCTCACATGCTTGTACAGGTCTTATACCGGTCACAAACATACTTGTATATTATTAGAATATGATATTAGCTCACATGCCTGTACAGGTCTTATACTGGTCACAAACATACTTGTATATTAGTAGAATATGATATTAGCTCACATGCCTGTACAGGTCTTATATTGGTCACAAACATACTTGTATATTAGTAGAATATGATATTAGCTCACATGCCTGTACAGGTCTTATACTGGTCACAAACATACTTGTATATTAGTAGAATATGATATTAGCTCACATGCCTGTACAGGTCTTATATTGGTCACAAACATACTTGTATATTAGTAGAATATGATATTAGCTCACATGCCTGTACAGGTCTTATACTGGTCACAAACATACTTGTATATTAGTAGAATATGATATTAGCTCACATGCTTGTAGAGGTCTTATACTGGTCACAAACATACTTGTATATTAGTAGAATATGATATTAGCTCACATGCCTGTACAGGTCTTATACTGGTCACAAACATACTTGTATATTAGTAGAATATGATATTAGCTCACATGCCTGTACAGGTCTTATATTGGTCACAAACATACTTGTATATTAGTAGAATATGATATTAGCTCACATGCCTGTACAGGTCTTATATTGGTCACAAACATACTTGTATATTAGTAGAATATGATATTAGCTCACATGCCTGTAAAGGTCTTATACTGGTCACAAACATACTTGTATAGACCAATTATCACCCTACGTCACATCGACGTCACGCATGTTCAACCGCGCATGTCGGTTGCAAAAGATTACCAGAAACATTCAAAACGCTATGTTGAAAGAATCAACTTTATTGGAAATGTCGATCCTTATGAAGTCCCAAAAAACCAGTGGATCCGCGACACTCTTGTTTTGTTTGTGGTGTCAGTATGGAACGCCATTTGCGTCAATATTAAATAGATAAATACAGCTATAAAATAATAAATATATCTATGAAATTAGGCAATAATTACATAAATATGTGTAAACATAAATGTATAAATCACTTCATATGTAAAGAAATAGGTTTTATTTCAAAATTATGTTTTCCATAAGACAAAATGTATTTATTTCGAGGGACTTGTATTTCACAATTCCCCATGTATTTATTTCAAAGCAGTCCTTTTTCATAGTACATGCACTCTCAGCGACTAATAATCAACCTTGTTTTAAACTATTTTTTAACGCTTGGAGTGTCAATCAGGTAATTATATATTTCTGGCCACTGAATGCTAGGCAATTTCGTTTCGTCGTTTAACCATTTACAGGGCGCTATGGCATAAGGATCTGTAAGACGTATTCCACACATTAACATCAATTTTGTTAAATAACAGTGCTTATCACTGGGTGACAGGTGTAGTAGCTTAACGATTCTTCTTTTGAGTTATTCTTTTGCACTATATCAATATAGCTATATACTCTCTGCTGCGTTTTCTGCAACCTAGATGCGCGCGCAACCCGAATGTATACAAACAAATAATTGATCTATATTAGTACCTTTACCCGTTCTCACGTGAGAAACCTAAGGTGGTATCAGGTCTGTTGGATGTGCTAGCATCAACTTCGAGTCAACAACAGCCAACGCTTTTGCAAATGTCTATGTCATTGATCAACACATTTGTGTAGCTTGCGTGATGTGTGTCGACAGCAGGCATACAGAGACACTGTGGAAACCCTGAAGGACCGCAGCTGCACAGAACAAACATATCTGTCACCTGTCGTGATATCTGTATGCATATGTGTGTGTGTGTGTGTGTGTGTGATTTACTTGTATTTATTTACTTTGTATGTGAAAATGACTACATTACATCTTGATATGAAATATGCTATGTAAACACATCTTAATTAATTGATACTTAACATCCTGAATTCATAAATAAACAGTTTATTCTTAAATCTTAAAACAGGTACACAGATTCTGACAGCCCTATAACCTCTGGTTGAATATCATTTCATGTGTTTAATCATCCGTTGCTCCCACTAGAAGGGGAGACCAAATAAAAGAAGTGAAGCATCTCTTCATAAATGTGAATGTTTACTAGCGTAGAGGGACATTCATCCGTTAAAACTAGGAGGCAAGCCAAAAGTATTTCAACAAGAAAAACATTGAAGATAAAGTTTAGTCATAAGAAACTCGTTAGCTCAGCATTTCATTTCCCTAAAACCTGACAACCGGATACAAATTTGGAAATTCCGTGGTTAAATCCAAACTATCACTGTGAGAGAAGTTACAGTCAGATAGGCGGCTTACAGGTGCCACTATCATATTAGGTTACAATCTCATTAATTACAACAATGTAATAAATAAGGTTTGGACAGATTCCCCAATTTAAATGAATTAGATGAAAAATGGTGTGTCATGTGTAAAGAGTCAAAAGTGCTTACCAAATGTGCATTTCAGTCATTTAGCAGTTACTTAGTGAATGTTGACTCCCAATGGCCATTGAACACACAACCCTGACCTCAACCTGCAAATACCAAATAAACGACACAGAAAATAAATAGCCTGGGCATTTTGGTTCATTGAGGGTAGGGATAATGTGTGAGATCTGGCATATGAAATGATCATGTAATTATTATGGCAGATTAAACGTGCACTCACAGGCTCTCCTACATTGGTTGACAGTCAGGTGAATATCAGACTAGACAGGCTATATGCATCTGAGCCAGTGCAGATTGTTTACCTGCCGCAGTGACACTCTTAAAATTAGCATTTCCCACGCATTTCATCCAGGTTTCTCCAAAAGACATTAAAGCTTTTTCTGGTTATTGTGAACAGAATAATGATTTTATATATCTCAACTGAGTGTTCTGAATATTAACACTATATTTGTGTGCATTTATAAACGTGGTCAGTGAGAACAGAGTCAGCTTCCTGCAGGTGCAGTTTCCATCAGTAAAGATGCAATGTGACGACTCTCCTTCAGAATGAATTGAATCACTCTTTTATGTAGCGACAAACTGTGTTGATGCAGGGCTCAATTCAATCAAACCTGTACTGTAACATTCCTTTCAATTATTAAATGAACTAACAGACGTGTCTTGGATATTAAACAAACATCTACTACAAGTGCAGCATGCCACACAGGAATCATTTAAATGTTAACAATTGGAAGTGAAATGCAACCAGAAAAATATTGAAAATCAAGTGTAAACAATGTTATGACTGGTTTAATATATTCCTTCTTAATTAAACAAACTGGGATTACTTGGCAAATCGATCTAAAGCAGGAGCTGAATACTGTGCGTTTGGTGGATTTCCAGATGCTGCTTAGCCATCGATTCATTGTCAGAAACCTGAGCCGGTTGAAGGACTTGAGCTGTTATGACAGGTTCTGCTTACAAGCTTTGTTTACTGTATGTATAAAGCCATCATTAGTTGTTTCCTCGTGCATTATCAACAAGCCCTCCTTTACTGTACATTTGTAACCTTTCTTCCAGTCCTTCACTTCCTTCACTTTTTTCATTCCATCACTTTATTTGCAACGTTTCCAAATCCTTGCTGTACATTAGCAACCATTCCCCGTCTTATACTTGAACAATAGCAACCGTTCCCCATTCTATACTGTACATTAGCAACCGTTCCCCGTCTTATACTTGAACATTAGCAACCGTTCCCCGTCCTATACTGTACATTAGCAACCGTTCCCAATCTATACTGTACATTAGCAACCGTTCCCCGTCCTATACTGTACATTAGCAACCGTTCCCTGTACTATACATGAACATTAGCAACCGTTCCCCGTCCTATACATGAACAATAGCAACCATTCCCCGTCTTATACTGTACATTAGCAACCGTTCCCCGTCCTATAATGTACATTAGCAACCGTTCCCCGTTCTATACTGTACATTAGCAACCGTTCCCCGTACTATACATGAACATTAGCAACCGTTCCCCGTCCTATACATGAACAATAGTAACCGTTCCCCGTCCTATACTGTACATTAGCAACCGTTCCCCGTCCTATACATGAACATTAGCAACCGTTCCCCGTCCTATACATGTACATTAGCAACCGTTCCCCGTCCTATACTGTACATTAGCAACCGTTCCCCGTTCTATACTGTACATTAGCAACCGTTCCCTGTCCTATACATGAACATTAGCAACCGTTCCCCGTCCTATACATGAACACTAGCAACCGTTCCCCGTCCTATACATGAACATTAGCAAACCGTTCCCCATCCTATAGATGAACATTAGCAACCGTTCCCCGTTCTATAGGCCTACTGTACATTAGCAACCGTTCCCCGTACTATACTGTACATTAGCAACCGTTCCCCGTTCTATACTGTACATTAGCAACCATTCCCCGTCTTATACTTGAACATTAGCAACCGTTCCCTGTCCTATACTGTACATTAGCAACCGTTCCCCGTCCTATACTGTACATTAGCAACCGTTCCCCGTTCTATACTGTACATTAGCAACCGTTCCCCGTCCTATACTGTACATTAGCAACCGTTCCCTGTACTATACATGAACATTAGCAACCGTTCCCCGTCCTATACATGAACAATAGCAACCATTCCCCGTCTTATACTGTACATTAGCAACCGTTCCCGTCCTATACTGTACATTAGCAACCGTTCCCCGTTCTATACTGTACATTAGCAACCGTTCCCCGTCCTATACATGAACATTAGCAACCGTTCCCCGTCCTATACATGAACACTAGCAACCGTTCCCCGTCCTATACATGAACATTAGCAAACCGTTCCCCATCCTATAGATGAACATTAGCAACCGTTCCCCGTTCTATAGGCCTACTGTACATTAGCAACCGTTCCCCATTCTATACTGTACATTAGCAACCGTTCCCCATCCTATACTGTACATTAGCAACCGTTCCCCATCCTATACTGTACATTAGCAACCGTTCCCCGTCTTATAGTTGAACAATAGCAACCGTTCCCCGTCCTATACATGAACATTAGCAACCGTTCCCCGTTCTATAGGCCTACTGTACATTAGCAACCGTTCCCGGTCCTTTACTGTTCATTAACATCAGCTACTCATCCTTTACTGTACATCAGGGGTGTCCAAAGTCCGGCCCGCGGGCCAACAGCAAATTCTGAAAATGTTATTGAATATGGCCCGCACAAGAAGATTGAGCTCAACTCTGTTGCACTTCTCAGTTTCAACACTAGTTGGAGCCAGAGGTGGAAATGGTGCTTCTCCACTAAACAAAATTAAGCAAACAAAAACTTTTACTGCGAGTCACCAGAAATGGCAGCACTAAAGAAACGCAAAATAACAAGTGAGTGTAGAAGATTTCAAACACAGTGGGAAAATGAATATTTCTTCAAAGAAATCAACGTAAAGTGTATCTGTTTGATTTGCAATGAAGATGTTGCTGTGATGAAAGAGTATAATGTCCGTCAGCACTATGAGACCAAACATCAGAGCTACACATCAGTACACCAGTGCCGAACGAACGCAGAAAGTCAAGCAAATGGCAGCTAGCCTGCAAGCTCAACAACAGGTGTTTTTTCGTGCTAACAAAGGAAAACGCCACAACAGCAAGCTATAAGGTCGCTAAACATATGGCCCAGCACGGCAAACCGTTCTCAGACGGTGATTTCATAAAGCAGTGCCTCAAAGTCACAGCAATAATGTGCCCGGAAAAAGTTCCGGATTTCAACAACGTGAGCTTATCCAGAAATACAGTGGTGCGGAGAATCGAGGACTTGTTGTCAGCTAACTGGAAACTTCAGCTGAGAGACCAAGCTAGTGCTTTTGATTTGTACTCGATAGCATGCGATTGGTAATTGATAGGGTTAGCGATAAGAGCACAGATGCCACAGACACCGCGCAGCTGTTAATGTTTTGCGGGGAGTAGATGGACTTTTTTGCTATACGGAGGAGCTGCATGATATGATGAGCCTAAAAGGCACAACGACGGGCAGAGATATTTTTGAAGCTGTGTCGGAGGCAGTTGGAAAGATGGGGCTTAAATGGGACAAACTCTGTGGAGAAACAACGGATGGAGCTCCGGCCATGACGGGCGTAAAACCTGTCAACATAATTCGAGCTAGAGGACAGCACAGTTATTCACATTATAGGTGAGTTAGAAATACACACAGTATTCATGTGTTAATATGTCACCTCTAGTGTGCGGCCCGGCCCTTCGTTTATTTTTCTGTATTTGGCCCTCACTAAAAAAACTTTGGACACCCCTGCTGTACATTAACAACTGTGAGTGTACCATCTAGGAAAACAATGATCTATGAAAATCTAAATTTGAAATGCTAACTAGCAACTTTTGTTTATATGTTCATATATCATCTATCCATGTTTTGACTTGCTTGTCCCAACATCACAACCACAAAACTGAAAAACAGACAATATCGTGGGAAACAAAGGCAATCATTAAGACAGAGAAATATTGTGCTTGACAGAACCCAGAAATTTCCCTGAAAAGTGGAAGTGATATTTGAAATTAAGTAAGGCAGAGTGTCTCTGTACTCAGTCATACAGAAAAGTTGTTAATCTCTCAGAGTACAGAGTTGTTTGTCTTGCAGTTTGGCTGGTGTTGTGCGGTGATATTACAATCCCAAGGAGCCTGCAAATTATCTCAACTTGCCGCCACGCACAGAAATGCAGGTCATTTATCAGGAGGATATCTATACTGTCAGAAAATGCTCAAAGGTTGTGTCTAACGAGCGCCAAAAACTGTGAAGAATGGTATTGCGGTTTCTGTTGTAAAAAAAAAACACAGAACAATAATATTACTTTACCTTTTAGAGAAATGTTTACGTTCCATCCTGTTGTGTCTACAAAGGTAATAGCAGAAACAATGTATTTACATGTTGCATCCACGTTCTATACACACATTATGGGCATTACGTCTGCATGCACGTTCTAAACACATTATGGGTATTATGTCTGCATGCACGTTCTAAACACACATTATGGGCATAATGTCTGCATGCACGTTCTATACACACATTATGGGCATTACGTCTGCATGCACGTTCTAAACACATTATGGGTATTATGTCTGCATGCACGTTCTAAACACACATTATGGGCATAATGTCTGCATGCACGTTCTATACGCACATAATGGGCATTTGATCTGCATGCCCGTTCTATACACACATTATGGGTATTACGTCTGCATGCACGTTCTATACACACATTATGGGTATTTGATCTGCATGCACGTTCTCTACACACATTATGGGTATTATGTCTGCATGCACGTTCTATACACACATTATGGGTATTATGTCTGCATGCACGTTCTATACACACATTATGGGTATTATGTCTGCATGCACGTTCTATACACACATTATGGGTATTATGTCTGCATGCACGTTCTATACACACATTATGGGTATTATGTCTGCATGCACGTTCTATACACACATTATGGGTATTATGTCTGCATGCACGTTCTATACACACATTATGGGTATTATGTCTGCATGCACGTTCTATACACACATTATGGGTATTATGTCTGCATGCACGTTCTATACACACATTATGGGTATTATGTCTGCATGCACGTTCTATACACACATTATGGGTATTATGTCTGCATGCACGTTCTATACACACATTATGGGTATTATGTCTGCATGCAAGTTCTATACACACTTTATGGGCATTATGTCTGCATGCACGGTGTAATGTAGTGCAGGAATGCCATGTGCAGGGCCAGGTTAATTCGTTCAGAAACAGGTTTATTTAAAAAAACAAAGATTAAACAAAAAAGACTAACTAGTTTGAAAATGCGCTAAACAGCAGCTTATAACAAACATCCAAACCACATCAATCTTATTCAAACACAACACTCATCTCTATCTTAAACCTACACTGGAAATAACAACCAACAAATGTGCACACAGAACCAGTGACATTTATACACACATAATAACCAAATCCCTTACAGCCGTGATACTTTCATTAAACCCAAATGTTAAACAGCTGTAACTGAAATAAAACCAACATGCTTTTAGGCCTGGCCTAAAAAACAAACAATCGGGGAGGGCAGAGAAATCCCAGAGGAGGTGGTTGTGCAGGGGATCGCCTAAGCAATGTTCTCCGCTACAGAGGCGGCTTCTCAGACCAGCAGAGGGGAGGCCGGCAAGAGGGGAGGTCGGCAGTGGGAAGGTCGGCAAGAGGAGAGACAAGTTCTACGCAGACATTCAAGGCCTTACGTTTTGCAGGAACATATTAAGCTAATTGAGCTTGTTTTTTTATGTCCACAAAACCAGTGCTGAAAAGCGGCCCCCTGTAGGAATCATACCGTGGGCGTGAACGTGCACACACTCCATTTATCATTGATGTGACTTGCTTGCTTGTGTAGATGTTGATCACTGATCTCCGGAGCGTTCTGAATTCTTCTCTCATTTCATTTGAGGGACATCTGCCACACTTCAGAAACATTCCTGTTGCTCATGCTGCCCAGTATTGTGTGCCACAGAAGGCTTTCAAAATAAATGAAATTAAACAGGCGTTAGAATTTGGCCGGGCCATTTTCCTACTTAAATAATTATACTGCGCCCCCATTATTGAGACTTCAAGGTTTGGTTGCTCGTGTTTACCAGTGGGGTGTGCCGCAGAATTGATTTCACCTGTTTGTACAGGCCTGGGTTTCGTGTCCCTGTTTACTACACCATATAACAAATGCATATAGGCTGGGTACTCCGATCAACATGTTATAAAGGTTAGGTTCCCTCCGATCGATAGTCAATCAATCGGCAAACAGATGGAGCCATAAAGCAGGAGATAATTACGTGCTAAGAGAATGTAGGGAGCGTCTTTAATGGATGACTCAATTGAGTAGTATGTCTGCTTCTGACGGAGGCCACACTGGCTAGTCCTTACACCTTTTGAATTGGATCTTTTGTATGAATATGCTTTCTAATAAAGCTTAAATAAAGGCTCTTTACTATCTGAGCATATGGGTTAAATAGATGTCTTAAGTACTACATGTATGTCAATTATGTTATAAAGCATGTTATGGATAACGGCACACCATCAAATATTTATGTCCCGATTCTTATCTTTAGAAGGTGTTAGGTCCCTGAAGAAGAATTCCTCACCCCCCCATCACCTTTCTGTATCTGTATTGGACTAGTTCTAGCCTCTGGTCAGATGGGTGTTATTTCCAAAATGTTGTAGCTGTCAACAAATAGCCAGGGGCTGAATGACAGTGTTTAGGATTAGTTGTATAGGTGTGTGTGTGGGGGGGGCTGGGGGAATAGTCCCACCAAACCAAAGTGGGATTGCTTTGTTTTGTCAAAGTGTCTTCTTGCATCACTGAGACTCGGATCTGTACATATAAATAAAGGATTTTTTTTTTTATGATCAGATATCATGGATTATACAACACAATGTTAACGCAGCATTCTAATTTCAGCACTCCTAAAAATAACAATGGGTTAATTTTGCTTGAGTTAAACACAACAAATATACATTTGTAAAAAATATATTTATGTACTTATTTTTTCCCAATGTATATGTTGTTATGTACTTATGTAAGGGTGTGTTAAGTTAAAGGAGTCATTCCTTGAAAATTCTTAAAGAAAATTAATGATTGTATCTAGTTTATTTTAAAAGTAATCATAGTTTTTACAGGAACTTGACATTCCTTAAGGTAATGTCTGGTCTGGTGAAACTGCATACACATGGTAGTTTAAGCAACTCAGGTCAAGTGTCGTCCAATAAAACAAAGCTCCTCAGTCATTTAAAAAATTATAGAAAATTATCCATAATTCAAGAGTGTAAACGGGTATGACAGCAGTACACGTGAAAAAGATCCACTGTGCCAAATGGGCGTGGCAAAAGTGAAGAGCAGTTAACACTTCAGACAAGAGTCCAGACAGCAGTAGTTTAGAGGCAATGGGTGAAATGAGGGTTTAGAGTCTTAGGGTTCTTTGTAAATCAATCCAGTCTTTGGCAGCTGAAAACTGGAAGGACTGGCGGTCAAATGATGCGCATGTTTTCGGGGTGACTAAGGCAATGTACCTCCTTGTGCGTAAACTGTGGGTAGAGCAAAGGTGACTAGAAAGCTCAGGTACAACGGGACTATTCCTAGCAGAGACTTGTGAATTAGTTGGTATCAGTGACTTAAACGCTGAGTGTTTAATGGCGGCCAGCCGACTAATGCGTAAAGGTTGCAGTGATGGGTGTTGTATGGGGCATTAATTACAAAACATATAACACTGGTAAATCACATCAAATTTATTTCAGGTGAGTTTGAGACAGTTCTTAAAATAACATAACCAAAGTCAAACATTCGTATAATAGTCATCTTCACCAAGGCAAGTTTGGGCAGCATGAGTGAAGGAGGCACTGTTGCGCAAAAGGAAACCGATTCTGGACTTGTATTTGAATTGTGTTTGTTTATGTGGGTCTGGAAAGAGAAAGCTGTCTAACAAGACACCTGGGTATTTGTTTGCGTCCAAATATTCTAGTTCAGACCCATCTAGCATCATTATCAACGACAGCAAGCGAAATCGAAACACAGACTGGCATTTTTAAAATCCCAGCGTTTTTTGTCCAACTTAAGGCTATTTTGAGCTGTGTTCCTGTGAGGCGAGATAAATCTGACATCTGTGTATCGAACAACAGCAGGTCCACTTACATCCTGAAACCATCTTACCCCTTCAGCTCGTTTGTTTCCTCTGTACAAGCTTTTCTCCATTTCTCTATCTTTTTCTCAGTACACTTTCTGTAGAAATGGCATTTTGTAGAATACAATTGTTTTATTCACATAAATAAAATTCGTAGCAAGATGTGCATCACATACATTTTAAACAGATAATGCATAACGGTCTCTACAAGCAATCAATCATTGGTCAAATAAAATATATAAAGTATAAAAAAATGTTAAAATGCATGGCTTAATGGAAAATGGCAAGCATGGATTGAAAACACGCGTCCATACCAAATCGTTGTCAACGAAAGAATATGGACCTCAAATCTAAAATTATGTGTAATAATATACCGTACAGAGAAAAACAATGTAATTGGCAGCCGTTAAACTAAGCCTGCTTGGTTAGTATAGCCAACGCATATAGATATGCATTAAAACTACATCCTTTAAAGATATTATGCGATTTTATTGAGGCTCAGTTATTTTGTTGTCTTAAAGTGCATACTGTATATTAACCTTCTAAGTTAGTGGTCACCACATTTTTGAGTCAACCCGAAGTTTTGCAAATCTTAAAATAATTCTGTGGGAACTGAATACAGTTTCTGATCAGTGCACATCGCTTAAATATCCCCCCGATTGATAGACACAATCCTGCGGTACATCTTAATCATGTGTGAAATCAAACGCTATGGAAATTATTAAGGAAAACTATATGTCTAGCGTTGTATTATCTCTAGTATAATTATGAACAAGCATAGAGATACAGACTGATCGGATGATGTTTCAAGCCCGGCCGTCTGTTGTTTTCTATTCATCTCTTTGAATGCAGATGCCGCCAAGGTGTGGATGGAAAGAAAATGAAAAACGTGGGATGCCGGATCCTGTTGAGCTACATCAGATGAAAGGGCCTGCAGCTGTGTCCAGATTGGGACTGTCTGATGGTCAGTTCATTGTACTGACCGGCAAATATGAAGGGACAGGCTGGAACTACTGCCACCTTTGGCACTGCAAACTGAACCGAGAATTAGACCACCTAAACCAAGTTATAAAGCATGTAAACAAAACAGAAAATGTATACCGTGCTGATGTATCGAGTATATAGTCTTAAACCAATTAAAAAAAAAACTTGTGCATGTGAATCATTGTATTAGTTGTATTTTGGAGCCAAGCCAAGGATATACATATCAGTGAGATACAGCGCATGGTGAATAATGAACAGACTTATCAATGCGTAATGAACTGCCAACTCTCATGTCCCCATGCCACAGCTTATCACAATCCATTTCCCCGTTCACCCATCGGGCTATTTAACTCGCAACAGAAGCTTAACACATTGCAACACAGCCTCATGTGCTGACACAGTTAACATAAGAGCTATAACAGGACAATCTACATGCGCATCTTAGGGATATGTCCCTCGGTAACAAGCGCGCATGTGCCTTCATTCAACATGACCTTCATTATGACGGTGTCCTGTCTATCATAGACGGGTGTCATTACGGGACCCTCTGTGTCTATGACATTCACTTGTTAATGCCAGCCTGTCATACTGACTGCGTCTAAGTGCTGTAGTGGTGTCCCTATCACTTCACACGCATGCCGAGACTGAGAAGTGTGTTCTCTGTTCTCAACGCCAATGTGTCAGCGCCCTCTACCGTTCGACAGGGAGAATGTGACGGTAAACCACCTCTCTAAATGTGTCTGCTCCGCGTGTACACTGTAAGTTAGACCCATATAGGCTCGGATGTTTAAATGCAACCCGTTTAAATGTGAACGTTCATTTGCCATAATGACGTGAAGTATGCGCTGCCAAGTCAGTCCTGGAAACCAATATATACATAAAAATAATTCCGCTGAAAATCAGGGAGGATGGCCTGCCTATTTGAAATTGTATAATTTGGCTCTTTAGACATGGCCAAACATTATAGGTTGTAGACATTTCCTTTCTTTATTTATAGGCTCATATGTTTTTATCAAATTGATTGAAATACAAACGCATTGCCTTTCTATGTACAACTTTCTGACAATATTCAGACATTCTGCCCTTTGATACTGAATTCAGAACAAACATTGTGTTGACAACAGTATGGACTGAAAGACAATACTAAACGAGAGACTTTGGTAGAAGTGCATTTCGGGGAACCTTTTTTTCCTGGCGCTGGGTTCTCTCTCTATGGCCCTTCCCTGTCCAGAGTCACCGGACAACAGACGGGTCGCAGCGAGGCCAAGGTCCAAATCCGGTGTGTGCAGATGGACTCCAGTGCCGCCTCTAATCCTGAGCGGCTTGGCACAGCCAGTAAAGAGAGGAACAGAGCAAGGAGTGAGAGTGAGAGAGAGAGAGAGATGGAGAGAGAATAGGGGTGTGGGGAAAGGACATTGCAATATTTGTTAGAAGGCCCCCCCGTGTTTGTTAGCAGGACAGGCTGCCTGGCTCTGGGTCCCAGTTTGTTAGCAGGACAGGCTGCCTGGCTCTGGGTCCCAGTTTGTTAGCAGGATATAGGCTGCCTGGCTCTGGGTCCCAGTTTGTTAGCAGGACAGGCTGCCTGGCTCTGGGTCCCAGTTTGTTAGCAGGATATAGGCTGCCTGGCTCTGGGTCCCAGTTTGTTAGCAGGATATAGGCTGCCTGGCTCTGGGTCCCAGTTTGTTAGCAGGATATAGGCTGCCTGGCTCTGGGTCCCAGTTTGTTAGCAGGATATAGGCTGCCTGGCTCTGGGTCCCAGTTTGTTAGCAGGATATAGGCTGCCTGGCTCTGGGTCCCAGTTTGTTAGCAGGATATAGGCTGCCTGGCTCTGGGTCCCAGTTTGTTAGCAGGATATAGGCTGCCTGGCTCTGGGTCCCAGTTTGTTAGCAGGATATAGGCTGCCTGGCTCTGGGTCCCAGTTTGTTAGCAGGATATAGGCTGCCTGGCTCTGAGTCCCAGTAGTGAGTACAGGCAGCAACCACACTGACATCAAACTTATGGAAATATGGTTTGTCTTTATTTCCTCGAAAGTCTTTGATTCCCTCAACTCAAGCTCCGCTCTAAGCAATGACCTTGTCGTATTTGTTCTGCAGCGTGAGAGAGAGTAACGGGAAGAACGGGAGAATGGGAAAAATTGAAAAGGGAGAAGGAGAGGAGTAGAATGCGGCACTCAGGGCATCCTATCACAAGCCACTCTGCTCTACTCTTAATTCTCACTGATATTAAGCCTGTTTTTCTTTTATAACCAACCTTCTCCCAAATCTCTCAGTCCTGTGGCCGATCTAACCCTAACAACATCTGCTAAATTACTAAACTGTAACAGTGAAAACCAGCCTTGTGCAAATTGAAAGCTCCAGACAACACTAATGTATAGTTATGTACAGTACACTAATGTATAGTTATGTACAGTACACTAATGTATAGTTATGTACAGTACACTAATGTATAGTTATGCACAGTACACTAATGTATAGTTATGTACAGTACACTAATGTATAGTTATGCACAGTACACTAATGTATAGTTATGCACAGTACACTAATGTATAGTTATGTACAGTACACTAATGTATAGTTATGCACAGTACACTAATGTATAGTTATGCACAGTACACTAATGTATAGTTATGTACAGTACACTAATGTATAGTTATGCACAGTACACTAATGTATAGTTATGCACAGTACACTAATGTATAGTTATGCACAGTACACAGTAATGTATAGTTATGTACAGTACACTAATGTATAGTTATGCACAGTAATGTATAGTTATGCAGTACAGTATAGTTATGCACAGTACACTAATGTATAGTTATGTACAGTACACTAATGTATAGTTATGCACAGTACACTAATGTATAGTTATGCACAGTACACTAATGTATAGTTATGCACAGTACACTAATGTATAGTTATGTACAGTACACTAATGTATAGTTAGTTATGCACAGTACACTAATGTATAGTTATGCACAGTACACAGTAACTAATGTATAGTTATGCACAGTACACTAATGTATAGTTATGTACAGTACACTAATGTATAGTTATGTACAGTACACTAATGTATAGTTATGCACAGTACACTAATGTATAGTTATGCACAGTACACTAATGTATAGTTATGTACAGTACACTAATGTATAGTTATGTACAGTACACTAATGTATAGTTATGCACAGTACACTAATGTATAGTTATGCACAGTACACTAATGTATAGTTATGTACAGTACACTAATGTATAGTTATGCACAGTACACTAATGTATAGTTATGCACAGTACACTAATGTATAGTTATGCACAGTACACTAATGTATAGTTATGCACAGTACACTAATGTATAGTTATGCACAGTACACTAATGTATAGTTATGTACAGTACACTAATGTATGCACAGTACACTAATGTATAGTTATGCACAGTACACTAATGTATAGTTATGTACAGTACACTAATGTATAGTTATGTACAGTACACTAATGTATAGTTATGTACAGTACACTAATGTATAGTTATGCACAGTACACTAATGTATAGTTATGTACAGTACACTAATGTATAGTTATGCACAGTACACTAATGTATAGTTATGTACAGTACACTAATGTATAGTTATGTACAGTACACTAATGTATAGTTATGCACAGTACACTAATGTATAGTTATGCACAGTACACTAATGTATAGTTATGTACAGTACACTAATGTATAGTTATGCACAGTACACTAATGTATAGTTATGTACAGTACACTAATGTATAGTTATGCACAGTACACTAATGTATAGTTATGCACAGTACACTAATGTATAGTTATGCACAGTACACTAATGTATAGTTATGCACAGTACACTAATGTATAGTTATGCACAGTACACTAATGTATAGTTATGTACAGTACACTAATGTATAGTACACTAATGTATAGTTATGTACAGTACACTAATGTATAGTTATGCACAGTACACTAATGTATAGTTATGTACAGTACACTAATGTATAGTTATGCACAGTACACTAATGTATAGTTATGCACAGTACACTAATGTATAGTTATGTACAGTACACTAATGTATAGTTATGCACAGTACACTAATGTATAGTTATGTACAGTACACTAATGTATAGTTATGCACAGTACACTAATGTATAGTTATGTACAGTACACTAATGTATAGTTATGTACAGTACACTAATGTATAGTTATGTACAGTACACTAATGTATAGTTATGCACAGTACACTAATGTATAGTTATGCACAGTACACTAATGTATAGTTATGCACAGTACACTAATGTATAGTTATGCACAGTACACTAATGTATAGTTATGTACAGTACACTAATGTATAGTTATGCACAGTACACTAATGTATAGTTATGCACAGTACACTAATGTATAGTTATGCACAGTACACTAATGTATAGTTATGCACAGTACACTAATGTATAGTTATGTACAGTACACTAATGTATAGTTATGCACAGTACACTAATGTATAGTTATGTACAGTACACTAATGTATAGTTATGTACAGTACACTAATGTATAGTTATGTACAGTACACTAATGTATAGTTATGCACAGTACACTAATGTATAGTTATGCACAGTACACTAATGTATAGTTATGTACAGTTAGGTACAGTACAATAATGTATAGAATATTATATAGTTGTGCATAACAGAATTTAGTACAGTACAGTTAAGATTACAGATTTGTTGTCTTGAACTGATTGTTTATAGAGATATGCTTCTCTGATCAGCTATAGTCTATATATGTAGACGCAGACACAGTTCATTATGGTGTGAGGGAGCAGAGAATATAATGTATTGCAGGACACTGGACAAGTGTTCAGGGCCCTGGAGGGTGTTTAAATAATACATTTGATAGGAAATGGGAGGAATAACGTGTAACCTAAAAATAGTTCCGCTCTGAAGGTGATGCAGTGTCATCGGCCCTTTGAACCTCTTGCCTTGGCAGACCCGGTTAAAAGCAAAAGAAAAAATGAAATGAAATGAAGCCAAGTGTTCATGTATAGGACTCAATCATATATGCCATCAATAATGGTTGGTATCTGTCCGTTGAAGTTTGGCAGGTAACAGATCACAGTTTTCACAAACCATGCTTGACATTTTGAGAGCCATCAGATCAAGTGCATGAGTGTCTATCACAGTTCTGACTGTGAAGTCTCATTACAGCTACCGACTTGGTAACAAATACCTTTGAATCCATCATTTATCCACTTCACTATCGCTA
The DNA here is from genome assembly GCA_029465975.1 of Dallia pectoralis. Classification (NCBI taxonomy): domain Eukaryota; kingdom Metazoa; phylum Chordata; class Actinopteri; order Esociformes; family Umbridae; genus Dallia; species Dallia pectoralis. The sequence goes on from CM055756.1 coordinate 2,606,445, forward strand.
AACCAATTATAAGGAGTGTGTTTCTGTGTGTCAGAAATGCTAGTGTGTGTCCTTGTGTTTAGGTAGAACAGGTGCCATTCTCCCAGGTGTACAAAGACTGGAAATAGATACGCATCAGGGTCACTAAATGGCAGGAAGAGCCTTTCTGTACTTGATTAGGATCCCTGGAGAGGTTCAAGTATGCCCTACACCTGTCGGAGGCGAGAGAGCAGGTGAATGCTCTTCCCTGGAAGGGTTATTATAGATGTCTTTCTATAAGGCTCTGCACTCTCATGGATTTAATCTAACCTGACAGGCTGCTCCTAACAGGTGATGTGGCAAGGGTCTGTTCAGCAGTCTCTCACTACTGGTGTCCCCCACGGCTCTGTTCTAGGCCCTGTTATATTCTCTCTGTGCACCAAGTCACTTTGCTCCATACTTTTTGTCACATGGAATCTCGGCTATCATTGCTATGAAGATCGCACTCCACCATTATCCAATTTGTGTGTTACGACACCCCTGATGGCACAACAAGTGTTCATGGCTGACATCTCTGTGGGGATGTTGGACTTCCACCTGATGGTCAACTTCATAAAGTTTGAGCTGTTACATTCAAGGAAAATGGTTGACAAAGAACCTAGGAGGCACTGTTTTTCTGCAAATATCAAAGTGGTATGACCCTACCTCACGAACAATACTAATCCAGGTGTTCGTCTATGAAGAAGCAAGGGGAACTCCTCTTCTCTTCCTTCAGGAACTGCTAAAACCCTATGCCTATAGGACAAGTGCTGCCACTCAGCTCAGGACGTCCAAACTCTCCTGTCTCTCACCTCCAATGGTGAAACCAGTTTTCCAAGAAATCTAGGACATATAGTCTCTGCCCCTTTTTGAAACCCTATCAAAACTATTATTGTAGAGGGGTGTGGAGAGTAGAGGGGTGTGGAGTGTGAGGCGTGTTGGGGCTTGACGTGAGTCAGAGTGTGAAGTACGGGCCCAGATGACTTGAAGGATACGGGAGTAAAAAAACATTGTTTTTGATTGAATTTGCATGAGCAAATCTCAGTCCCTCGTCCAGTTTACACTACGTTTAACTGACAATCTTTATTATTTATTACTCATCTATTGTCGAGTACATTTTGTATACATTAGATACCTACTTCCAAAAGAAGTGAGCAACATTGTTCCTAATTATTGATTTTTGTCATTGCTTTGTATTCCGTGTTCGTTATCATAAATCAAATAGTAAATACGTTGTAATTAGTGGCTTGTGAAATAAAAGGTTACTAACAGGGTTTTATAGTTTACCTGACCTTGCCAGTACGCACAGAGCCCCTGGGGCAAAAAACTGCCGGCTCACTTCATCACGCATATTGATGCTGTGCTGGTTACTGTGCTCCTATTCTGTCAAGATAAGCACTTTTTCTCCTTTCACAGCATATATGGTTTCTGGGTTTATTATCATTATCTCCTCTGATAGGTCGGGGAAGAATGGGCCGGTGCATTTCAATGGACTTTAATCCCTTCGTTAATGACGGCACCTTTGTAATGTTCTAATGGATAATTAAGCCATTTCATAGTAAGCATTTAGCTGGAGTATGGCCGGATCACTTTATCTTCTGTCCTATGTCCTTTATGTCTAAAGGAGGCTTGGAACTCTCTTTGCGAGGCAGAAAGAGGCAGGCTCATCCCGGGCAAGAGATGTACTGTACTGTTTGTTAAAGCGTGGTCAGGACATTTTTATGAGGCAATTTGCATGTACTCTGTTCTCCCGGGTTCTGGTTCTGTACTATACACTCTGCTGGAGGTGTCACGATCCAACTCGGGTGGAGGTTCACTGCGCATTTGGATACGGGGCTGCAGAAACTTTCCGCGGAATTCACAATCTCGAACATTGGCCTTGTCAGAGGGAATCCAAGCCATAATGTATCACGGGTAAAACTGACCAATCAACAAATGATTATGAATAATCGCTTAAGATGCAAGATGATTTATAGATCTGTCATCCTTGGCGCTATTTATTAGGGACAGCGACAAATATTGATGTTAAAACATATCTTTATTTTGAATAATAAATCTACAATTAGAAAGTATGCAATGACACATATAGGTGCATTGTGGGTGATGTTAGAAGACCTGATTTAGGAGTGTGTTGTAAAAGTGCAGGGCAGATATTTTGTTTAGCTCGGCATTTCAATGTGTTTGCATGATTGTATCACGGCTTCAGTAGATTAAAACCCTGTAGCATGACATGATATTCAGGAAAACGCAGAGGCATTTCTCACCACAAAGTCATGTGGACCCCAGCACGGCACGGAACAAATGGACCAGAGACATATCAGTGTGTTTAACAGGGGTGAGTGTACCAGAGACATAGCAGTGTGTTTAACAGGGGTGAGTGTACCAGAGACATAGCAGTGTGTTTAACAGGGGTGAGTGTACCAGAGACATAGCAGTGTGTTTAACAGGGGTGAGTGTACCAGAGACATAGCAGTGTGTTTAACAGGGGTGAGTGTACCAGAGACATAGCAGTGTGTTTAACAGGGGTGAGTGTACCAGAGACATGTGTTTAACAGGGATGAGTGAACCAGAGACGTGTGTTTAGCAGGGGTGAGTGTACCAGAGACGAGTGTTTAACAGGGGTGAGTGTACCAGAGACATATCAGTGTGTTTAACAGGGGTGAGTGTACCAGAGACATATCAGTGTGTTTAACAGGGGTGAGTGTACCAGAGACATAGCAGTGTGTTTAACAGGGGTGAGTGTACCAGAGACGTGTGTTTAACAGGGGTGAGTGTACCAGAGACATAGCAGTGTGTTTAACAGGGGTGAGTGTACCAGAGACATAGCAGTGTGTTTAACAGGGGTGAGTGTACCAGAGACATAGCAGTGTGTTTAACAGGGGTGAGTGTACCAGAGACATAGCAGTGTGTTTAACAGGGGTGAGTGTACCAGAGACATGTGTTTAACAGGGATGAGTGAACCAGAGACGTGTGTTTAGCAGGGGTGAGTGTACCAGAGACGAGTGTTTAACAGGGGTGAGTGTACCAGAGACATATCAGTGTGTTTAACAGGGGTGAGTGTACCAGAGACATATCAGTGTGTTTAACAGGGGTGAGTGGACCAGAGACATAGCAGTGTGTTTAACAGGGGTGAACTATACACAAATGTGTATAGTTGTTGGTCAGTAGTGTCACGACCTGACTCAAAGCCGTGACAAATTATAGGGAGACGAGACAATGCCAATTACAATAAACAAAGGACAATTCTGTAAATCAGTGGTGTAAGTGTGTGTAGTGTATATGAAGTCCAAACAGAAAACAAGTTACAGCCAATGAAACAAAATGTCTGCCGAGGGGAGAGGGCGAGCAGCACTGAAGGCCCAAATTTATAGCCAGCAAACCAGGTCTTCAGCGGGTGTGGTCAATCATCCTGATGGCCATCCCGGCTCCGCCCACCTATTCCTGTCAGAACAAAATTAAAACAACATGCCAAGCGGGGGGGCCGTCGCAGTAGTTGGACCTATCAAATGAAATGTCAGACATTGAGCCAAAAGTCACATGAAGCTCGGTAAGAAGATGTTTCTAAAGTTAACAAAAAACGTACTCAACGAATGTTAGATAGAAAGCTTTGTGCAAAAGATAGAAAGTTTTGTGAAAGCGAGGCGAACAGAAAAATCCCTGGCTGTATATCTTTTAAGTAATCTCAGTGCAATTACATGAGTTACTTTTGCTCAAAGTACTTTTTTAATTAGCTACTTCATATTGAATAGTTTTTTACAAAAGTACAGTAAATTCTACTTAATATCTAGTCATTAAAGTAAAAGTACTTCTAATAGGTTTGGATATTTTGGTACCGTTTCTCCCTCAGGGTTTCGTGCAGGGCTGCATAGCTCCAGGCATACTTGACAAGCAGTCCCTTTGGCCCCCAGCCACTAGAGGGCCGTTAACCCCCCAAAAATGTTATAGTATGTTTCTGTCACTCATTCGCCTACCCACTCATTCGCCTACCCACTCATTCGCCGACATACTCATTCGCCGACATACTCATTCGCCTTGCTTGGCGTTATCAATGTTTTGATTGGTACAATGGATAGTGTACCAGTTATGTAAACCTGTGATAATCATGGCCAATAGCATATTACCTAACGAGGCATGTGTCCAGGGCTTCCTGACCTCCAGAGATACCCATTGATATGATTAATATCATATTGTGGTGCAATCATATTAAGGTGCAAACCAAGTAGATTTGTAGCACAGTAAAAACTGAAAATACATGTTTCTGTGATGCAAGGAAAAATTCAAAAAACATACATTAAAGACTAACTTATTTGATTATTTTCCCCCCAAAAACAGACTTCTTCCCCGGTTTTATTTGTGATAATGATTCCCAAAGATCAAATACCATAAAGGGGAAATCATTAGAGGGATAGGATGCCCTCTACTGGTAAAAAACTGTCATTACAGTGTGAAAACAGCCATTTTCCAGACAGAAATCCAAACATACAACACAGTTGAGGTTATAAGACCGAATACCCTTATTAATGTCAGTATAACATCAACAAACGCTTTACATTTCAAAAGATCCTTGTTCACCCCCAGGTGCCAGGTGGCTGTTTACAGTAATCTGCCACAGTACATAATTGCATCCTGTGCTAAACTCCGAAGTTTGAGATATGAGGTTGATAGCAGCAGCAGCAGTGTCCAGGCCAGATGGCTGAGTGGTGAGCTGATTGATGCAATGTCTACAACTCCAGACACCCAGCCGGCTGGTCCCCCCAAAACCTCCCCGACCCCGCCTCTAATCCCCCGCCCCGATCACAGAGACACATGACCACAGAAACAGTACAGGGCATCGCAGCTCGTCTGGTAACAGAAAAGCTCCCTGGAAATATTGCTGTGCCAGGCTGGCGTACATTAACACATGGCAATTGTAGATAATAAAAGGTTGTAAAAAAACGATTTCTAAAGACATCTGGAGTGGAAATGAATTTCGTGATACACCGGAATGTAAATGATCAATGATAAAATGATAATGTTTCATAATTATCTGGCCATGCTTTCATCATCTGACGATCTGCGATCATTAAAAAGGCCGATCCGCTAAGAGTGAAGTTTGGTCCTGGGGGGTGTGTCCTGGGGCCAAGGGTCCTGTGAGAGTTTCCTGGGGGCGTGTCCTGGGGGCGTGTTTAAACAGATCAGCACAGGGTGTGGGTGGGGTCATAGAGTGAGTGCACTTCCTGGAGTAGGATTGCCACGACAACAGCATTACTAACAACGGTTCAAAAACATTATTACATCTCCAGGTATGAATATAAATTTAAGGACCAGTGTCTCCTTGACTGATAATTCACATATACACAGTAGGCTACATGCCATTTAGTCAAAACGGAAAGCAACTTACATTCATGCATGAACACAGATAACATGGGTACCCCCCGTGGGAGTCTAACACACTTGGCATTGCATATGTGCCACCCTTCTGCCAACTGAGCCACACAGGATCTCAATTCTCCATATCTAATCTCACAGCGTTCCCACTCACCAGGTCCGGAAGCATTGCCTTTCGATCAGCCACTGGAAGATGGAGCTCTCCGTTATATGTGCCATGGCTTGATATATAGGCTATTTCAGCCTCTGGTTTGGCTCAAATCCGAAGACCCATTTGTACAGATGGCTCTTTACGTGGGCCATTTTAGTAAAGCACCATACCATAAAGCTAAAGTGCCCCATCACTTCATAATTGTGTGATAATGAACATTTCCTTCGGTCAAGGTGACGGATTTATTTCAGTCCATTTCAGTCAACAGATGCTTTTATCATTTATTTTTAGCTTGGCCTTTGACCTTAATCAACCACGCGGGACGTTTGGACAAATCCCAGAGATAATATGACTGAGAAAATGCCTGCATGTTGATATGGGATATGGGCCTGTTATGTTATGACGTTATGTTGAGACATTGCTGGGATCTGTTATTACGACCAAAGAATACGTTTGACAAGTGTGAATTACAATATGAAGCCACACTAATGCATATTGACAACAACATTGGTTACACTAACTGGGTGGCTATTGTGGGTAATGAAATGTAACCTGTGTGGCTCTATGGCCCCACCCAGTGGCGCAATGTTGCTATTACAGTCCGTTGCATGGCTGGACAAACGATGGAGTTTATCTCCTTGCAAAAGTTAATCAGAAATCCTCTGTCCTCTATCCTCCATACTCTCTCCTACGTGAGCTGGAAACCTATAGATGATTGAGTGGTTTATAGGGTGCCATTTTGAGCCGACCGGTGGAAGGATGTTTCCTCTCTCCCACAGCTTGACTTTCATCGAGGACACACATACGCTGTTTTGCGAAAAGCCACAACCTATTTTTATTAGCTTTTGTTTTATCAGAGTAGAAATACATGCACACGTTTATAACAATATGCAAATATAAAATGGTGCTTAACTAAATTGTTGGCAAATTAGTCTTTAACATCTATATTTGGGGTCCAACTATTATGGGCTCTCCGATAACATTTACTTTTTTCACTTTGAAGACTCTAGGAGCTTAATTAAATTGTAACTGTCTTCATGCAGTAGATTCCCCCCCCCAATAATCAAATTGACTAACATTGGCCCTGAGTACAGAAATCAAATGTTACACCCAGTTACAGGGGAGAGCCCTGCCAGTATTGCTTTCACCGTATAGAATGATTTCTGTGATGGCATGGGGTGGATATTAATAATGATGACTGCATAAACACAGTAATGACTGGTTATATTAAACTACAGCCTGGATCAAACATTTTTCAAACCGTGAATGTACAGTCATTCAACATAAAATTGATGAAAGCTTGAAATTCAGAGGTCAACCGAACACTCAGATTTTCAGACTTGATGATTACTGATTTTGTTTTTTTCTGAGCTCCCAATTAATTAGCAAATGTGATCATCTAGATTTGAAGTGTATATAGAAAATCTAGACCCAATAAACTTTTCATATTGTTTTGCATGTACCTCAGGGTATTTTCAACATATTTAACTGATACAACTTTTCAACGTCTTATGCATATTCATGTGAATTCGTTTTTTTCAAATAATCTGCACCAGTGTTATATATATCTTACCTTACAAAAACTAGTTATGAATAGGCAGGACTGTATTTACAACCCTATCTATGAATATGCACGATGTAAAAAAGTACATGATAGTTCATATTAAAAGATAAAACTAGCTCAATCCTTGGCTCACAAGCAGATGGACTCCCAGCTCATTTCTTGCTTTACCTTTTTTCAGAAGCAGTTCAGCAGACCAAAACCAATTGAAAACCAATAAAATCTACTCCCATCTCCTTAATACATGCAGAACCCGCCGTGCTTATCCAGTACGTGTGGAACATGGGTCAGAGTGCCAATTTCCTATTTATCCCACCATGTCTACTGAGTTGCGTGCCAGTTCTGATTTTCATATCCACATGTCTAACTGCCTGCTTGGTTTAACCAATCAAAGGCTCGGTGGGTTTAATTCCCATGATGCTCCACTATCAATCTCAGAGACGATACATCCAGAACAGATGTAACAATAATGCGTTTACTGCACCAGTTATTTTGATACTAGCCTGCATCCCTATTTCAGTGGCTTTAATAGGTCTACCTGTGTTTTTGTTGCTGCAACCTTAAGAAGTAGAGTATAATTCTCATCCAAAACACTTTTTAAGAACCACATTAAACACAGGTAGCCTTTTAAAATGATTTCAGATGATTGTTTCTTTGATAATCCATCAAGCCTCCAAACTACTGAGGAAAGCCTCTTTGATATATTCACCATTACTGAATGTTTTTTCATGTTTAGCCGTTCACTGCACAGCGCTGTAGCTCCCCTCTTCAGAGCGACTGTTTTTCTACACATTGAATCGTGAACACGCTGTTTTTCTTTTCGTTCCCGAACACCTCGGACTGCCTCGTCCAGGATTTTTCTCTCATGTCATGTTTCTAAACGATGCTGTACATTTAAGGTCTGAACAAAAAAGGAGTTTAACAGCGCTTCAGTATCAGACCTACGTTCTGTTGTACCAGTAGCAATGCATATGCTATGTGTTTCTATGCTGCTGCCATCTTGGTTCTGAATGAAACAATTCTGTGAAATAAGAGATGCCAGCTGCTAGCAACGTTAAAGCTTGTCAGCAGTTTAGTTCAGAATTTAGCCAGGAAGGAAGAGGCAGGTTGAGCGATACCATTGACAGCAACCGCATAAATGCTCAGCTAAGCTAAGATTGAAATACAGTGGGAACCACAGCCGAGCTGAACACAAGCATGTTCTTACAAATTATATTAATAATTAGAAATAACACACACATTTTTAAAAATAATACAATTATAATGAAATCAGTATTTGTCATAGGTGCCTTTGCTTGGGGTCCCGTTTTAGAAAATCTTTGTTCTCTGTTAAAAGTGTATTGACAGGTTTGTATAAAACATAGTGACCAGACAAGGATCCTAGATATCAGGAGACTTTTAAGAAGACTTTCACTTGACTTTGACCTGGCATGCACCTCTTTCTTGTTATTTGAGAAAATGTATAGTTGGGATCATTTTATTTCCCGAAGTTTCTTCTAATTGCTTTAGTGACACCGTGTCAAACGCCACGCCCATAACAAGGTTAAGATCGAGAAAGCAACTCTGTGTCTAAAAGCATCCGGTGATTTTTCTCTCTGTCGAGTTTGCATGGGGTCTAAAACGCGCTCTCCCCCTCTTAGGTAAATGGTCGCCTTGGCGACAGACAGGTGTATTCCATCTTACATCCCGGAGGGGGCGCGGTAAGACAAATGAGTTTAGGAGTTGTCTCCGCCCCCCTTCCACCTGGCACATGTCCCCCCAGCTCCCCTTGTCATTCTCCGTGTCCCGTTAAGGGATGTTCTGTCTTCGGGGAGTTCACGCACACCGCTCAAGCAACTCGTCTTCATCAACGCTTGCAGCGAGACTAATAAAACACCACCCTTCGGTTGAAGTAGACAAGTTTATTAATGATAATAATGATGAGGATGATAATATTAATAATTAGTCATAATTATAATAACGTTAATGTCATAATAAATAGAACTCTTCATCTGAAGCACATAAGAGAAGCATACAGAAAGAGAAAACAAGGTTTAGAGTACAGAGCCAGAGCAGGGGGTTGGGGGACTTTTAGAGACTTTTGACTTTCAATATATCCATTACATTTTTTAACATTTTCAAACGTTATTTAACTGGAACATTTACAAAAAGGAGAAAGAGATAGAGATTTAAAAAATCCTTATAAATAAATGTGTCATTATAGAACAAAATACAAGATTTTCGGAAGTCAGAGGCGAGGTGGGCGAGGGGGCGGGGTGGGGCGTTATGTACAGTATGCCGGGAATACAAAAGGGCCGTTGGACTAGTCACACGAGAGAACAGGAGGGCTGATACGCCGGGACACATTTCTCACAGGGCCACCCTGCTCGTGTCACAGCTCAAGCGATTGTGCTCCGGGCGTGAGGAAGATAAGGACGTGTACTTCCGGTCGGCCGAACACAGGGACCGGGGGTGTGGTCAGCTGACTGCTACGGTACCACACCTCCCGTTTCCTGACCCTCGCATTGCACCTGACTGACGGGGACGGGGTGGGGGGTAATAAGCCACGTACACTCATGTTACTCGCGACGACAATAAACCTACTCCTATATACTAGACCTGCTCATGAGCGGTGACTTCCTGAACGCAACTCAAAGGTGACGATGACTCGAAGCGCTCGTTCTCCGACGTCGATAACTCGAAATAGGATGAGTCTGAAGCCTATAGTACTGTACACAGTATATCGACAATATACATATGTGTTTTATACAGCATGTCAGTTTGTTAGTCCGAGCTTTACCACTATTGAAAATGCCTCCATATAGTGAGTGAACTCTGCATATAGTAGCCCGTTTTACCAGAGCAACGGCTGGTCAGTAAAACTCTCTGACGTGTCACCTAGACCTGTTCACGGTCAGTTGAGCCAATCCGATTTCCCTATTTCCGCCTAACGCGGGTTTCCCAGCGAACTATAGCTACAGCCTAAATGGAGTTGATGCCAGAGCTAGTTGACTGTGGACCCCGAGCTAGATTCCGAGGGACCGTGTGAGCAGAAGCCTGCTTTGACGTGCGCACGCCTACATCACAGAGACTCCTTATTTTAGTAGAACAGAACAGTCTTCCTCAGCAAACGGTGAGCGTAATGTTTTCTAGGTCACATTGATAGGCATCTGGGTTGGTGCCCCATTAGGACGGTGCCCTACTGTCTCCTGATCAAAGACCCGGCAGGTCCGTCCAACCTCCTGCCTGCCTGCCCTCCTGCCAGCCTGGCTGGATTCACACTTTGGTTCAAGTAAAAAACAAAATATATATATTTATATATATATATATCCATGAACTTTTTATGTGACATCTGGAACACCTAGTTCTACTTAGAAAGCTTTTATGACTGATCCAACGGAGAGAGGCTACGGAGTTCTGTTCTGCCGGCCCGGAGTAGCTGAGATTCACTAACTGGGGAGCTCACTAGCTGTCAGTTGGAAATCTGCTGGCTAAGTGGTTACGGAGCAGATTCCTGGGCCCAAACTATGTCAACTGGGACTTTGTTTTTCTGTGTGTGTTTGTGCAAGCGTGTGGGATTCACTGAATTCGAGTGTGTGCGTGTGCGTGTGTGTGTGTTTGTGCAGGGGGAAAAGGAAAATCAGTTCACACCATCACCATCACATTTTGATATATCATATAACACATGTTACTGCATATCGGGGATATATTGTAGAAGAGAAGGCTCTTATCTATATTCTGGAGTCGGAGACAATATCTAGTGCTCATCCCCCTCTACTCCCTGGCACCACTACAGCCCATATAATAGATACTGTATGTATGTATGTATGTATATTTATATATATTTATATATTTATATACACAAAAAGGATACATACTTGTTGGACACCCTAGACAATAAAATACATTCAAGAACTGAACCACCATTCCCGTTTAAACACATGGTTTACAGTGACTCTCCTAATAAAAGGTTGCTTCACCAAAAAAATGTACACGTTTTTTTCTTCTTTAAAAGTTTTTCAGTGCTGCAAATTACACATAAATAAATATTCTCAGAATACATTGACAATACAACATTGTAAGTGGAAAATGTTCAGCCCTCCTCGCTTCCTTTATTACCGCCGGACGGGCACTAGATCTAAAATGTTTATCAAGCGACATGGTCCGTATGCCTAGACGGCTTGGCGTTTAACCTACGCACCTGCCGATGCAAATACGCAATTTGATTATTCGATTATAATTCAATTGTTACATGGACATCGATGAGTATTTATCTGTGTCTCTGGAAACGTGCGCGTCGTTAGTTAATATGCACCGTGGGTTGTGTCGGGCCTCCCGTTCGTTTTCGGACCGAGCCCGGACAGGCTCGACCTTTGACCCTGGCAGGTGAGGAAAGTCAGGGACTGCGTCAAACTCTCTCTCTTTTCGTCCCCGCCCGAGACGTAAGACACCTCAGCCGGGGCTCGGAGAGGACGGGGTGTGCCCGAGGATGACGGTGGTTATCTAATATCTCACTTGGCTTCGCCACAGACGAGCAGACCAGTGTCGGTACTGCCAGTGGAGAATGGACCAGCGGTGCTACTGCAGGTGGAAGAGTCATGAGGTCAGTATCCACTGGGAAGTAGAGGACAGCAGTTACAGCCAATAGGAAGGCGGCCAGTGACACTGTAACAGTGAGTATAACAGTGGCACCAGCCCGAGGAAGGAAGTGGACCAGACTGACCACGAAAGGACCGTGCACAGGATATGTAACCATAGAGACCTCCCGGCTGGAAGATAATCACTGACTCTGCTCACAGGAAGTGAACCTTTTATACAATGCTTGTGCCTGGATGCTGAACCCTCCTACCACAGTAACAATACCGTAAGAGTGTTTCACCTCCTCCTGCCTGTCAACGACAGGTGCAGTGGGTCAAGGGGAGAGGATTTTCCCTCACCTCCCTGCGTTCCACAAGAATCAGCATCGAAGGGCCAACTGTTTTTAGTCTACCTTACCAAAAACATAAAAACATATTTCTACATATATACCGTTTTATACACACCTTTTTTTTACCATTGTAAATCACAAAAGTATAGAAAAATAAAATGTTTTCTAATAACGGGACGCTTTCGCTCTTCTTTTTTTCTCATTCCCTTTTCACTTATAGCCGGCAAAGGTGGTCCCCGGTGGAAAACTGGCTCACTCGGTCTGTCAAGCTTGTGGCTGGTTTCGATAACGCTGCCGAGGCAACACTCCGTGCGCACACACCTCCCGTTTCCCCTCACCAGCCACAGGGGGGGGACTCCTGCTCTCTCTTCTCCATCTTGTTGTTTTCTCAAAGTTAGTTCTCCTCTTCTCGTTGTTTTCATCTGTGATGTCCATCAATACTGAGTACAGCGATCTCTTTGTGTTTTGTTTTTTACTAGGGGATAGATGGAGAGAAAAGCAGGGAGACAAGGTAAGCCGATGGGATTTCACAGCTCTGTATGACACATGACACAATATGAAGAGTGTGGTGAATGAGTGCTGGTAGTGACCGGCCACCATATGCGTTTACCAGATCAGATAAACATGAACGTGGCTGTGGTACATTTGTGGATTCCCCAGAGCCCAGAAACAGGATATACCAGAAACCAGAAGTCAGATTATGTCTATCTAAACTGTGTGGAAATATAGAATATAAATGTACACTACTTTTTACAGAAGTTCCTCTCATCTATCTTCACTGTTAAAGCATTGCACCCCGCGAGGGGCGAAATGCACACAGTTCCAGGTTAAGACGTGCTGACTGACTGATGGCAAGCCAGTCGATTGAGAAGAACGCTTCAAAGATCAACTCAACGGGAAGCTTTGAGAGGAAATACAGAGCTTCATCCTTTTTTCATGCCTGTCTCAGAGTCGTACTGCATAAAAAAGTACGCTTTAAAGAGTGTAGGTAGGCCAAAGCAAGTGCTTCTTTTCTTCACAGAACAGAACGGTGAAAGACATAATCACTCTACTCAGGTCTGACTGTTCACAGTAAAAATACTCTGCGTCACGGTTAGGCCTATCTGAAGATTGCATACAAGGAGAGAGAAGGACAAGATATGGGAGAGGATAGGGAGGAGGGAGGTGATGAAGAAAGAGAGGAGAGTGAAGATCGTTGGAAAAGAGGGATCAGAAAGGAGAGACGGAGAACATAGATGGAGGAGAGGAAGAAAGACGAGCGTGAAGATCGTTGGAAAAGAGAGATCAGAAAGGAGAGACGGAGAACCTAGATGGAGGAGAGGAAGAAAGACGAGCTGGAAGATCGTTGGAAAAGAGAGATGCGGGAGGGAGAGTGGGGAGGAGAGGAACAGGTGTCCGGGGACCCTTATCGTGACAGTCACTCTCTAATTCAGAGAGATCTTCAGCAGCGCGGCTCAAGCTTCAGAGGAAAATAAGGCGAGGCTCTGTAGTATTTCTTCTCATATACCCCCCCTGGAGAAACACACAGATGTACGCGTGGCATGCTAATCTCAGCCCAGAATGTCTCTTTGTCTCTCCCTCCGTCTCTCTCTCACCTCCTCATCCGTGGAGTGGCTTGCCCGCCCGCCCCAACCCCCCCAGTACAGTCCTACTGAGGACTCACCGGGGACCATACAGAAATATCCCCGTGCACTATATATATATATATATATGGCAGATCAGACTGGGAACACATTAGCACATGGGCTACATATAGTCCTCACTGACAGTCAGGCCAGCATCGCAGGAGCTGCGGTGACAAATATATTAATCACTCATGGACAAGTGGATCCAGGGGAGGGTTGAGCCTGCGATACAGCGATTGGCTTCTGTTACCGAGGAAGTTCACCAACTAAAGGTCCGTGACCTGTGTCTATTAAAGGAAGGCTGGATTTAGATCTGCGGAAATGTCGGTTCTCATTAAATCTGGAAAAAGGGATCGCGTGAGATTACATGTGACTATGCCCAATCAGGAACACAATGCTGTAAAACATAGAGTACATGGAGCTTTTATGACGACAAAATGCTCTTTTGACTGTTTATTCTGACACTGGAAATATCAGTGGTTGTTTAGATATGACACATACACTTACAACAACGTAACTCATGAGTGATGAAAAGTAAAAGTCATACACTGTACCCAAAAGCAAATTACTTACATCTTTCAGACAGTATATTGTTGGGAAATTACATACATTTCATAGAACAAGGTTCAGCTCATTTGAAAATACACAGATAAAACCACTATATATATATGAATACATATAAAACAGTTAATCATAGAATTGTTAATATGTGTACATACATAAATATATTTACAATAACTATCACATGTTTTGCCTGGTTCTCTTTTTTTACAAATATTTTGGATGGATAAAAAAATGAAATGGCCAGTTCATCAAGGCTAACTAAAATAGTGAATAGAGTGAATAGTGTGAAGTAACATTATGAAGTAACAACGTGTGTGTTTTACTGTATAAGCATGTATAAATCTTAGCAAACTGCTTCTAACTGGACATAAAAATGAATACTATGGGGTGGTTTTAATAATGTAATGTCTTCTGAAACCGTTCAGCCTCTACAATACAGTTTCAAGTTAATAATTTTCAGCAAAACATAATTACACATTTCAATATCTATTAGCTATGTACATGTTGTACTATGCATTGATAAGTTGAGGTTTTAATAGTGTAACATTGAATATATGTATCATAAAGGGCTTTTTACAGAGACATAAACACTTGACAGTATTCAAACCCATCCTACTAAAACCATAATGACATCACTTTAAATATCTTCATGTCAGAACAAAACTGACCGCAATTAACACTGAAAACGAGAGGATATCAAGAAACCGGTAAAACCTGCTCTATGTTTTGACTGTGAATTCTAGCAGCTGGTGGACTGAGATCTGCACACTGCTATGGTGTGGAACAGCTGCTTAAAAGCTGACCTTTTAGTGCAGCGATAGACTGAGTGAACCTACAGTAGTGATATTGTGATTGATGTGGCTAGTTAGCCTGTTCAAATGTCTGCTGATATGGCATGGAGGCTACCTGGGGCCTTGGTTCTCCCTTGGTTCTCCCCTTAACGGAGCACACTTCTAATCAGGCTGGTGCAGATATAGGTTAATTGGTGTACACACTATGGCTGGTGGCAGGTGAGGAAAATTTTAGATTGTTGAAGATTCGCGTAGCATATAGCTTAGGTTATCGATATTACCAAAGTCATTTAGTGGTTTCTGCCTTCACTCTCTGACACAACGGCTTTTCTGTTAACTAATTTATCTGCACCCAAACTAAGCAAACAGAGGGTCTGTTTCTTTTTCAAGCACATCTATACTAATTACTAAGTTTCACTCTCAAATTAAGTTCGGTGTAGAAGTACATATTTTGAAAGAACAGCTGTAATGACATCATTAAGCACTGCTATGCATTAAGCGGGTAAGTTCAAAGAAATTATGTTTGCTTTGACCAAAGAATAGGGAAGTATTTGTGGAGCGAAGGTTCAAACAGCAAATATTTATTGGGTATTCTTTAAAGAAAAATAAATAATGATAAATAAAAACAGAACAAAACTTTGGAAATGTTTTAAAATAAACCTGTCTTTTATCAAATAAAGGTATGTAGATATTATATCAGTTACGATAAAAGTTGTAATTTAGGTTTAATATGTGTTGCCCAACTAGTGTTTAAAGGCTTGTTCAATTCTAACATTACAAGAGAATTCAGACAAAGAAAAATTTGTTGAATAAAAAACAACTAACTGCACATATTGTTAGCATTTTTCCTAGATTTAGGACCTAAAATAACAATAGATACATTCTATTTTTGAGCTGTCAATTTTCTTTTGATTTTTGTAAAACAAAGGAATCATTTTTTGTGTCAGATCCCCCAAAACCCAAATGCCATTTCATCTGTCCCTGTAAGCAGTCTACAAACTGAGTTTTAGATGGTTTGTTTTCCCCTGTAATGTTTTTGCATTTTAGACACAAATCTGATCTCATCAAGTCCACAGATAATACAATTTCAGTCCAAATCATAATGAAATGGATTTGAATGCTCAAAAAATAATTTACAGATGATCTGAACATGTAAATTTTGTTTACACTTTCTGTTACATTAGATAAATGAGATTAGTTCTGCAGTTAAAAGTGATGTAACGTATATTAAAATTTTTCGGTGGGAGCGTCAGAATATTAGTTTACAAAAAGCTTGTTAGAGTGATTAAATTGTGATTATTTACCCAAGAAAAGAGACTTTCTGGGCGCTGAAATAACATGGAAATAACTTTGAAGAATTGCTGATGTTGGAAATTCAATTGGAAAGCTCTAAGGAGCCTTTAGCTTTATGTTGGTGCATGTGAACGTGGAGGAAAGTAATTTAAAACAGATTGTGTCATTCTGAGGTGTTTACATTGAAATGATTGATGTATATGTAAGCACACACACACACACACATTCACTCACTCAATCATTCAAACTGTCAGTCAATCTGAAATGCCTACCAATACATAATCTAGCTTTTCCTTTTAAAAGCGTTTTTATTGTATTATTATTTATATAAAAGCCCCGATGAAACAATTCTTAATACTATCATATAAAAGGAAGAACAATGTGTTATTAACGTACATATTTGTTACCTATGAATTGAGTGATGTTATATTATTTTGATACACAACATTCATCTATAAAATTCTCAACATATAGACTCATTTCAACTATTTCGGATATCTTTATAAATACACATATGGAAAATATAATATAATAATATAATATATAATATAATAACAAATAAAATATGACAAACATAAATATAATCGATCATAAGACATTGAAGAGGACAAACAGAATTATGTTACAATGCAGATCATTTTGTACTTAATAGATTTCCAGAGTATTCATTTGGATCTAGATAGAATGTGTCTCGATTTAATTAAAATCTTTTTTTTATCTATCTTTCGACATGGAGCGCAGTTCTCATGAGTTTGTATCGGGCAACTACTGAGTTTAAGATACCATTGACATTACTCGAGTCCATGAAAATGGTATGAGAACAAACAGATGTTTTAGAATGAATATGAAACAATATATTTGCCCCTGAGTGCGGCAAGTACCATGACAGTCCAGTTCTCTCCGTATAACCAGCTCTCTCTATAGTCTTAGTTGCTCAGCTACCCCGGTGAGAGTTAAAAAAAGGAATTAACATGTAAATCAATGCTCTGCGGTCATAAAATGGGGAACTCTGTTGTAGTGTTGGATGGAAATATGTCCGGAAAGTGTTCAGTGAACAGACAAGCAGTCTATTGATACAATTAGCTGTCAGATGAAATCTCCTGTTGTGGTTTATCCTGAGGTAAAAAATGGTTTTGTGCCATACTGAAAGGTGAATAGTCATCAGGAATTGCGCAACTATATAAACGTTGACTATGTAGACGACAAAAAAATTGACAGAATTAAGCACATTTAAACCAGTTAAATATACGGGAACACGTGAATCGGTGTGTGAGAAAACCCTACCTAAATGAAACTAAACATGAAATTCTTCAAAGTCCTCCTCGATGCATTTACTCTAGAGCGCCATCACATGGGTGTGAGAGGTAGCCCCGGATGACCTCTGACCCCGCACTGTGGTGCATCTGCATGCTGTCACACCACGTCACGGCAACGACTACAAATCAGGTGCATCGGGACACTCCGAACATTATAAAGCGCTCGTACAGTTGGCAGTGGCGTCTCGCGGGATAAGAATTGGCGCGGCACGTCCCCTCTATAGTCCCAATCCCGTAAAAACGCCGCCAATTGTTTGAGGAATCCTGCGATTCGATTTAGAGCGAGGCAAATGGGGAACGTCTCGCCGCATTCTTATCCGGCTAGACGGCCACTGAGGGAACACACACCTCGGAGCATGCGGCATGCAATAGGTTATGGTGACACAGCACCCCGGCTACAGTCTCATGTGCATAACACAACCTCTCACCCCGAAATCAATCACAAGGCCCCAACATGGATACAGATCAAATGATAGGAGCAGACCAATGACCACGTCGGAAAAGGCTGTCGAACTCGGCCGTAGCGGGTGTGGGAGGGGCCGGCTTTGGGACCCCGGAAGCTTATAGTTTGATTTTTGAACTCCACGAAGGACGAGGTGTTTGCTTGTTTGTTTATTTGTTCGATATTTGTTTGTTCGGGGGGGTGGGGTGTGGTGGTGGGGGGTAAAGTCTCTCTGTCTTTTTCTCTTTTTCTTTCTTTTAGTAGGGAGTGAAGCGACTGTACCCTCCTCTGTATAGGCTAGCCTGTAACATCAAAGATGAAAAAGCACCAATCAGTATTAGGCTGTTGACAGCTCGCTGGTTGAGTTCTGTTTTCCTCACACATTTCCTTCCTCGATTCGTTCCCGTTATAACGTCCGCGTTGGACGGGGGATTTAGGGACAGGGGACTTATGGAGGTTGTAATGTTTTCTCATCGAGCAGCGGAGCATGGCTACGTTGTCTATGTGTTCATTAGCGGGACGACCAATCAATGTGCTGGAGCTGGCAGATAGAGAACCTGGTAGTAAGTAAAACGATTCTCAGGATAAACTAGTCTAAACAAAACGAAACACTTGCCTGAACACACACAGGCCTCATCCTCACGTGCAATAGTTAATAGGCCCTTACCAACCAGTCAAATGTAGATGCGTTGCCATACCAACGTGGTGGAGCAGAGGGAGAGAGATGACCCCTCCCCCCCGAATTCAACAGCACATACATAGAGGAGTGGGCCCCGCCCCCACACACACACAGTTTCCATGCATTAATTACATTAAGAAACAAATTGGAAAATACTGCGCTTGTTTCATGCTTTTGACTGTCGCATAAACATTCCTTAAGGGAAGACCTCCGAGGCTACAACAATGTCATAGATCCAAACCAAAGCGAATTCAGTTCAAAGGATTTTAATCGTCATATTCTTTCAAGTCCGACTAAGGTGCCCGTACGTTTGTGGAGGTACATGCCCCCAGTGGGTGTGGCTCCCTAGGTTGGCTGCCATGTCCTGGCTAATGGGGGCTATGTGCACCACAACCACATCCACATTCCATGTCATCTGAGCAACTGTGCCTCTATTTAAACAACCTCCACAGGCAGAGCCCGAAACCTTCAAAGACTAATTTCCCTTCATTTTAGGGAACCCTCTCTCAGCTCGTGTGAAAACTTTCATCAGGATGAAAAAAGCATTAGCACATTTTTGCAAGTCGGAAATCAGCAAAGAGAATTTTATGCAACCTCGGAGGAACTAATTATAGAACAGCTTTCAAATGCAAAAATCGCTGCCCTCTCCTTCCGCGCTATTAATCAAATATGATAAAAGAATTAGTAACCAAACCGATCTTTTTTCATTTCTCTGGAATCTATTTCATGCTGTGACTCTGAACTATTTGCTCCACACACTCCTACGCTGTTCAGATAGATGTTCACTACCAGGCTCTCAGACCTCAGCCAACGATAACCCCATCACAGTGACCCTCTCAGCTCCTGCGCCACACTGACAACCTCTAGCTCGACAGGTTCAGAGCCAAATTCAGCCCGGCTAAAAAGTACTGACTAAGAGTGGCAGAGAACGGAAGGAAATTTGGAGGAAAAGAACAAACAATAAAAAAAAAACATTCAAGCACATTTTTTAATTAAGTAAATGAAAAGGAATAAAGGTCTTAATTAATGAAAGCTTTTAGCTAGCAGCTGCACCGGGGAACTGTGCGTTGTTATTTTTAATGTCGTTGAAAAATCGCATGCATGCCGGAATGGTAAATTTAAGCCATTTGTCTGTCAGAACGCACGTCCCATCAACACTGTGGGAGAATTCCCAGAATCCCACGGGCCATCCATCGCTCCCCGTCCATATCCCGCGGCACATTGCTGCATGCGCTTGATGGTAATTCATCTCTCCAATAAGTGTGTGAGCTCGGTACCGTGCCCCTGTTGTTAAAACACAACACCCCCTTTTCAGGACGCGCTTTCTCTCTGATATCATTTTCATCTTTGATGTTAGCTGCAGAAGCTAAAAACAGACATTAACGCCGACTCCACTTCACCCCAGCAAACCGTGAGTTTGGCTAAAAGAAGAGTTTATGTGAGGAGTTTATAATCGTATATATGTCTGGTTTGCGTGACACCCGTGTGTCAGGATTCATTTGACCATACGATCATTCACATTCTTCGGGTGAAACAAAAAACGAACAAAAACAAATCAACATACAAGAGAGGCGTAACGTCAAACCCATTTCACCCGAATCCACGACGACCACATGCCACGGGGAATTCACTGCAGATTTACTGGGCGGTGTCAAACAGCGTGACAAAGTGGAAATAAAGACCGCCGGCCGTTATTTCGGCCAGTCTTTATTTCCGACTCAGCACTGTGCCTGGCGGCCTCTGCCCTTTTGCGTTAGTGTGGCCCGGCGAACAAACGAGGGGTGCAGAGAATAGATAGAGTGTCCTTACCATGGTCCCCACACTGTAGGCGGCGGCGGGGCCGATTGTGTGGTGGTAAGGGTCGGCTGTTGCATAGACTCTGCCGTAGCTGCAACGCAAAAGAGGGGCCACAAAGTTACAGTCACCAACACAGAACAAACGGCCCCTGCGTTTCTGTTCTAATGTAGGAAAGCCACGGTCGCCGCCCCCAGGTCTCCACAAAACAATCCTGAAATTGATACAAGGCGGGAGGATGGAGTTTGCTCCTTCTTGATTGGTCAGTCGGTGGAGCTGGTTACTAACAGGAGGAACAGACACAGCGGAGAGAGGGAGAGGGAGGTGTTGTAACAGTCGGGACCGGTTTGCGTGTGCTCTCTCACCCGGCTCTTGTTTACCCAGAATGCACAGTGGCCCAACGCCCCCATGTCCTCTCATTGTTGCTGGTTTGGAACTAATCCTTCCAATTTCCTTCAGAGACAGGACAAGATGTGTCCGCGTTATTTATTTATTTGCCCGACTTCACATATTCCCCTATTTACTTTTTTCCCTTTTTTCTCTGACGCTCGCTTGCAAATAAGGTCCTGCGCCGGGTAGATAAGGCACTCCCAGCCAAGGACTGAGGGCACCGAATCAACCAGGAATAACAACCGAGTGGAAGAGAGGAGACAAGGCGCACTGTACGGCGCACATGGGCGCCGATGGGCCGAGGGAGAACACAAGTCCCGTTAGAGTCGGGCAACCAAGGTCAGCCGGCCGGACACTGAGGAGAAAGGCGCCGGTTGTGAAGGCTTCTGAAGGGGAGAGGATAGGGCCAACCATGACACGGTCAGGGACTCTCTCTATGGGCCTCTTATCTACGGCGACGACCGAACCCCAAAGGCCCAACCGTGGCTAATCTATCTAGAACACGGGCTTTCGCTCGAGCGGCATTCCTAACCACCTGGAGGTCAGACCGAACCTAGGAGCCCACGCGGCAAGTCTCCGCCACGCGGACAGGGCGGCGCCTCCGTAATGCCAAGCGGCACCGCGGGCCCGGGTTTGTTCTGAAATCCGACGGTTCATTTTGTCCCGGGATTCTCGTATGATCGCCGGGACCCCGCCGTTCATGATTGGCTGATCCCTCCGCTGGTACGTCTGATAAGATATCGCAGAGGCAACCCAGGCAAACCTCTATTGATCCGATGGGCATGACCGCTTATTCACAAAAGAAACAAACAGACAAGGTGAGCGAAAAACAAACAACCGGGGCGAATTACATTAAATCTCACAGGAAACAACAACAACAAAAAACTAGAGGCAAGAGAAACAAGAATTAAATCACTCTCAGGGGGGAAAAAAGCGGCTTTCCAATTTCCACTCCCGCAGAGCACGGCCGCTCATAATTCGTGGGCCCGACGCGTCCTGATAAATCTTACATTATCGATATGATCTGCAGGCTCTCGGGCAGGTTGCACCTCATCACCGGTGACACACTCAATCCCTCCCAGATTAGATTCCCCAACCAGCCCACAACCAGACTGACGGCGGCTCGTGGGTCCGAATGAATCAGGGACGCCTCCTCAGAACCGGCACAGCTGAACCCGAATGACATCACTCAGAGGTGATAGAGTCCCTGCCTCTCCGCTCCACCCCCCCTCCCCCTTTCCCCCCCGCAGACCTCAGGGCGATTCATAAATACAGTTGATATACCCACTCGCCCGTCAGTGAGGAATGGGATAGATCTTCTGTTCTCTTTTCTGTCTTGTCGAACAAGGTTACTTTTTTTCGCCGCGTTTTAGCCCGAAGCCGTACCGGCACTCCTAATGGACAGTTAACTCCGGCGGGTGTGTGTGTGTGTGGGGGGGATGGGTGGTCACACTTTAGAACGAATGTGGGAGACACTGGGAAGCATGACAGGCGGAAATAACTTGTCAGACCTTGTCACAACTTCGAATTTCATTTATCACAAAATCAACTAAATCTTCCAGCAGTATTCTTTCCTGTGTGTGATGCGCACGTGAGACACACTCACCTGTCACTGTAGGCGGCAGCGGTTGTGGGCTGGGCGTATCTGTACGCAGCGTAGCCCCCCTGTCAAAAATACCCATTAGTTAGTTAACCACTCTACAACAGGCAGACAATTACAGTATGCATTTACAAACAGTTCAAACAGCGCTTATTTCACAGTGCAATACCCCAGGAAGATGGCCAGGGGGCACTGTTCAAAATGATGTGTCTGAGGCAGCCGGAAGTGAATGATACCCTCTAAGACAGGGGTCCGTCTGGGGTCCAGTGCGTGACAAGAGGAGCACAAAAAGGCCCGTAGCAGGATGCCAATCCCAAAATCCATCACAGAATGGGGGAGCAGTACGAGGCTGGCTGCTGAATTATTCACGGGACCCCTTCATCTTCACGCGCTTCATCTTCACACGCTCTACTCTCACACGGCAGGGAGTCGAGTCGTAACTGGGGCTTAGTGTTCGGGGAGCCTGCACCATTGTATTCAATTGCCGGGGCAGGGAAGGAATTAAAGGACTCTTTTGGGGAAATAGTCATTACTCCGACTGAATAATGAAGCCGCTCACCTACTTGTTTTTCTAGTGTTGCCAGAGGAATGCCAGCCCCCATCTGCATGGTTACGGTGGCTATACAGCGGCCGTTAATAATGTATGTTTTCATTATTTATCAAAATAAATAACCTGGCCACGCCACAGCGGAGACGGTGTTAAACGACTGCAGACGGGGACTCTGTGGGGAGCCAGGTCAAAGTTTGCCGAGTTTGAGACGTCTCCGCCTTTTCCTGTGGACAGGGAATCATGGGTAGCGAGAGGAGAGGACTTCCTGTGGGACGGCCATGCCTGGGGACTTCTAAAACCCAACACACACTGTGATCTTAGTGCAGGCTGATGGAAGGAGGGTCATCAGCTCGAATCGGTGTACTAGGGCAAAACGGGGTTTCCCATGCCAAGGTCAGCTGCCAGGGGTGGGAGTGCACAGTCTGGCCAGCACCAGAACGTACAGCGGAGAGATTGGGCGCACATCGAGCCGTTCACAAGGCCTAGCCAGAGATGAAGGGCAGAGGCGGGGGCCTTAAGCTTTAAGCCCCTTCTGCTCAACACTGCCCCCCTATGGCCGCCGGTATCACTACAAGTCGCTGACACACCCACACCCTTCCGCGTGAAGTCCAGCACTACTGGTCCACCCGCATG
The DNA here is from genome assembly GCA_029465975.1 of Dallia pectoralis. Classification (NCBI taxonomy): domain Eukaryota; kingdom Metazoa; phylum Chordata; class Actinopteri; order Esociformes; family Umbridae; genus Dallia; species Dallia pectoralis. The sequence goes on from CM055756.1 coordinate 2,630,104, forward strand.
CGGACGTATCGTCGTATCAATATCGGGAAGGAGAGGAAGACAAGCCCCCCGTCCTGAATTCAAACGACAAATTACAAGGCCCCCGAATGTTTGGACTGTTGTCAAACTGGGACAGCGTGGTAATTCGGGTATTATCTCCGTGGTGGCCCGCTTTTCTCTGTCAAGGGCAGCATGAGACGGGGCCTGGCTGAAGCTGTGTCTATCTGTCTCGGATCCTCTTATCTCTCACACAGTGACGACTGGCAGGCAGAACCACAAAGAGCCCACACAGGCACCCTAGGCTGAATAAAAGCCTGTCCCTGCCCAGAAACACAGACACGCAGACAGGCAGACACACAGACAGGCAGACACACAGAGAGGCAGACACACAGACAGGCAGACACACAGACAGGCAGACAGGCAGACACACAGACAGGCAGACACACAGAGAGATATAGACAGACAAACAGACAGAAGGAGACAGATACAAACATAGAAATAAAAAGACACAGATAGACACACAGAGACAGACACACAGATATAGACACAAATACAGATAAACACACAGACACACAGAGACAAACACACAGAGACAGACACACAGATAGAGACACACAGATAAACACACAGACACACAGAGATATACACACAGATAAACACACAGACACACAGATAAACACACAGACACACATATAGATAGACACACAGCGACAGAAACAGAGACAGAGACAGACACACATAGATATATACAAACAGACACACATATAGATAGACACACAGACAGACACATATAGATATACACACACAGACAGACAGACAGACACACATAGATATACATACACAGACAGACAGACAAGGCAGACACAAACTCCTTCCAAAAAGCCGGAGCCATTTTAAGGGGAGAGACGACTTGACTAGGGACACTGAGTCGGGGTCTGCCTGGTTGCCAAAGTCTGATATCATAGGAGAGAGAGAGACTGGCAGAGGAGGGAGGAGCTCAGGGGGGTTTTACATTTGGTTGTCAGGTTTCTTGGCAGGGTAGACGCAGGCCGACGCAAACTTGGCAGAGAGGCCGGGGGAACGGCGACGGGGCAGGAGAGATCGCGTTCTAGTCTCTGGGGCGGTGGCGCTTTTGTCTTCTCCAACTTCAGTTTCATCCGAGCATGCAAAGAAGACGTGCAGAGAACGGTACTCACGTAGATTTCTGCTCCGTAGAAGCCGTCCTGGTACACAACTCTGTGAAATGAGAGAAGAACCGGGGGGAGATCAGTTACGTTATCTGGGTTACCGGCGGTTTCGCACACGCAGAGATTAGATCGGCGCACGCCCGTGTGTTTGGGTACTCGGCTATTTCCAGCGAGAGCGAGCCTGGCCGACATTTGCACGGCGGGGAAAACGAGAGCGATGGGTCGGGACTGTGGAAGTCTAAGGGGTCAGGTCTCGGCGGCTGGTGCCCACCGCAAATATCGGATGACATTAAGGCGGGGAGAGAGACGGGGGGGGGGGGGGTGTTGTGCCACCGTTCCACAATACCGGTGCAATGTTCTGCTCCGGTGAAAATGTTTGCATTTCCAGTCGATGTCTCGTCGTCAGGGGGCTACGGGGAGCGGGGTGGAGAGGGGGAGGTGGTCACGTGACGCCAACATATAAATCAGCGGTTTGACAGGAGACGTGGGTGAGCGGATGGGTGGAGAAAGGAGACCCGGGTAACCAGGCCTACGCCTAATCACCGGGGCCCCCGAAACCTGGGTTAGCGAGGCCTCTCTAGGCCCTCCCCACGACCACCCAGTTGCCCAGGCCGTCAGACAGGCTGCTGATAAGACAGTTTGATTCGCACGCACGCACGCACGCACACACACACACACACACACACACACACACACACACACACACACACACACACACACACACACACACACACACACACACACACACACACACACACACACACACACACACACACACACACACACACACACACACACACACATACACACACACACACACACACACACATACACACACACAGACAGAATATACAGACGCGCGCGCGAACCCAGTGCTGATTACGAGGTTCTGTTAGTGTGGATGGGAACTGGACCGGCGTATTATGTATGCACGGCTGGATAGGTACTCACGCTCCGTAGGCCGGGATGGGAGGTGGCGGGGGTGCCGTGCGAAAGGTGTTGTACACAGCCCGCCCTCGACCTCGCAAGTGGGCCCCTCTGTAAGCCACCGTGGCCCCTGTGGCCGGGTAAGGGAATCCGGTTACTGCGGGCGGAGAGGGGGGAGGAATAGGAGGAGGGCTTTAGGAAGACGTGTGCTGGACTTGGCATTGCTTACCTTCCTGACAGACTGAATTAGAGACGAGTGCCAGAGGTTCCTCCTATGACAGAATACATTAGGGAAAGACAAGGGAACAATAGATGGAATATATTCTGGTTGCGCCTCATCGAGCGCTTCTCCCGGCCCACTGCTTTGTGCCACACTCAGCAAGGATCCACATTTGCTGTACGCATCCCTCTCTCTCTCGCTCTCCGCCGGCTCCCTCGCCATCCGGGGGCAACCGCTAAGCACAGCCCGGTAATGGATGCAATCCCACTAGTTACGCACTGTGGCGTTTGCCCGGTTCTGACACCAGAATGTCTGAGGGGAGGGAGGGATTGTTCTAGGTTGTTTTAGATACGGAGCGGTGGTGTTGTGGCGCTGGACAGACAGCAAGCATGCAGACATGAAGAGAGACAGACAAATAGACAGGCAGTCAGACGGACAAATAGATAGTCAGACAGACAGACAGACAAATAGACAGTCAGACAGACAGACAGGGCACCGAGACAGACAGACGGAAAATCAGGCAGGAAGACAGACGAGGAACTCAGACAGATAAACAGGCAGGAAGACGAACAGGGCAGACACACCGATAAGGACAGACAAAACAGGCTGATGGAACAGGCAGAAACAGACGGACAGTCAGCGTTTCACAGGTGGAGGTGAAGGTTTCTGTGCAGCCATGCTGGATGTACAGGCCCTGAGGGACCACAGAGCAGATGGGCTGCTGGACCACTGAGACCTAAACCTCCGGCTGACCCCGTTCCACAGCCCACGTGGGACCCACCTCAGCCAATCACACGCCAGCGCTTGTCCTACAGCAGCCGGGGGATTGGACGAGGCCGGTGCCACGGTCACATATTAGTGGACGAGCTCCAGGCCGGGAGTTCCCCAGGTCTCTCCTTAACCTTCAATCAGTCCAGTGACTGCCTGATTGGTAACGTGACTCTCTCTCTCTCTCTCTCTCTCTCTCTCTCTCTCTCTCTCTCTCTCTCTCTCTCTCTCCAGTTTTGATTAACCCGGGATCTGTTTTAGGAGCTACACCCACCCTCCTCCTCCAGCACAACACTTCCTGTCTGCCACTATTCCTCCTCTCCACCGGACTGATTTATTCATCACCGCGACATATTTGGGGTGAATTCATGGCACTGGGAGGTACTCTGGGGAGGACCGGGTGTGTGCGGAGAAGAGCCGGGAAATGCCAGGAAAAGCCAAGACACAATGCAACGCATCTGGCCGACCTTCTAACTCAGTCACAGTAGAGACAACAGACACCTAGCGATATCGCGGTCCGTCTACAAATGAGATAAACAAGCCCTCGTGTAAAAACCACTATGGATCGCTATAGGATTCAGCCTCTGGGATCAGGGCCATTAGGACGGGCTGTGTGTGCGTGTGTGTGTGGCGCGCGTGTGTGTGTGTGTGGTGTTAACCCCTGCAGGTTGATGGGACAGGCAACGGTGATAATGAACAGTGCACACTAGCAACGCGGGCTGACAGGGAGACAGATTAGCGGAGCTTTTAAAAACACGGACAGCCAGGTTTAATGTCCGGCGCCATTAACATCTCCCTCCATAGGGGCTCCCCGCACGTATCCCACCATGCATCTCATTTGAGGAAGCCTCGCACATTAGTCCGTCCCGACGCCAGCCCGGGCCACCGTGTTTGCTGACGACACACTGCGGCGGCAGGCGGCCTAAACTCACACGCCGGTCCTTCCACTAAATCATAAGCGTGATTTATAACGCTGACCTTGACATTTAAATTAGTCTTTTTTCGGAAGCGTCCAATATACGAGCTTAGTCGCTAAAGGGCAAAAACAATCCTCTTCGATAGATCCGCGGGCGTTTCCCTCCCACCCTTTTTACAAATCGCTAGCGCCGCCGCCGCCGCTCCGAATCTTATTTTCCTCCTTTTATTCAGGGGTGGGTTGGAGGTTCGGGGGTGTATGCAAATGGGCGCGTTATGATATATGTGAATGTAAACCCATAATGAGTTGGCGATAGGCTACACTGCTTCAATAATAACCCATAAATCAAAGGCTGCTGTCACGCGTTGCTAAATCTGTGAAGAGCAACAACAGCCACAGTGGCGGATTGAAAGAACAAACCAGGTCCAGCTACCAAAGTCAAACACCTCTCAGAGAGAGACAGAGAGAGAGGGAAAAGAGAGAGAGAAGAGAGACAGGCAGAGGGGGAGAAAGAGAGAGAGACGGAGTGATGAGAAATGAGAGAGAAACAGTGGGAGAGAGAGAGAGAGAGGGAGAGAGAGAGAGGGGGAGAAAGAGAGAGAGAGAGAGAGAGAGAGGGGGAGAGAGAGAGAGAGAGGGAGAGAGAGAGAGAGAGAGGGGGAGAAAGAGAGAGAGACAGTGGGAAAGAGAGAGAGAGAGAGAGAGGGAGGCCGACTGGCTGTGGGAAATTATTAGTAATGTGTCGTAGGGCGCAGGGGTCACGCCGCACCTCGTATGTCATATTTGTCACATTGAGGGAAGTTCAATACCTTTCCACAGCGAGCCGGCCGGGCTGTCTGACCCAACCTATCGCAATCCTGCTCCTGTGTCGACGACAGTGTCAAAGCCGACCCGCGGGAAAACGGACAAGACACATTTTCCAAACGTGTTCCTGCTCAAATAAGTCGTCGGAATGGGCACTTAATCCGAGACCCAAAAAACGCTTAATTCAATCAAGACAATGAAGCTCAATTATGCCCTCGACATACACTCAGACACAATGAGAGGATCTGTCCACATTATATTAAGATGCCAATTAGCCTTTCTGTTCTGTCATTTACACAGCTGACGATCCTCACCAAAACTTAACCTCTGGATGTGAACACATCAAGAGCTCCACTCATCTCCTTCCATCTCCTTAAGAATTAGCAGCAGAGATGGAAAAAGTGTCTGCCTGACTCCTTCAGTGCAGAAAACCACTACCGGTCCGCTGGATCAGAATAGCCAGACGGGGTAGCTGTCCATGGTGCTGAAATCAAAACTCCACAGACAGTAGGCCACATACATCTATGAAAGCACAGCTCTGTGGTGCGGATACTTAACATGTTCAAAATTATCAAACTGCATTTTTCTAGTAATTCTAAATCTAAAAATGCCTTTGCAAAAGTATCCAGCATTTGTGCAGCAGTGTGTCTGTTTGTGTCCTAATATCCCCCAACGCTCACTACACCCCGCCCCCACACCCCCCCAGTCCATTTAAGTAGGAACCCAATGCGTCTGGTACAGGCAAGACCCCCTCCACAGGCCCCTTATGGAGGCTCCAGGGAAGGTTTGTGTTGCAAAAGGAGAGGAGGTAGGAGACAACAGAGGATACAGGGCCTGAGGTACACAGAATACAGCTGGCGCCACCTCCACCCCCTCTTACAACCACCACAGTCACCTACACCACTGTAACCACCTCCACCACTACCACCTCCTCCACCACTGTAACCACCTCCTCCACCACTACCACCTCCTACACCACTGTAAACACCTCCACCACTACTATCACCTCCACCACCACTATCACCTCCACCACTGTCACCTCCTCCACCACTATCACCTCCTCCACCACCACCTCCACCACTATCACCTCCTCCACCACTATCACCTCCTACACCACTGTAAACACCTCCACCACTACTATCACCTCCACCACCACTATCACCTCCACCACTGTAACCACCTCCTCCACCACTATCACCTCCTCCACCACCACCTCCACCACTATCACCTCCTCCACCACTATCACCACCTCCACCACTGTCACCTCCACCACCACTATCACCTCCACCACTGTCACCTCCACCACCACTATCACCTCCACCACTGTCACCTCCTCCACCACTATCACCTCCTCCACCACTATCACCTCCTCCACCACTATCACCTCCACCACTATCACCTCCTCCACCACCACCTCCACCACTATCACCTCCTCCACCACTATCACCACCTCCACCACTGTCACCTCCACCACCACTATCACCTCCACCACTATCACCTCCTCCACCACTATCACCTCCTCCACCACTATCACCTCCACCACTGTCACCTCCTCCACCACTATCACCTCCACCACTGTCACCTCCTCCACCACTATCACCTCCTCCACCACTATCACCTCCTCCACCACTATCACCTCCTCCACCACTATCACCTCCACCACCACTATCACCTCCTCCACCACTGTCACCTCCTCCACCACTATCACCTCCTCCACCACTATCACCTCCACCACCACTATCACCTCCACCACCACTATCACCTCCACCACCACTATCACCTCCTCCACCACTATCACCTCCACCACCACTATCACCCCCACCACCACTATCACCTCCACCACCACTATCACCTCCACCACCACTATCACCTCCTCCACCACTATCACCTCCACCACCACTATCACCTCCACCACTATCACCTCCACCACCACTATCACCTCCTCCACCACTATCACCTCCTCCACCACTATCACCTCCACCACCACTATCACCTCCACCACTATCACCTCCACCACTATCACCTCCTCCACCACTATCACCTCCTCCACCACTATCACCTCCACCACCACTATCACCTCCACCACCACTATCACCTCCACCACCACTATCACCTCCACCACCACTATCACCTCCACCACTATCACCTCCACCACTGTCACCTCCTCCACCACTATCACCTCCACCACCACTATCACCTCCACCACTATCACCTCCTCCACCACTATCACCTCCACCACTGTCACCTCCACCACCACTATCACCTCCACCACCACTATCACCTCCTCCACCACTATCACCTCCACCACCACTATCACCTCCTCCACCACTATCACCTCCACCACCACTATCACCTCCTCCACCACTATCACCTCCTCCACCACTATCACCTCCACCACCACTATCACCCCCACCACCACTATCACCTCCACCACCACTATCACCTCCACCACTATCACCTCCACCACTATCACCTCCACCACCACTATCACCTCCCTCCACCACTATCACCCCATCACCACTATCACCTCCTCCACCACTATCACCTCCATCACCACTATCACCTCCACCACTATCACCTCCACCACCACTATCACCTCCACCACCACTATCACCTCCACCACTACCACCTCCTCCACCACCACTATCACCTCCTCCACCACTATCACCTCCACCACCACTATCACCTCCACCACCACTATCACCTCCACCACCACTATCACCTCCTCCACCACTATCACCTCCACCACCACTGTCACCTCCACCACCACTATCACCTCCTCCACCACTATCACCTCCTCCACCACTATCACCTCCTCCACCACTCACCTCCACCACCACTATCACCTCCACCACCACTATCACCTCCACCACTATCACCTCCACCACCACTATCACCTCCTCCACCACTATCACCTCCACCACTATCACCTCCACCACCACTATCACCTCCACCACCACTATCACCTCCTCCACCACTATCACCTCCACCACCACTATCACCTCCACCACCACTATCACCTCCTCCACCACTATCACCTCCTCCACCACTATCACCTCCACCACTATCACCTCCACCACCACTATCACCTCCACCACTATCACCTCCACCACCACCTCCATCACCACTATCACCTCCACCACTATCACCTCCACCACCACTATCACCTCCACCACCACTATCACCTCCTCCACCACTATCACCTCCACCACCACTATCACCTCCACCACTATCACCTCCACCACTATCACCTCCACCACCACCACTATCACCTCCACCACCACTATCACCTCCTCCACCACTATCACCTCCTCCACCACTATCACCTCCTCCACCACTATCACCTCCACCACTCACCTCCTCCACCACTATCACCTCCACCACTATCACCTCCACCACTCACACCACTATCACCTCCTCCACCACTATCACCTCACCACTATCACCTCCACCACCACTATCACCTCCTCCACCACTATCACCTCCACCACTATCACCTCCACCACCACTATCACCTCCACCACTATCACCTCCACCACCACTATCACCTCCCACCACTATCACCTCCACCACTGTCACCTCCTCCACCACTATCACCTCCTCCACCACTATCACCTCCACCACTATCACCTCCACCACCACTATCACCTCCACCACTATCACCTCCTCCACCACTATCACCTCCTCCACCACTATCACCTCCACCACCACTATCACCTCCTCCACCACTATCACCTCCACCACTATCACCTCCTCCACCACTATCACCACCTCCACCACTATCACCTCCACCACCACTATCACCCCCACCACCACTATCACCTCCACCACCACTATCACCTCCACCACTATCACCTCCACCACCACTATCACCTCCTCCACCACTATCACCTCCTCCACCACTATCACCTCCACCACTATCACCTCCTCCACCACTATCACCACCTCCACCACTATCACCTCCACCACTATCACCTCCTCCACCACTATCACCTCCACCACTGTCACCTCCTCCACCACTATCACCTCCTCCACCACTATCACCTCCACCACTATCACCTCCTCCACCACTATCACCTCCACCACCACTATCACCTCCTCCACCACTATCACTTCCACCACCACTATCACCTCCTCCACCACTATCACCTCCACCACCACTATCACCTCCTCCACCACTATCACCTCCACCACCACTATCACCTCCACCACTATCACCTCCACCACCACTATCACCTCCTCCACCACTATCACCTCCTCCACCACTATCACCTCCACCACCACTATCACCTCCACCACCACTATCACCTCCTCCACCACTATCACCTCCACCACCACTATCACCTCCATCACCACTATCACCTCCACCACTATCACCTCCACCACCACTATCACCTCCTCCACCACTATCACCTCCACCACCACTATCACCTCCACCACCACTATCACCTCCACCACTATCACCTCCACCACCACTATCACCTCCTCCACCACTATCACCTCCACCACCACTATCACCTCCACCACTATCACCTCCACCACTATCACCTCCACCACCACTATCACCTCCACCACTATCACCTCCACCACCACTATCACCTCCACCACCACTATCACCTCCACCACTATCACCTCCACCACTATCACCACCACTATCACCTCCACCACTATCACCTCCTCCACCACTATCACCTCCACCACCACTAGTACCTCCACCACCACTATCACCTCCACCTCTATCACCTCCACCACCACTATCACCTCCACCACTGTCACCACCAGGCAGCCCGTATAAGTGGGAGGAGCCAGTCTTGCCTGCACCAGGTTCCATGCAGGGAGCCAGCCTGAAGCTCTCATCCGTCATTCTCCTGAATGGGTTTTGAGGACAATAAACCTGTGGCGCCAGGACGAATGGAGACGGAGTACGCTGTCACCACACCACGATTTATGGCTCCCAATTTCACTGATCTCCCGCACAGAAATGAGGACTGATAAACAGTGATTAATCACCTTTACATCCCATTTTACTCCTACCCAAAGTATATTAAATGTAGCCATGATTGTTCAAGAACGCCATCCATGGAGGCAACCACTGGCCATTTTTTTATTTACTTCTTTACGGCCATGGAAACAGAAATCGTTCAAAAGCGCGGTCAGCTGTTTTCCAAAGGCTGAATTGTCCTATTGGTTCTTGGTTAGTGTGTTTTTTTGTTTCGAAAAAAAATGGATCTCTTATTTATGTTTCCCGTCTTCCCCGCTTGCAAGCATATGTTGTCGTTTAGGCTTGGCAAACTTCAGTGCCATGTCAAGACGACTTGAAAAATTAGCAGCCAATAAATCACCATCACCCCCCACTTCTCACTGCCTGGAGAGATACACCACGCTCCCTCTGATTTATGACATGAATTGGAAGTGTGTTTGTGTGCGTTTGTGTGTGCGCATGCGTGTCGTGGTTGTGTGTGAGTGCGTGTGTGTGTGTCGAGTGCAAGCCTTTGCCTGCATGCGCTCTGTAGGTCAGCATATTAGTGTGTGTCGGAATGTGCGAATCCTTAAATGGCAATATCTCTCGGTATGTATCCGTATTGTACGGGATCCGCAGGATTCTGTGTGCATCGGCGTGTTGCACCAGGAGTGTGTGTGCACGCGTGTGAGTGTGTGTGCGTGTGTGCATTGTGAAGGGGATGCTGGTGTGTGGTTGTGGAGACGGGGAGGTGGCTGGTGTGGCGGTTGTGTAATTGTCAGGGGAAGATGTCATCGGAGCTGGGGGAGAAAGTGCTGGAGCGAGTGCCGGGGAGGGGCGCGTGCGGATTGGACGAGAGTGTGGTGGGGGAGGGCCAGGCAGAGGCGTGCTGGTTGGAGGAGAGAGTGGTGGGGGAGGGCCAGGGCGAGGCGTGCTGGTTGGAGGAGAGAGTGCTGGAGGGAGGGCAGGAAGTGCATGCTGGTTGGGGGAGGAGGGGATGGGGGAGGGCCAGGGGCTGCAGATGAAATAAAAATGATAGATGTCTGCTTTCTGTCATGGACAGTTATTTAGAGGTTGGCCGTAAAGCTGTCCGGGGAATGAACAGATTTTAGTCTAATGAGCAGAAAGGAAAGCCGTTAAAGTGGTGCAATGTGCTCAGCACTTCTTCCAAATGAAATAGTACCATTTCCCGCTCATTAAAATGCAAAGGGTTCATATAACATGCAGCCGTAAAAGAGGCATGTAGAGGGAAGGAGATCCGGGGCGAAACCCGGAGTGCTGCCACCGTCCCTCCGTTAGCCCGGGACTAGCAGGAAGAACGGCCTTCCACACGGAAGGTGCCAACAATATCGCTCGCTCAATCTCCCTCATTCGGTTAGCTCTGTAAAAGTCAATCTGGTGCACTTGGCAAATCCATCCACGGCGACAGCCTCTGCAATCAGATAACAGTTGCTGGGGCGGCATTGCTCATGAAATCGTGCCCCCCTTACTGGCTTCACAGTGCAAAACCCCCACAAACAAAAGCTCAGGCTGTCTCAGCGCTCCCTGCTTGAGGCACGAATAATCCACCTGTAATCTGGTCCCTCTGTTCCATCCCAAATTCACTTTGATTTAGGACGAACTGTTGTGTTGGTGGCGAATTGAGAACGAGGCGCGTTCTATTATCGCCGACGGGGTGGACGGGTGTGTGTGTGTGTGTGTGTCAGAGGGCTGGAGAACAGCGAAGTGGAGCCCTGAGGAATGTAAAACACCAAAGCTGATAAAGAGGTTTTCTTACCAGCATAGAGTTCAGGCCCATAGACGGCCCCCACCACCGGGTTCAGCTTCCAGCCTATCAGAAGACAGACAGACGAGGAAGACAGAAAGCAAAGCACCAGAAAGCAACGGATTAGCATTTTCCCGGTATCCTCACACAGCCGAATGTCAGACGGGAGTCGGGTCCTACCGTTTGTGTAAGGGTTGGCCACTTTTTTGTTTGTCATCACTCTTGCCGTTGCGTTGTTCACCTGTTCCCCCGAGAAAGAAATGACACAGAGTCAAGTACCCTTCAAATAAGCGAGCTAAATGACTGCCAGGGAACCGGTCGGCCCATTAGTCAGAACTGAGAGGACTACAGAGGGTCAATTAACAAACTGACACGGTGACACGGAATCACCTTTGCGTACATTAATTCATCATTTGAATTTACTTGGGATTATTTAATTACTTCGGCGGCGGGGGAGAAACATGCGCCAATTACCTACAAATATGAAAGAGAAGGCGAAAGCAACCCGGGTGATTGGTCGAATAAACCAACAGGTGAAAAATAATAATAACGAAACAAAACCGCAGACAGACCACTTAGATATTCCTCCACGTTGAACTGGAAATGAAAAAACAAAAAAACATGGGCGGAATTAAAAGAAGTGAAACGGGCAAGTTACTAATGGTAACAGAGACGTGTGAACAGGTAGGCGTTCTGCCTACAGTAGAACGTCTCAATGTGATGGCGAAGGCAGGCATGCTCTCTCAGGTGTCACCATGATTGATAACTGGCACCTCCATTCCGTCTGGATCCCCGGGTTCCGCCGAGTGCCTCCGACACACACCACTTATGCATGCGATCACGCGACACACACTCACGCTGGTGTGGCAGGCACATGCTTATATACCGTCTCTCGGGGACACAGGTGAGAGGGGGAGGGGTCGGCAGGCAGGAGGAAGTAGAAGAAGGAGCAGGAAGTAGGGAAAAGCACCTCTATCTTGCGTCCCTCTACGATTGTTCCGTTTAGCTTATCCCGCGCGCGGTCTGCGTCCATGCTCGTTTCGAAAGTTACAAACCCAAAGCCCTGCGGGTCGAGCCAAGTTCAACACCGGACCAGCGAGGGCGGAACAGGGGGGGGAGGGCGTGTGAGGGGAGAACGGGGTTGGAGAAAGGTAAGGTCGACAGGGCAAGGTTAGGGACAAACAGAGAGGAAGGGCAGAGGGGAAGGAGAGAAGACAAGAAGAAGAAGAGAAAAGACAGCGCGAGGTGAGCGGCAGAAAGTACAGTTGGAGCTCAGCAGAGGTATTAATTATGTGACTGTTAGAGAAGCGTCGGGCAAACAGAGAGAGAGAGAGAGAGACAGATAACGACGACGAGGCCTCACACACCGTCACAACACTAACAAACCTGCCAGTTTTACCCAATTACCCACACCACAGACCACCAGTGGAGAACGACACCAGGCATCACGTACGCCGCACAATCTCACCACATATACAGTAATAGTCTAATCATTATTGTGAAGACATTCACGGTAGCCTCAGAAAAACACCCGCCACCCGCCCCGCCCCCCTCCCGCGGAATGAAATTCAGTTGAGCAAGGAAGGAAGCAATCGAAGCTATTGGGTTTAATTCGATCATCAACCACATCTAATTCATTTCGGTAGCCATGGCTGGCACTGCCGCAATTACAGGGAGCCATATGTTGTCTTTTTGCTCTTAGGCATATCATTACATTATCCCTCATCAGCGCGTTAGCTGTCTGAAGTCTATTCGGGCGTACGCAATACTATAAACGCATTAGTCAAAACCGAATGTACCTGTACGTATCGCAAACAACATCTGTACGCCGATAAATCACAGGCTACTGATCTGAGTCCTCCGGGGAGGCGGGAGAAAAAAAGCGGGGGTTTTACGCCGTTAAACTCCCATCGCATGTGTACCCTCCGTCCCAAAACCCCCAACCCCGTCTCCTACCCCTGCAACACCCCCCCCTCCCCTGAGGCCTTTGTCACCATCTTGAGTTATGGGTACTGGGAGACTGGACCTGAGATCCGGCGCCGGCTTTAAGATATGCCGGCCAAACAAGTCCCAGTCCTTTGGTTCTATATATATCTATAGGGGGTGGGCGGAGGTGGGGGGGGGGGGGGGGGGGGTACGCCATCACCAGCCCTGGATGATAATTGCATGAGGGGACACTACATAGAAGTGTATTGAGATCTGAGCGTTCACCGGGATCTACCAGCTCCTTTTCTCAGCCCATATATCAGGGGAGCTGTCCTTGGGGAGAAAGAGATAAAGAAATAAGTTCAAAAAGGAATTGAGGGCAAAATTAATCCTTTGGACATTTCGCCCCTGACTACGGTTAGCCCGTGCATATAAATATATATATATAATTTTTTTTTTATCGTGCACGAATAATTAGCTTACACGGAGGGAGAGTAGAGCAGCCATTTTTCAAAGGAGACAAACATATTGAATGCAAATTGCCAAAGCTTCATAGAAAATAGATTGTTTATTAATGGCCTGGTAGGTTCATTATATAGCGCGCTGGGTGTGGGAGAGAGGCATCATGGGTAATGGCTTTGTAGGGCACAAACAATAAATGCTTGTTACGGCGGAGGAGGCAGCTTTATCCGGTGCTCAATCTTGTCTGGCTGAGGGGGCTAAGTTGGAGCACAGTAGCTGCTCCGAGACGGAGCCTCGACACACACTCACACACCGATCCCAAACTCTCAGGTAGGAGTGGGAATCGATCCCATTTCTGGTTGAACACACAGCTAGGGGTGGCTGTCGGCTTTATGAATGGAAAGCTCTGGAGCTTGGTACAGACGATTAAATAAACAGTGGATGACTAACCCCGTGTTGATGGCGGTTCTGGCTTTGCTTTAACACTAAGGATTTTTATAGCCTGTGTCGAACCGAGCAATTGCAACATGGGGTTTTTTGGCAGGCGCAAGTGATATTGTCCCAAGCAACTCTGCTGATGCATGAGGTATTTTAGATGCAATTTCAATTGCACGCCGTGTCGAAATCCGCCGAAAAGCACCGATTCAATCAATTATTTGCTCATCTACACATTTGGTAATATTCACTGACATAGAAATAATGCTTGCTATACACATTTGTTACCAGGCCAGATCCTTGCCTTTTTGCCTTCCACATTTTACCATGCTATTGTAGCTAAGTGGCTAACCAAGATTAACAATGAGGTAGGACAAGGCAATTTTGGTGGGGCAATAAAAAAAATACATACAAAGGTCTGCCTCCACACCTAAAAGTATGTTTCTTGTCTACTACACCACATATAACCCATCACTAGCGTTTACGTCTCCACGTTTTTTTTCTCTCGTACGTTTCCCCGATTGCCATGTTTTTGTTAGAGTTCGCAGAAAGCACTGACAGCCTCGCTGATAACAGGTTGGAGATCCGAACAGAACGATATGACAGAAGTGGTGTCAACTATTTTTTTTCTGCTTACCTATTGGAAATACAATCAGCTGTGCGAAATAGGATTGATATCTATCTCCTGTGGTACAGAGCAACCACATCGCAGGCAATTTCTCCGGGGTGATACACTAAACCGTCCAGAAAAAACGACGCTGTGAGAAACATAAATTGGGACCAGGTTGCTTCGTGTGACTCCGTCCTAACGAGGTAGAGGACTCTCAGAACAAAAGGACAAACCGTAGTCTCCAAACTAGAGTATTCTCTCCTTGTCCAGAGAGATACAGCGCTGGGTTACGCACAGTTTCAAACAGCTAAATTCGAGATCGATCGAAAGGTGCAATGATTCCCCAACTGGAGCAACCAGCAGCAGACAGGGAGGAGTAAACACTTGAACGCGGCCATCGAGCGCTCCGGGCATACGGAGTCACAAGTCCCGGGCTAATGTACACACAGCTCTAATGCCGTCATTACTGAACAGAAGAGGTACATGGTGATGAAGCAGTTGGCGTTCTAGTTCACTCACCTTGGATCCTCGCTCATTAAAGATAATCTCCACATCGAGAATCTTTCCAAATTGCTGCGGAAAGAACGGAGACAAGAGAGGAGAGATTAGGTTAAAAAAAAACAACAACACAGTGGTGATTTCACTTCATCAAGGATAAAGAGCAAAGCGTGGGTGCAACTGCTATTATCACCGTAAGAAGGATGTTATAAAAGGTGTTATAAGAGTGTTACATACAAATTCACATTGTATATAATATATAATGATGAGCCAAAGACATTGATCAACGTTATTTGCTTCACCTTATAATATATTTCAATTTAAATATATTTAACCCATTTGCTAAAACAAAACAAAAACATATAAGTGAAAAAGCTATTTCAAATAATAAACACTAGTAATAAAAAAAAAAACACAACATTATGTCAAGGTGGTCATGGCGTGACAAAGCCTTCTCTCAAATCCCCCCTGACTGCTATAGAAAGAGATAACAGGCCTTCGACATAAAAAAGACAAGCAGGCCCTCAAACAAACAGGTGGTCAGTCTCTCCACCCGTCTAAACAGGTATCTGCCATTGTCTTTGTCTTCCTCCTCTTCCTCTTTCCCGGATTATTGGTTTTCATGTTTTCCCGGGGAACAGGACTCAAGGGGTGGTCCCGGGGGGTTAACTCGCTCAAGCCCTTTTCGATTTAACAGGCTCGCCTTCGGATCATTGCGAACCGGAGGAATGAAAGCAAACCGTGGGTTCCTCCTAATGAGTGGAGTGAGAGGGACTTTTAATTGCTGTCTACATTGGCCGTATTATTTCATTAAAAGTAATTACCCTGTCAAGCGGTCTGCGTCGCCTTCATTTGGGCACAACAGGGAAGAAATTGGCCTTCTATGTGGCTGGCGCTCAATGGGAATGGATGGATCATTTGACTGAGCCACTAATGGGCTTTAGGAAGATCTGGCTATTATCTGACTGGCCCGGCCGTACCGGAGGAAGGAGAGGGAAAAGCCAAGTGGGGCTAGAAGACGGACAATGTTTACGGACGGGACACACACACACTGCACCCAGAGGGTCGAGGTTTAATCCCTCCGAACGCCTGAGAGAACTTAAACGCCATCCATGAAATGTGCCATTTCAGCAGGCGAGGCTGTGCACACGCATCCTGTCCATCTGGGGTGACATCTCTACGCCGACGCCCTCTGCACATCTCATCTCCACCGGCACCGACGACGGAGCTTAACGGCGCCCGGCTCCGACGCACACGGAGGCATTTACATCCCAGCGTGGCGCCTCTCTTCGCATGAGACGACAATGCTTCCCCCGCGCAACGCGCAGATGCTAATTGTTTTAACCGAGCGTAATGGGCTTGCGGCGTCGATTAATTAGTTTCGGGGGAAGTCGTCTTAGCGGGCTTTGCGCGCGGCTCGGAGACCGCAGCGTTCGCCGCTCACCAGCGATCTCAGCTGCTCCCACACACCCCTGGACAGCCCGCGGCGCCTGGCGCAAACAGCTGCATCAGCACTGGCACCAGTAAACAATAGCATCAACGGGGTGGGTCTCTAGGGCCATAACCGGAGATTGGGGACTGACGTCACACCCACTTCCCTTTTCATCCCAGTATAAGTCTGGATTGTAAACGGTGAATATATCAATAAGGAAATGAGCGAAAAAAGTGTCAGTCGGGAGAAAGTCGTAGACACTAGTTATTATGCGGATCTCGTAAGCTCTGCTTCGTTTCTATAAATGGTTGGAAGAAAATGTGTTTTTTAGAACCACTGTTTTATTTTGTTCTACTGTTCCGATATAAAGTTCTGAACCAGTATAGACACCAAAACACGTTCAGATCATTTAATTACTCCAATCAATGCTAAATGAGCAGCTTTCTATGGAATTGGCAGACTAGTTTGTTGTCAACATGACTGAATGACAGCCCAGGGTGTGAGATACAAGTGAAATGTTGCCGGCAGGTAGATAGCAGGGAGTGGACATGAAAGAGCTTTAGATTGTATAAATGATATCAGCACTATCTATTATTGTGTAATTGGATTACAGACTGAAATACTAGATACTTATGGCGAAGTGGCTACTTAGCTGGAATTTTCAATGGACTCATGACATAGCTAACAAGCTCATTTGTGCTGATGAAGAACAACTTTAGAACGTAAATCAGCATAAGTAACCTTGTATTTCAAATAACGCTTCTGTTCGAGAATACACATGTTCTGTTTCTGTTCTATGACATGATTTGTTATTTACAGATGTTTTGTTCTTTTCACTGAAAATTAATTTCTACAGTGTGAAATAGTCTTAGCTAGCGACCGCAGAAAAGAAATCTGGTGTGTCCCACTGACTGTGCGGAGGCTAGCTATCATTAGCATTATGTGCTGAGATGCATGGTATGAGTGCTGATGAAGAAAGCGGGTGGAGAATTAGGAGGAAAACCTTAAGCCGCACACCATGTAGCGGCACACTAACCCAGCTAGCACTCTGAGTGATTCACCATGTAGCGCTACACTAACCCAGCTAGCACACTGAGTGTTTCACCATGTAGCGCCACACTAACCCAGCTAGCACACTGAGTGTTTCACCATGTAGCGCCACACTAACCCAGCTAGCACTCTGAGTGTTTCACCATGTAGCGCTACACTAACCCAGCTAGCACACTGAGTGTTTCACCATGTAGCGCCAACTAACCCAGCTAGCACACTGAGTGTTTCACCATGTAGCGCCACACTAACCCAGCTAGCACTCTGAGTGTTTCACCATGTAGCGCTACACTAACCCAGCTAGCACACTGAGTGTTTCACCATGTAGCGCCACACTAACCCAGCTAGCACTCTGAGTGTTTCACCATGTAGCGCTACACTAACCCAGCTAGCACACTGAGTGTTTCACCATGTAGCGCCACACTAACCCAGCTAGCACTCTGAGTGTTTCACCATGTAGCGCCACACTAACCCAGCTAGCACTCTGAGTGTTTCACCATGTAGCGCACAGGTGTCAAACCGGTTCCATGGAGGGCCGAGTGTCTACAGGTCTTTGCTCTCACCTTGTTCTTGATTGATTAATTAGGTCACTAATTTGTAAGGTTCTACCCTCTACTGGTTGATTAGGTCTGAACTGGGAACTAATTTAAATGAAAACCAAAAACCTGCATACACTAGGCCCCCCGTGGAACCGGTTTGACATCCCTGATGTAGCGGCACACTAACCCAGCTAGCACACTGAGTGTTTTGTTTTCACTCCTTTTTAAGTGCTTTGACTCCGAACCCCTCGATTAGCAACTTGGCCTTTTTACTAGCTTACTGTACATATTTTCTTTGACATTCCATTAAGTATGATCTGTATGATCCGTCACTTTAGGTTACATAATGGACAGCTAACAATTGTGTACACATTTGCAAAACGCATGAAAAGTAAAGAAATAGCTAACTTTATTGAAGTTGAAATCAAGTTTAGGCTAAGGTACTGTGGTTCGATAATTAATTTCTAATGGTTAAGATATTATGGTAAGGATATGAAATCATAATGGGTAATATATTATAATTAGGTTATTCATTCATAATGGTTTATATATTATAATTAGGTTATTCATTCATAATGGGTAATATATTATAAATAGGTTATTCATTCATAATGGGTAAGATATTATGGTTATGTTATTCATTCATAATGGGTAAGATATTATGGTTATGTTATTCATTCATAATGGTTTATCTATTATGGTTATGTTATTCATTCATAATGGTTTATCTATTATGGTTAGGTTATTTATTCATAACACGTAGAATATTATGGTTAGGGAATTAATTCTTAATGGTAAAGTTCAGGAAAGGCTTAAAACCATCTGTCTGCCATGGAATCAAAAAGACCCCTAAGAGGCCACCCTTCGATGACCTGCTGGTCATTGCACCTAGTTATTATTTTACCACGCATGATATATACTAATCTGCATGTCCCGGATTTACGTCCATTATGTTACGTCTGGTTTATGAGACCGGCTGCTGATTAAGGTCTGCCGCCGTCACCCTAATGAGGCTTTCATTCAGCACCTCGTTAAGAACTCAGAGGACCATCCTTCGCCAAACCTGCGGGGGTGTTGGGGGGACGGGGGGGTGTGCGGGGTTACTCTCAGACCCTTCCTCTTGATTTAGCCCAGGTAAAGTCTCTGCTAGCAGTCTGCTCCTGCTCTCCGCTGGTGGCTGATGGTGTGTCCACACATTACAGGAGAGCTGGAGAGCCGGAGAGAGGGGCAACGCTCACCAGATGGAGCACCTTGGGGCTTGGCGGTGGTTGCTTAGTTGCGATGCGGTGGACTCCATCTCGCCGCTACCTTGCCACTGCCTGCCTGTGTGACCGCGGGCTCTGCTCGCGCGTAATGGTAATGGCGTCTCAAGCCCCAGGAGGGACGGCAGCCATTAGGGCCAGAGGGATGGATCTGCCCAGCACACACTGATCACACACAGGGACATTGTGGATGTCCAGGGGTGGAACTGGGGCTAAGGGGGCACATTAATACAGCCGGCCCAGGGATTTCTCATCTTCCTACCGTCAACCATCTCTGCCTAGTGGCCGCAACAATCAGTCACAGGGTCCAGCTGCCAAACATCAATAAGAAACTCACCGCCTCTGTTCAATTACCGGTCAATACAGAATTCTAGGAGATATTACAGATCATCAATTACCATAATTAATTCAATAGTTTAATGTTTAAATAAGTGCGCTAAAGAAAGCTTATTTTCTGTGTTACTGTATGACACATCAGAGCAGATGTATATGCTCATTAAAAAATATATATTGCGTATTAGCGAGATCGGCTTGCATAAGTAGCAGACATAGCAAGCCTATTTAAACACGATCTGTTTGAGGTAGAAGTTGTGTTTTTCTCCCCTCTAATTTAACTTATGTTGAGTATAAGACCCAGTCAATGCTATTATTTGGGGAAGAGGTAACAGGATATTAACTTTTAAAAGTTGGACAGTTACTTAATAAAATAAAATAACACAAACGTCAGACCGGCACACAAAACCTGCAAGCTAATTACTGAGGTGATTTGGTTTCCACAGGAGATTCTACCGAGCTGGACACAAACCGAACAATTAGACAGCCAGGAAGAAAAGACGGGAGAGAGAAAGAAAGACAGAGAGAACATAAGAGGGAGAAACAGAATGACAGAAAGAAAAGAGTGAACGATAGACGGAAATAAACGAAGAGACAGAGCGAGCTGCTGTGTTGTCCGGTAATTTATTACACCGTAGACAGGGGCTCTCCTGTAATTAATATCATCAGTTTGACGTGGTCTCCATAACCATGAAAATGAACGCCTTTGGCATATAATGACCCAAATTAGTGAGCAACATTAAAATGAGATTTTCAGCAATGTTTTTGATTTAGGGCCGTTATCATATTGGGTGGAATTTTGTGATTTTAATGCTTTCTTAAGACCTGTGTGAAATGCAAGCAGTTCGACTTTTTGAGTGTTTTGGAGACTTATTGCGTTGGGCGGTCGAATGAAGTACATCTGTTAGGAGATCATGAAGAAAGGAACAGAAAGAGATGACAAGAGAGAGAGAGAGAGAGGCGCGACAGAGATGAGAGGGTTTTGGCAAGGTGCTGTGACTTGTGGTGTGTGTGAGAGAAACAAGAGCGAAGGGAAGGAAACTCACCCCGAACATTTGCCGCAGGTCCGGGTCACGAAAGCGGAAGGGGATGTTGGAGACGTGTAACCTTTTGGGCTGCTGTTTCTCCGAGGAGTCACACTGCTGCAGCTGGAGCTGCTGGGATCCCTCTGTTTGCGTCAGGTCATCTGTCTGCCAGAGGGATACAAACAGCAGCGGGACACATGCCACTCGTCAGCTCTCACCACTGTACTTCCAGGTCACCCGGACAGGTGGAGGCGAGACAGAGAGCGATCGACCCGGCTGCGTACTTAGCGATCGCTATTTTTCAATCCGACGAGAAGCGAGGAACGATAAACAGCCGATGAGTTATGGTTTGAAACCCGAGGTCATGCATCACAAATCTCCTTATTCAACTCTGGCAGTTTGCTTTCGGAAGCAAAGGGGAAGAAAGATTGAGGGGCCTGACAGAACAACGTGGATATAGATCCTAAAGCCCCCCGTGACACGTCAAGACTGGAGACACATTATTGGTGGCGTTCACATCCAGCCGCCAGAGAGCAAAGGGCCCCACAGCTCCTATGGTGTTCATACCATGATTATGTAAATGACGTGCCGGAGTTGTGATATAAATGATGTGTCTGACGTGTCTGGAAAAATCCTACTTGTCTCAGTCGCGGACGAGCGCGGTGGATTTCACCGAGGTTGCTACGGGCGACCACACCTGACACAATTATGAATAATTGAATAAAAACCTGCATGGAGATAATTGTGGCACGTTTGGTTCAACTTAAAGTGTTGTTTAATCTACTAAAACCGTCAGTTAAAGATAAGAAAAAAGGAAGTAGAATTAGAACTCCGTCAGACAATCATTTCAGGCGCCAACTTTGTCGGAATAACAAATGAAGTGTTTGAAAAAAAAAAAAACCCAGACATCTTGCAATACTTGCAGATGGAAAAAATAAAGATAATGACAAAAAAGACAGAAAAAAATGACAATGAAGAGACAGGAAAAGTGAAGCCTGGCTTAGACAGAGTGAGTACAAAAGCTGTTTGAATATCATATGTAAACCCCCGGGACCCAAGGGAAGTGCTTCCCAAGCAACGGAAAACACTACGTATTACGTCGGCTTTCCGGAGTCACAAACAGACACCCGCGCACGCGCACACGCACATGCACACGCACACACACACACACACACACGCACACACACACACACACACACAAACACACAGATAGACAGAGACACTGGGAAACCGAAGTGAACTTTAAGCAGGGTTTCCCAGGGTTACCGCAGGCCTAGTCCGGTGTTAAACCTTTCAGGCCCTTAACCCGCCCACCATATTCAGTTCGGGGGGAAACGGGAACGTCTGGCGGGTCGGTGGGTGAAGGCCCCTGGGTCAAGGCCCCTGGGTCAAGGCCCCTGGTTGAAGGCCCCTGGTTGAAGGCCCCTGGTTGAAGGCCCCTGGGTGAAGGCCCCTGGGTGAAGGCCCCTGGGTGACACGTCTCCTAGCATTTCGGAACGGGCTGGGGATTTATCCATTACAATTCATCATTGCAGTATCATCATTATCGCCCGTGATCGTAATGATAATCGCCTTTATTATTCTCATTATCATAATCACAATCTCCATGGTAATGGCCGTCATCTATTTGCTTTTATGGGCCATTCAGAGACGGTGACATACATTGTTAACAGTGACAGTGGTTTGATTCAAGGTGCCACCCTGTCTCCCCTCAAGCCACCCAGGTATGGGAGAGACAGCGCCGGCGGGACTGAAGGCCGTTCGCTCCCAGGTCAAGGGGTGTTCGAGGAACGCCTAGAGGTTCTCATTAAGGGCCTGTGAATCGCCGAGCTAGGCTAGGTAGCGCTGGGACGGGAGATGGAGTAAGAGGGAGGACGGGTCCTCAGCTGGTCCGTGTCCTGCCAGGCTAGAGGTTAATAGCCTGGGTTCCTGTGTTTGTCCCCGGGGTGACACACGACGGACGGATGCACCGCCATCGCCGAGGGCGACGACTTGCCGGGAGACCCGCGGCTGGACCTGTCCAATCGGTCACACATGACTCCATGGACCTTTACGGTGTGTCTCCAGACCCACTGTCCTCTGGGTGAGCCTAAATACTTCTGCTTATCACTGGGCAACATCCACATTCTATATGGCTGCACACGTCTCTGCCAGAGCTGACATGTGGCTGAACACGGATCTGCCAGACATCGAGCCACCGCCGGGGGTATAACCGGGACCCAGTCTGGGCATGTCTGTCTCTACCCATCCCTTTAACGTCGGCGTCTTCCCGTTGCCACGCCAGCCGGTTCGCTAGAGGTTGGGGGGGCTGTGGAATGAAGACCTGTGCGTAGATGACTGTGGGAGACCACCTACTGTGTCCCTTTATGATCTGCGCGACTGCTGTGACAGTAACAACCAGAGTGTGTGTGTGTGACAGTAACGACCAGAGTGTGTGTGTGACAGTAACGACCAGAGTGTGCGGGGTGAGTGTGTGAGAGTGATGCCCCCCACCCGCCCCACCCGGCTTAATTGTCCTCCTGGGCGACGAGTCACCCAGTGTGATTCCTGTTCACTCAATCCTCTAACAGACTTCTTCGGCGTTATTTGCGAATCACTTGCAAAGTGCTGCGCTCAGCACTCTCCACCATCTCTCTGAGTGGCATTACAAGCACATAATTGAAACTATCTGATTGGAACGCTGCCAAGCAGGTAGATTACATCCGATTAAGTGTGTGTGTGTGTGTGTGTGTGTGTGTGTGGTGAGAGGGAAGATACGGAGTAGTCTCAGAAGAATTATAATACCTTCCTGTAATCCCTGGGTATTTTTTGTTTCCTGTTCTCTCCGCAGAGGCCCCAAATGCCCCCGTTCTTCTGTCACCTGAATGAGGCGTGAGAGATACAGTAGAGGCCCTGTTGCAACCCGACTCCCCCCGGGCCTTCTGTTCAGATAAATAACCCAGACAGCCCCTGTAACCGGGCCCCGTGCACTCATCCTTCACACCCCTGAGAACCACAGACATTTACAATCTCTGACTCAATCATTTAAATGTTACAAAAATTGTCCCTAAATACTATCAAGCATTTTTCCTCAGCAGTCGGGTTCGCTGTGATTGCCTCCCCGACTTGCGAATGACGGTCTCACTCGAACCATGTCAAATAAGAGGAGACGTCTGGTTGACTGTGTATGCTACTCTGTGTGGTTGGCCTGTGTGTCTGTCTGCATGTGTATAGGAGCCTGTTCGTCTGCATGTGTATAGGAGCCTGTATGACAGTCTGCATGTGTATAAGATGCCTGTATGTCTGCATGTGTATAAGATGCCTGTATGTCTGCATGTGTATAGGAGCCTGTATATCTGCATGTGTATAAGATGCCTGTATGTCTGTCTGCATGTGTATAGGAGCCTGTTCGTCTGCATGTGTATAGGAGCCTGTATGTCTGCATGTGTATAGGAGCCTGTATATCTGCATGTGTATAGGATGCCTGTATGTCTGCATGTGTATAGGAGCCTGTATGTCTGCATGTGTATAGGAGCCTGTATGACAGTCTGCATGTGTATAGGAGCCTGTATGCCTGCATGTGTATAGAAGCCTGTATGTCTGCATGTGTATAGGAGCCTGTATGTCTGCATGTGTATAGGAGCCTGTATGTCTGCATGTGTATAGGAGCCTGTATGTCTGCATGTGTATAGGAGCCTGTATGTCTGCATGTGTATAGGAGCCTGTATGTCTGCATGTGTATAGGAGCCTGTATGACAGTCTGCATGTGTATAGGATGCCTGTATGTCTGCATGTGTATAGGAGCCTGTATGTCTGTCTGCATGTGTATTGGAGCCTGTCTGTCTGCATGTGTATAGGAGCCTGTATGTCTGTCTGCATGTGTATTGGAGCCTGTATGTCTGTCTGCATGTGTATTGGAGCCTGTATGTCTGTCTGCATGTGTATTGGAGCCTGTATGTCTGTCTGCATGTGTATTGGAGCCTGTATGTCTGTCTGCATGTGTATTGGAGCCTGTATGTCTGTCTGCATGTGTATTGGAGCCTGTATGTCTGTCTGCATGTGTATAGGAGCCTGTTTGTCTGTCTGCATGTGTATTGGAGCCTGTATGTCTGTCTGCATGTGTATTGGAGCCTGTATGTCTGTCTGCATGTGTATTGGAGCCTGTATGTCTGTCTGCATGTGTATAGGAGCCTGTATGTCTGTCTGCATGTGTATTGGAGCCTGTATGTCTGTCTGCATGTGTATAGGAGCCTGTATGTCTGTCTGCATGTGTATTGGAGCCTGTATGTCTGTCTGCATGTGTATAGGAGCCTGTTTGTCTGTCTGCATGTGTATAGGAGCCTGTATGTCTGTCTGCATGTGTATTGGAGCCTGTATGTCTGTCTGCATGTGTATAAGAGCGTGTGTCTGTCGTCACAAGCTCCCAGAATCCCTTTTGAACGGCGTTCATGCAATCCACACAAACTTTGAGAATCTGGTGAATTCAGCGTGGCCCTAACAACACTGCCTTGACATGTCATCCGAATGAACAGAATGATTACTCATAAAATCCAAATCCATGCCCCGGCGGTTTAAAAGCGCTCGCTAGATAGCAAGCCGGGTTTTTTGAAGCCGAATTGGCTGGCAGCCCCTTACGACAGAAACCCTCTCTCTCTGGGGATTTGGAGAAAGTTGGGGCGCCTCTATCCCCGAGTCAGAGGCTTTCATGTGAGTGCCGTTTGAACATGGGAGTCATATAGCCAGAGGTCTCAGTCTGGAAAACAGCACCTAGAGAGAAGAGAGCCAATCCTTCATTAAACAAACACTAGCAACCTCCTCCGGGGAATTTTAAACTCAATCCATACATTCCACTGCACTTCGTTCTCTTCCCTTCTGGAATATTTTAGCCCCAGAAAGCACCAACAGGGTCAATTTTGAAATCCTTAAGTGCTCTGAAAACATTCCCGTAATAATACATTGTGAAATTGAATAACTTTACTTTCTAAAATAGAGGACTTACACGTCATTTGCATTATAGCGATCAGCAGAGATAGTTGTTTGCTGTTTGTACCAGCTTGATTAAAGTCACGACAGACACTAGAACAAAAAACGTTTCCTCTATAATGTGTTGAGACGTTATTTATGAAAAAATAATTTCATGTTCAATCGAAACAACACGGCTGCTTCACTCAAATTGATTACTTGCATCGCAAAAGATTACAAGAAACAGAAAAGGTTACAATCTGAACACAATTTCCCAATTTGGGGACAAAAAACAAGCCATCAGGCTTTTGAGGGGCTGATGTATGTTGTTGGTTTGTGGAGTCGAAGTCGGCTTCTCTCAAGACGGGCAGAGTGAAGCTTTGTGGATGATGTGGGAGGAGGGGGAGCGAGAGCCCAATCTGTATTTCTGCAGGGTGTCCTAATCAAAGACACCCCAGCCCGTATCAGGCACCCGGAGAAAACAGAGGCGGAGGAGCCGGCGGGGGTCGGGGCTGTGGAGGCGCGGCTGTGGGGAGCACTCCTTTACTCCCTCAGACCTAGGGATTAGGCAGCCACTCTGTTTACGACGGGCTAATCTGATCGCCCGCTCTCCACACTGAAACGAAGAGATGGGAAGAAAAGGAAAGGGATAGAGGACGAGTGAGGGAGGGAGAAAGCTACAGGGTTGCAGAAGGAAGAGAGAGACCGAGTGGATGGAAAGTCAAGACGGAAAGTGGGAGAGAGGAGAGAGGGCGGGTGGCAGCTAGAGAGTCTCTCATCTCCCCGCGGTCACGTTACTTGGCTTTCCTCACAGCAGGCGGACACATGAAATGAAATCAAAGACAAAATGGCGAGAACACAGAAGGGGAGGTGTAAGTGGTGTCTGGGAACGAGAGGCAGCTGTGTTTCTGAACGGCGGAGGCCAACCTCCTGCGAAGTTTCTCCTTACTGAACACACACAGCAAACGCAGTCCAGTCCAGTCTACCTGCCTGCCTTCCAAGTGATAGAGAGCCATGAGGACGAGACGCAGGGATATTGAAATTCTGCGGTCTTGGTAACAGATCAGTGATACACTTATAAAACCAGGCCCGGCTCTTCATGTCGCTGCCCTTGTACGTCACAGCTTCTTTTCAACCTTCTGTTTCTACATCTGAGAAAATGCAGTTTTTAATGATATTTCTATGTGACCGGAATGACTCAGTGTAGTGGCTTCGACCCCGAACTCACCTCCCCCAGCAGGGGTTTCTGTGTGAGAGAAGACGAGGGAGAGATGGGAAAGAGAAAGAAAAGAGGGCCTGAGGTGAGATTTTCTCCCCTCGGCATTGCTGGGCTTTTCAGGGGAGTTATAGAGAGTGAGAGCAGACTTCCACTAAACCCTCCAGTCTCTGATCCATGACCACCTCCAGAAAGGGTGAATCCCAGGTCATGGTTTATTTTTTATGTGAAATATATTATTTATACTTTCACTTACTTTAAACTACATAAAGCCTACCTGGTGGGCGCACATGAGACACATTGCTTTGGTGTTTTCTCTGTCCTTTGGGCCAAACCTGTATACGCTGTATTGAACATTCTTAACTGCGACGAACAAATGGTGTAATATGCAGAGTTTGACATATTTACAAGAATTACGGAAGAGTAAATGTGTCATTAGCTGAGGTTTACATTTAAAAACAAAAGCACTGTGTAATATCCAGAATTTCATACATTTAACAATAGAAAGAAGTAGCCGAGCAATATACTGAATTGTATATATTTGAACACAAAAGAGTAATATACTAAATGTTATATATATATATATAGAGAGAACTATATATCAATCTATGAAAAAAGCGATACATGATGAGGCAAATTCAATACGAATAAATTATACTTAGAATAATTTAGAATAATTTATTGATAAAAGCTGTATGTTGGATTCACTATATTTCCTTCTGAGAAAATGTCTGTTCATCATCCTGGCTTAGTGTCTTGTCCTCGGGAGACAAAAGTGCAATACGTCGAGGAGATTCTCTGATGTATATATACATTTACAGCTAATTAGCTAATTTGACCAATTAGGCAGAGCTTTTTGGCCGTTCTGGTCCACTCCAAGCCCCTGAAGGTATATAACACATCTCTAGCTCCTCTCTTCGCTAAATCTGAGACCAAATGGATCAGGGGGAGGGCTTGTTCCCCCCTTTCACAGCTCCTAAATGATTCATGTGTACAGCATGTTGAATCTCATCGCCGGTAAATAAATAAAACACTTTGGTTTTACACATCTTCCTTCAGACCCGGTCTGCAGGCATCTCCAAAATGTACTTTCATTCGGTCTCAATGTTTCCAATTAGGTCCAATCAGCTTGGAATCATGCAGCATCCTCTTCACATTTTCAGATCCTCATGTCGTTTCTGACATCAAAGTCTATTGATGCCTTGATTGTTTGGGATAGTTGTGTAACATTAGCAATACCTAACCCAACACGCAATAGCCAACCCTGAATGCTGATTGGCTGAAAGACATGATACATTTAAGCAATAAGACACAAGGTGCTGAGGTACATGGATAATATACCATGGCTGAATGTTATTGTTTTGCATATGTACGCACACATATGGGAGTACCTGGATACAGCACATGGCCGCTAAATATTATATATATAAAGGAACACAACCCACCAAGAAGCATAATTGCAATTATAAACTATGTACCAAGACAGTTTAAACAGTCAAAATAATACATTTAATATCCCGGGGTGGTTTGAATGCTGAAAGGTTATTGGCTGAAAGCCATGTTATATGTGACCGTAACCACAGCTACCACATCCCGGGACATTTACAATTCTAACCATGTTGCTGACTAGTTTGCAATAGCAGTAGTACTGTAATCCAGGCACTCTAGGTTTTATTGTGCCTAAGAAACGCTCCATCCACGCTGTATATAGCGCATGTCACTGTGCTTCACTGTTCAAGCAATCATAATTAGCATTTACTATCCACTGCAGTTAGTGACCGTAATGTAGGTCGTCACCGGCGACGGGCAGGCACTCACCGGTACAGTCGTGTTGGAGGTGATGGCGGACGTGTTGTTGTTGCCAGGCGGCTCGTTGTGCGTCTGTGTCGGGGTGTAAAGGGTCAGGGTGTGTTCGGGCACCCTACTCTGCCCCGTGTAGTCCTGCGTGGGGAGGGGGTGAGGCGCCGCAAACTCGGCCGGGATGCCGTTCTGTGGGGGCGGCGGGTACTGGGCGGGGGTGTACGGCTGGGCCATGGCTTCTGGCGGGTTGGTGGCCTCCTGGTTACCCTGTGGAGACAACGGCAGACAACCAAACCGTCACAAACGCTCCGGTCCACGTCGCTCGGGATTGCACAGACGTGGCGAGCGTTGACGTGACAGGAAACGACAGCGGATTTTCCCCCGGTGATCTAGGAGTTGAGCAGCGTTCCGAACGGATGGCCTGAAAACCAAGTAACTCAGGGAAACAGCCATCATCTCATATTTCACCGGCGGTTTAAAGAACTCCTTGATCATTACTAATGAACACAGTTCATGTTGTAGACCGCGGTTTTCTAAATCGCACCAAAGGAAAGATCAATTAACGGATCACGTTTTTGTTCGAAATACTTTGATTCATGCGACTGGCCGGTTTCACTTTTTTCTTGTGTTTTACACTCGAACGCTGTTAACACGAGCTACCTGTAGCCCTCTGATACATCTGTCCTGTCGTCGCTTCCTCCCCGTTCCCCAACACCCACCTCCTCCCCTTCATCCTCGTTCTGTCTCCGTTCTCCTAACATCAGTTATAGATGGCTGCCGGAAGACGTGGCAGTCGCTTTGAAAAAAAACCACCCTATTCCTCGTGCGGACGCTACAGATAATGAGCTGTTCAAATAATGGACTTTTCCGGGCGGCGCACAGTGTTAAACAAAGTGATGCCAGGACTACAGGAGAGCATGTCTTATTGTTCATATACAGCGGGTCCAGAGAGTCCACTATTAAACGGGGAGCGATGATGGGTTGGCGAGGAGCTCTGCCGGAGCAACACAACCTGCCCGTTTCAACATTACGAAAGAAAAAATACAAAAATAATAATGTGATAATAACGCCCGGAATCCAATAACACATTACCGCCAAATTGGGAGTAACAGATCACTTGGGCTGAACGCATAACTCCTTTGGTAAGAGAGGAGAAGGAGGCACGGGGGGAAAACAATAACAGTAAACAGCACCACAAGCCCTAACCGTCTGGGGACGGGGAGAGAGAGACGAGCGAGGACGGATAAATGCTTTTCTTTATGCCCGTTTTCCGCGCCGCCGCTCGGGCCTCCGCGATGCGCGCAGCCTTCCGCGGAGAGTCGTAGCTGGATGGGGCTGGAGAAGTGAAAGCCGGGAGCGGGCCCCGCGCTTTAATGAGCGGACCGGGTCATAAAGCTCGGCGCTGGAAATGTACAGGAAACGGTGTTGCGCTGACGCGTTGCCAAACAAACCACAGACCAAACCGCCAATTAAGGAAATGCCTCCATTATCCAGACGAAAACAGAAAGTCAGCCTGGAGAGTTGGAGGATTGACCAGGCTCCTGAGAAGCCCTTCCTGTTCACCTCCTCCTGCCTCACTTGCCTCCCTGTTTTAATCTCTCCCCGTGTGCTCTACTTCTCATCTCCCACTGGTCGCCGCGTTACATAACACACTTGAATTACTGGGTTTCCTCATTCCGAGCAACTCTTTATGTCGGCGTTTGCAAACTTTTAAGCGACCATTTCGAGGGGAGAGTTTTTAGCTGCAGACGAAACGGAGGCTTCTCGTGCGCGCGGACGCCGACTGAGACTTTTGGGTTTCCCGGCGAACACGTGCCGGTGGTGTAACGTCAACGAACATCAGATCGGAGAGAACCCTCCAGATGACGATAATGCATGTACGGTAGAAGTAAGAGCGGTAAATAGACGACGGGGCTAGGGGCGGCGTTCGGTTAAGATCACGCCTGTTGTTTCTGTCGTGTTAAACAACGACTAACGGCGAAACCGGCGCCATGCCACGCAAAACACCAGGCAACAGCCTAGAGAAGGCATGGAGGGAGAGGAAGGGAGAGAGAGAGAGAGAAAGAGAGAGGGAGAGGTGGGAACCAAACATGGCTCATAAGTGGAACACAATGTCCTCCTATGATCTTTCTCTCTGACGTGACAAATGGAGTTATTCAACTGGACATGCACAGGGAAAGGAGGGGTTATGCAAATCAGTAATAGACTTGTCTGCCCTTATGTGACCCTCCTTGCCCCGGCTAAGCGTCACCGCAATATACCACGGTGCATAATAAAACCCACAACGTCATATCAACCAGAAAGGTTTCAGAGCTGAGGGAAGATGTTATGGTTGGAGGATGGAGCTGTGGCACAGGTTGGGGTGGTGTTATCAGGGCCTGGGGTGGAGGATGGAGCTGTGGCACAGGTTGGTGTGGTGTTATCAGGGCCTGGTTTGGAGGATGGAGCAGTGGCACAGGTTGGGGTGGTGTTATCGGGGCCTGGGGTGGAGGATGGAGCTGTGGCACAGGTTGGGGTGGTGTTATCAGGGCCTGGCTGGAGGATGGAGCAGTGGCACAGGTTAGGGTGGTGTTATCAGGGCCTGGGGTGGAGGATGGAGCTGTGGCACAGGTTAGGGTGGTGTTATCAGGGCCTGGCTGGAGGATGGAGCTGTGGCACAGGTTAGGGTGGTGTTATCAGGGCCTGGCTGGAGGATGGAGCTGTGGCACAGATTAGGGTGGTGTTATCAGGGCCTGGCTGGAGGATGGAGCTGTGGCACAGGTTAGGGTGGTGTTATCAGGGCCTGGGGTGGAGGATGGAGCTGTGGCACAGGTTAGGGTGGTGTTATCAGGGCCTGGCTGGAGGATGGAGCAGTGGCACAGGTTAGGGTGGTGTTATCAGGGCCTGGCTGGAGGATGGAGCTGTGGCACAGGTTAGGGTGGTGTTATCAGGGCCTGGCTGGAGGATGGAGCAGTGGCACAGGTTAGGGTGGTGTTATCAGGGCCTGGCTGGAGGATGGAGCTGTGGCACAGGTTAGGGTGGTGTTATCAGGGCCTGGCTGGAGGATGGAGCTGTGGCACAGGTTGGTGTGGTGTTATCAGGGCCTGGCTGGAGGAAGGAGCTGTGGCACAGGTTGGTGTGGTGTTATCAGGGCCTGGCTGGAGGAAGGAGCTGTGGCACAGGTTGGGGTGGTGTTATCAGGGCCTGGAGTGGAAGATGGAGCTGCTCCACCTGCAGGCGAACGAGGGGTGTACAAGCCCCTGCATGGTGCTTGAGTTTCCCCATGCATCGCCGGGCGGTGGGAGTTTGCTAAACCCCCTTCCCCCCTCCCCGAAGAGACTGAGGGGAATACAGCAAGCCAGACAGAACGGCCGGAAGTATCGATCTTCTATCTGTCCTTCTCTCGCCAACACTCTCTCGCTACTAACTCTCTCTCTCTTTCTCGCTCCGTCAAACAGTTACCCCTCCACCCCATTACTGAAGAGCACAATAAAAAACACTCTCTCTAATCTTGAGCACTCATCCAGTACTAAATTGGATTGAATCCCTTACTCAGGGAAATCACTTTTGGGAGTTTTTGTGTTTACTGTCTAAGGTGCAAGAGATGTGGAGGTTAGACCGGCCCAAATAGCAAGTACCAATCCGGATCGGCTGGCCGGGTTGGGCAGGTTACCTTCAAATTGTAATCCATAACAGTTACAAGTTACACGTCTACAATTGTAATCAGTAACGTAATCAATCAGATTACATTACTTTAGGATTACATTTATATTAAGAGACATTACAAAAAAGAATGTAACCAATTGAACTAAAGCTGGATCAATTCACTTTAGCTTTTGCATACCTGGGCATTTATAGCCTATATATGTTTCTACCTTATTGCTTATGTACTGTGTTTGTAAAAAGCATTGACACCTCTTGACTTTATACCTGCACGATGTTAAGATGTCAGCATCAAATAGAAATTCGGACTGGTGAACCCTATGCCGAGCGCTAGTAGTGAACTAGTAGACAAATAGTTGCCTACACCCCTTAACAATCCTATGTGAAACAGATGAACATAACAAGTGTACCCTAATAGTGTTATTATCGTATATTGTTGAGATTGTAATCTACTACAGATGCATCTAAGACATATTGTGTATGGGCAGGCTGATACCAACGTAGACACACGATAACGAAACAAGCACTTTGGTCGCTAATCTGAAAATGCACGGCCACCTTGGTTTTGAATGACGATTAAAGACAATTATCGTTAACAATCAACCAGTCATAATCATTGTGTGCACCTATTGTTTTTTAATTTAAAGGAAATACATGTTTTCAAAAGTAATCTGATTACAATAGTTTTGCTTGTAAAGTAGCTAATTTGAGTTAGCCCCTTAGATGACGGAATGCTCAAGGTTAGCTCAATTCCATCTCCGCGGGTGCAATAGGTAGAGATCTTGGCCGGCAGCCAGCCATCTCTGATCCCCTGCAGGGGAAGCTGCCGAGGGAGCAGCTCTGAGAAGGCCAGAAGGAGATGGGCTGAGCGCACGTCTCGGCTGGGGAGAACTCATATCAGCAGAGTGGTGTCAGTTCCTGTAGAGCTCATGGGAGGTCAGAGTGCAGCGCTACGGCTAAAGACCGTGGGGGACTAATTGTGTGGCACCGAATCCAGGGGGAAATCAATCAAATGCAGCCACTGATCAATCTGGGTGATAGGACGCGTGATGGAGTGGGCAGCTTTATGACTTTTACTTAGACACACAGAGTCAGGCCACTCAAACTCATTTGTCAGGGACTGGAGGACCTTAAACGGTCCCTACCACACAGTTTAATCCGTCACCAGATCCGGTAGACTTGTGACAAGATTTTAGGGTCTCTCTCGGATGTTTACCTAAAAAACACCAGGTAGATTTCAGGCATTTAGTGTCGATCTCCCCGGGTAATTTAGCACATCATTTGTGTTCTGTTCCCTAAATTAGCAGCCGAACGGCTCAAGGGTACAGAGTCCAAAGGAAAGGAAGCAGAGGGTTTCACTCAGGCCGCAGAGACAAGCGCTCATCTCACTTTAATGACTGCTTTACCGACAGGGCGGCAAACTTGTGACAAATCCCGTAGGGCGGTGGCAGGCCAGAACAGAGTGGGGACAAACGGAGAGTGTCACGTACTGTAGCTCGACAGCGGCCGGCGTTCAGCAATCAGTTGACGCAACACAAATGAAACACAGCGACGACTTTCAGTCAGCCAGGCGCATAAAAGCCCCGTGTTGTTTTCCACGCTGACGCCCAGATAATTGAACGTCGCCAAGCAGGCGGGCGGGCGGGCGGGAAGGCGGGCTAGGGGGCGGGACAAGAGGGAGGCAGGCGGCCTGGGATGATTTCCACGGGGCAAACGGCATTAGTTTTGTCTTAAGGCAGTCGTTGACGAAGCGCACATCTAACCGGCTCCATTTTAATTAGGCGAGCCACGCGTCGACTCTCCGATAGCTTTGGCGATGTTGGAACGTTACTAGCAGCCAGCCAGGGACAGCCTGTTAATTACAAGTTGTATTCACATCATTCAAGGTGAGTCTGAACAGCCCAGCTCTTGAGGTAAACAATAACAGTCGAAACAAATCCTCCGGTCGTGTTTCTCATGATGAAGCAGATTTTGTGCACCCCCCGCCCCTCCCCCCTCCCCGTTTCTCATTTTCTGCCAATTACAGCACAACTTTGCGGGAGTGAGCGGGGAGAGGTGGAAACACAGCGGCCCAATTTAAAGCGGATTTGAAGTGCCTGAGAAAAAGCTTCGGATACCCTCGGCTACATTTGCTCTCGGTCCACACGGCTCCAGACCCGGGTTTAGGTCTCCCAACAGGCCCGGCGGGTTTCTCCCCATACAAATGATTCTCTCATCATCGCGTCTTTCCACCTCATTTACGGAAAACTATATTCACAAACACAAACACTGCGTCTACTCGCGGACCCCCGGAGCGAATTAAAAGTTTTCACACGTTTCCTCACTTTTTCACCCTTTTTTACGGCTCCAAGAGCCATAATCGCTTTCACACGTCACCATGTTTCATCTCCTCTGATGTTATTTTTTCCCCTCGTTATTTGGGAGCGTTTATTTGCGATACACAGCGCTCGGACGCCGGTATTAAAGGATATAAAGGAGTTCATTTCCCTCGATCCCCAGGTTGATTTCTTCATTTCATTGCCCCGGCGGTGTGTTGCACCACACACACACACACAGAGTTCCAGCCCCGCGCCGTTCCGAGACGGGACTGCTCTTAGCCGCCGCCGCGACTACCAAGTGCTACCGTGCCTCAGAGACAGCCGGAGCGGCACTTAATAAACAGAGTCGACAGAGGATCACTTTGAACCCCTGTGACATGTAATGAACCTGTCTGTCTCCTCCACAACCTTCGTCACTCGCCTCGATCGTGGCAGCCAGCCGTGCGTCGGATTCTTCTGGGCCTGAGATGCGTGAGGCGCATTCGGAAAAAACCCTCCTAATAAACCAACAGGCTCTTTAAAAACAGCTATCATTTACAGATGATCAGACGAGTCATGTTCTCCCAACACTATAAGAGCAGATAATTGCCTGTTTCAATGTTGGTGCCTTTTTTGTTGCATAACAGACATTTACATCAGGGACCAATTATTCCGGAATGGTTGTCTGAATTTAAATAGACATATGGGCTGTAGTTTATATTACTAAATCAAGAGCGAGCCGGTGCTTTTTGCCCGTTGGAATGCATTACTGTGGATCTCAACCTCGTCGTTATTCTCATTTAACAAATGAAAGAATCAATCGGTAAACTTCCATTACACGTGTTCTGAACTATTCAATTTCAAGAAATTGCTATTGATCACGGCGATGAAGAACTGTCCGGCGCGGACAATGATGATTGAACAAGTTGATTAGGAACAATTGTTTGATGCTGCTCGTACACTTTGTGAATCGGTTTTAACTTACGGATGTGAGCTTCGTGTCGTTTATCCAGCAAATTAGTCCTCTTCCACAGTTTGATCAACATTGCCGAAATGACACCCACATTTGTTTAGAAACCCGCCGAACGTCGCAGCGATGTGACGCCTCTTCGAGTGTTATGACTGGAGGCCAGACTCTCATGAGGGACAAAACGGCAACGCTTTAACATGCAAGCAATCTCGACATGACATTCGTTGACCGCTGTTCCAACGGGAAACACGTGTAAAAGACAAAGAGCCACTCCTTAATGATGATCCTGTCACTACAACACTGATACCTCGTGCCCTGGGGAGAGAGAGAATGCGAAAGAGACAAAACCGGGAGTGAACGAAGGAGATATAGAGGGAGAACGAGGACACTATTAATCGCGGGTACCGAACAGGTTAGACACCGTTTACATAGTCTCAGCCCTTTCGTCTTTTCTCCAAACTCCTCTTCTGTAGTGCTTCTCCTCGGTTACTCTTCCTCCTCTTATGCGGCATGGTGGCACGTGAATGACCGAAATAGCTCCGCACGGGTCACAATGTTTGAAGTAAATATGCCCACTATTCCCTGTCCAAGCTCATCTAATCAGCAGCTAATTCCAGTTATTAAGATTTGAGAGATATCTCTGATTCATCACAGTCCATCTACCCCAATCGGTTAATCACTGTCGCGCTCCTTTTTAAGTCCTTTTGTTTCCAGTCCCTCCGGCACTCGGCGAGAAGATATTAACAATATTAATGACCCGTGATCCTCGTCTCTTTAATGAGAAGGGTTATTAACTGTGATTATCTTTGATGAAATGGTGGTGATTCTCGAAAGCTTGGGAAAACTCCTATGACGGCTCGCCCGGCAATTTCCCCCGTCTGATGTCGGAAAAAGGAAAAGTGTGTGGTGTGGAATTAGTGCGCGTGTGTGTGTGTCGCCAGGTGGGAGAGATTGAAGGGCGACGAGGGAGAAAGACAACCGAGATGGAGACACAAAGTAGCCCAGATGGGATTTTAAAAGGGGTTATAAGTAGGAAACCAAACCCGTTGCAGCCTATCAGGAGCACATCTGAGATGCTGAAATCGGAGAGAGCTCTTCTAGTCCAAACTCGGATGGATTTCTGGCTAATAGGCCTTTCCGGCTCAGGGAATGTGTTTGCCGAAAAACCCTCGCTCCGTCACGTCTTTTGTTCCCCCGATTTCTCTCCCGTCTTTTGGGGCTAACTAGTGAGAGCGTTCCCCAGGCACACATCTGCAGGTTGACACTGTTGAATGGCTGTTTAAACGCACACAGCGTCCTGCCAGATCCCCGATACAGCATTCCTGCCTTTCTCTTTCCAATTACAGGGAAGTGGTGGATGGAGCTGGCGAAGTGAGGAGACTGTCAGCTCCATATGATTCCCTCTAAGGGGGGCTGGTGAATCATTGATGTGCAGTAAGACTGTTTCATTGTAGATGGGTTTAGCGGCACACAGATAACGGCGTTGAATTATTCAGGCCTGGCCTGTCCGGAGGGAACCCGCAGCAGGCCCGGTCTCTGCCCTCTCTCCCCCGGGAGAGCCGGGAGCGCCACGCGGCGAGCCGCCAGCTGACCGCTTCAGACGCCTCTATTTAGGAGCTAACTCGTGTGTGGCGCGGCTTGTGTCTGAGACGGCGCTCTCTCACACCAGGCTTTCAACTTGGAACACTTCAATGGTTCGTGTTCAGCGGTGACACCGCCGGTTAACACTCGGACTGCGGGTCCACTTTGATTGTTCCAAAAACACACGACCGTCTAATGCGGGGATTTCTAAACGACTTGTGGTAATGGATGGACGATGTATCGCCGGTTTAACTGGAGATTTGGTCTGTTAAAAATCGCTTACAAAGCGTTTAAAAAAAACCTTACAAAGCGTTTCAGTTGGGAGGAAGTGTGGTTAACAGGGAATGACATTTAGAAGACCGTCAGGCCATAATTGCGTATTTTTCTTTGTGTAGTTAATAATAACTTGATTCACTGGATTTACAGCCTGGTTAGTGTGTTGTGCAGTTCGTCGACATTGCGGCGCAAAAACAGAAGGCATGCAAATAGGATTTGTATCTTTCTTTCAGTGACCAGGTCAAAATACCTTGTAGATAAACCATGCAGATAATGCCACAACTGAAGTAAGGCCTCACCTGAAGTGAGACCAAAATAAACCGTCACAACTGAATCCAACAGCGAATAGAAATGACGAATACGACCTCAGTTCTGCGGACCAACGGCGAGTTTCCTACGTTTATTCCAGAGTTTCTCTCACGGCTCAATTTTCAAATCTGGTGACACGACATGAGCCGGTGACCCGTAGATTAGGAACAGCTTATCAAAAAGTAGAAAGCTCACACTCAGTCTGGAGACCCAGGTGGACCGTTCAAAGAAGGAAGATTGGATTGTTTGCATTACTGAATCGAGTAGGAATTGGAGAGTTTAGAAGAAGAAAAAAAAAACAATAGCTCAATAGCCTCTGGCCTGTATTAGATTCAATCAGTCTTTCATACAAAAAACATACTTTTCGAAAAGAGGAGAAAAAAATCTACTTAGTGTGGGCAAGCCGGCACTTCCCGGACACACTCCATTTATTTCCTCCAATTAAATCTGTTTAATTGGATTGAGGGTTGGCACCTGGTTTACACTATGTCAACCACGCAATCCACAATAATTGAGCCGTGTGGAGGCTCCGTGTGGAGGTTCCGTGTGGAGGTTCCTTGTGGAGGCGCAGTGTGGAGGCGCAGTGTGGAGGCGCAGTG
This sequence comes from Dallia pectoralis, assembly GCA_029465975.1. Classification (NCBI taxonomy): domain Eukaryota; kingdom Metazoa; phylum Chordata; class Actinopteri; order Esociformes; family Umbridae; genus Dallia; species Dallia pectoralis. The sequence continues at coordinate 2,668,830 of CM055756.1, forward strand.
TGGAGCGGGTGGGAGGGAGATTGGCCGATGGGGGAGGGATTTAGAGCATGTCTCACTACTACACAATTTCACCGTGATCAATTTATCAATGGCCCGTGTTTCTCACACACACACACACACACACACACATACACACACACACATACACACACAGGCACAAGCTAATATAGTGTGTTACGTTATTATATATACAAGCAGATGTACACACGCGTGTGAATATGTACAGCTATAAATCAGATCTGCTCCTGAATACAAAAGAGCACTCTGGATGTAAATGAATATCTCCACACGGTCCCACGGAGATACGCATCTCATGAGAGATGCGTTCAGCGCGGTAAAATCACCTCCGAGGCACTCTGAAACTTTACAATCCCTGAATAGTTAACTCTTCAACTAAACGGATGACAGGGAGAAAAAGAAACAAGAAAACAGAGAGAGAGAGAGAGTGGGAGAGAGAGAGAAAGGAGGAATAGACAGAGAAAAGCCACCAGAGTCAATAAGAATGAGATTTCCTCCCGCGGCGTGCACCGACCTGATGGAGGCCTGACTAATTATTTGAAGCACTTTGAGGGATTGCTCTCCATTGTTTTCCACACATCCTACTTCTCAATGAACAGTCCCTTCGCCGCTAACTGGTCAACGGCGTTGGCAGCCGTCCCAAAACCCCGACATTAAACGTCGACTTCGTTCGGCCGGGGCGCGGGGACCCCGTTCTCCAAGCGGACTCCGACACTTCTCGTTAAAATCGGACGAGAAAACGAACTGGAAGACCGACTCCTCGCCGGACGCTAATGAAAACGGCAGCGGTGCCCAAAATAAATCAGCGTCGCGTCATTATGTAAAGCCGCGGCTCGCCGGAGAGAGCGCTTTGTTTGCCTTCCCGCGCGCGGCTCCCTTGCAGGTCATTTGGAAGCGGAGTGAATCGATGGATCGCCCGAGACCGTCGATCAATCAATGAACCCATCAATATTCACTGAATCGGACCCCTTCCCTGGAAAGGCCGTCTGCAGTAGGAATACGTCAGGCAAATGGGCTTTTAACATAATAGCTGTGTCTGCTCCTGCTGAGTATAAGATTGATGCGATGGGAGCGTATGCACGTTGACACGAGCTGTAGTGGCGATGCTACGTCTGTCCCGTGTCTCCCAGCAACACATCTGATAAAGGCAGACGGACAGCCTCCGTACCAAATATGTGAAGTCCGTTTCTTATTTATTGTTACCGAGAGGAAAACGTGCTTGTCTCGCCGATCGCAGACTACGGGCGACTTTTTGCTTTCGCCACCTTTGGAACGCGGTGACTTGACGAGGACGCCCACGCCCGTACAGCATATATCGTTCATTTGCCATTGGGGCATCGAGATGTGCCCAGTGGGGGGGGGGACCTCAGCTGCGGGACATTGTCATCTCAATAAAAACTATTGCGTACACACTGACGCCTGCATTGACACCATATGGCCATTCACAAATGCCTTAAAACACAACCCCACAACTACAGCCTGTCAAGGCGTGATTCCAAACCCGGACACCACTAGCGTCTATCAGGCTACATTTCATCAATTCAACCATTCTCCCCGTGTCTTCGATAAGATGAGATTTTCCCCGGACAGTTAAGTTCTGATGTTCTCTCTTTAATGTACCGATAGCAGTCAGATTCTGTCCCAGCCACGCTCACTCTGCTCTCTCCCAACCCTGCTCTCTCCTAACTCTGCTCTCTCCCAACCCCGCTCTCTCCCAACCGCTCTCTCTCCCAACCCCGCTCTCTCCCAACCGCTCTCTCTCCCAACCCCGCTCTCTCCCAACCGCTCTCTCTCCCAACCCCGGTCTCTCCCAACCCCGCTCTCTCCCAACCCCGGTCTCTCCCAACCCCGCTCTCTCCCAACCCCGCTCTCTCCCAACCCCGCTCTCTCCCAACCCCGCTCTCTTCCAAACCCGCTCTCTCCCAACCCCGCTCTCTCCCAACCCCGCTGTCTCGCAGCCACGCTTTGAGAAAGGGGGCTTATCAGACAATGTGGGGGGGGAGGCCACAGCACAGACACGGCAGTCCCCTCACCCCCTCTTTTCCCACAGGGGATTCGAGCGCTGTCTGCTCTTATCAGCACGCCGTGGCCCGGGGCTGATTGGCACAGACCTGAGGAGGTTCAGTCTCCTTCCCTGGAGGAAACACGGCCTAATACCCTCCCAGAATCGCGCAAACAGCAAGTGGAGCAGCTCTCTCTCCCTCTCTATCTCTTTCTCGCTCCCTCTCTATTTCTTTCTCTCTCCTCTCTCTCTGCCTCTCTACCTCTCTCCTCTCTCTCTCCCTCTCTCTCTGCCTCTCTACCTCTCTGTCTCTCTCTCTACCTCTCCTCTCGCTCCCTCTCTCTGCCTCTCTCTCTGCCTCTCTACCTCTCTGTCTCTCTGTCTGCCTCTCTCTCTACCTTTCTTCTCTCTCTGCCTCTCTCTCCCTCTCTCTCTGCCACTCTCTCTGCCTCTCTCTCTCTGCATCTCTCTCTACCTCTCCTCTCTCTCTGCCACTCTCTCTCCCTCTCTCTGCCTCTCTCTCTGCCTCTCTCTGCCTCTTTCTCTACCTCTCCTCTCTCTCTGCCTCTCTCTCTCTCTGCCTCTCTCTGCCTCTCTCTCTACCTCTCCTCTCTCTCTCTCTCTGCCTCTCTCTCTACCTCTCCTCTCTCTCTCTCTCTCTGCAAGTGTGCGTGTGTGCCTGGGCATCCATCTCAGTTAAGAAAAGGTGTGTGTGTGTGTGTATTTTTGTGTGTGGACAACTATGTGGCAAACGGGAATGGAAACAGATCGCCAGACCCGTTCTAAGTCTCCATCACAGAGAGGGAGAGAGCGAGAGGGAGAGAGACAGAGGGAGAGAGTGCGAGAGACAGATGGAGAGAGTGAGAGTGAGAGAGGGAGAGGTAGAGAGCGAGAGAGAGGGAGAGGTAGAGAGCGAGAGAGAGGGAGAGAGTAGAATACCTGTATCTGCTGCTGGACCAGGCTGAGGGTCAGCGTTCTAGACACCAACCATAGACACCAGCCATAGACACCAGCCATAGACACCAACCATAGACACCAGCCATAGACACCAACCATAGACACCAACCATAGACACCAGCCATAGACACCAACCATAGACACCAGCCATAGACACCAGCCATAGACACCAACCATAGACACCAGCCATAGACACCAACCATAGACACCAGCCATAGACACCAGCCATAGACACCAGCCATAGACACCAACCATAGACACCAACCATAGACACCAACCATAGACACCAACCATAGACACCAGCCATAGACACCAACCATAGACACCAGCCATAGACACCAGCCATAGACACCAGCCATAGACACCAGCAACAAGGACTCTTACCAAGTATCACTTACTGGCTGCTAATTGGAGTTTCCCCTCTGTGTCAGACTAGCTGACTGTAGTACCTCCACTGTGGAGGGTCTCTATCATATCTAACACTATGTCATGCTGATAGCCCTTTGCTTTGTGCTCTCTCCTAACAATACTGGGATTGGTAAGAACTGATTCCTATAGTCACACCATAATACTACTACCAGCACAGGCATTATCACAACCACTACTACCAGCACAGGCATTATCACAACCACTAGTACTAGTACTACTACCAGTATTACATCCATAATACCACCACTATTACCACCACTATTACTATCACTAGTATTACCATAATAGTACCACAATTACTACCACCACTACTACCATAATACTACCACTATTACTACCATTATTACTACCATAATACTACCACTATTACTACCACTATTACTACCATAATACTACCACTATTACTACCACTATTACTACCACTATTACTACCATTATTACTACCATAATACTACTTCTATTACCACCACTATTACTACCACTAGTACCACTACCACTATTACTACCACTATTATTACTACCATAATACTACCACAATTACTACCACTTACCACTATTACTATCATAATACTACCACTACTACCACCACTATTACTACCACCACTATTACTACCACTAATACTACCACTACTACTACCACTTACCACCACTATTACTATCATAATACTACCACTACTACTACCATAATACTACCACAATTACTACCACTACAACTACCACTATTACTATCATAATACTACCACTACTACTGCCACTATTACTATCATAATACTACCACTACTACTACCACTACCACCATTACTACCACTTCAACTACCACTATTACTATCATAATACTACCACTACTATTACTACCACTACTACCACAATTACTACCACTACTACCATTACTAATACTACCACTACTACTGCCACTATTACTATCATAATACTACCACTACTACTACCATAATACTACCACAATTACTACCACTACTACTGCCACTATTACTATCATAATACTACCACTACTACTACCATAATACTACCACAATTACTACCACTACTACTGCCACTACCACTACTGCCACTATTACTATCATAATACTTACTATCATAATACTACCACTACTACTACCATAATACTACCAATATTACACCACTATTACTACCACTACTAGTATTACCATAGTACTACCACAATTACTACCACCACTACTACCATAATACTACCACTATTACTACCACATTTACCACCACTAATACTACCATAATACTACCACAATCACTACCACTATTACTATCCTAATACTACCACTACTAATACCACTATTACTACCATAATACTACCATTATTAATACCACAACCACCACCACTATGACCACTGCCATCACCACTACTCCACAACTACCACCACAACCACCACCAAGTCAACTGCCCTCCCATCATCACACCTAGTTAATCAGAAACGTGTGTCTCCAGCCTGGACCATTCATCACATCAAACAGCAATATCTTTAAAGGTCAGGCCAAGTCATAAAGAAAAAAGGCTAAACTTTCCCTAGGATTTTGTAATCACCAATCACCAAACCTGAAGTGTCTCTTTTGATTGGCTTTTGATGACTTTCTCTCTGAGTGATTGATTACCTTAAAATGGATTACATTCTGTCTAGTCTGCACAGAAGACATAGGTTAAAGCTTAAAATCAGTATAAAAACTAGCGCTGATTTTACCTTTTAAGTAGGGTTTTAAATAATACAAGACGTGTGGATAGAAAACAGCATTAAATGTAAAAAGAGAGATCTAGTTAACACGCAAATAAAGGTACCCACCGCACAAAAAAAACATAACCAAATGCTTGCCAAACATCAATTGTAGAAAGAAAGCTGAATAAAATGACCAGTGGAGGGAATAAAAAAACGGGAGAGAAAAAGCAAAGATGGAAGAGAAATAAAGCAGCGGAGAAGCTAAACACTGCTGCTGTCTGACAAGTGTCACACTTGCGCTTCGATCCAGCCTTCCTCCTGCGCTAATGACTGTCAACACGACAAGCAGGGCCGTCTGAAGGGGGGGAAAATTACTTGCTGAAAAGCAATTGACTGACCCCCATCATTTCTCAGGGAACCAGTGACCTGTGAATATTTCATTATGGGGAAAAGTCGTGCGGCCCATACAAATGGGGGCCCCAGGGGGGCGGGGATCTGGCTGCCCTGACATCCCCTGGCCGAGCCCAGGCAGGTGAGGGGGGAGGCTGGGGCCACGCTGGTCTGCTCCTGTCCTCAGGCTCGGAAGTCTGTTTTATTACCACTACAAATGTATTTCAATAGAAAGACAGGGGTGAATACATTTACACAGATGAAAACCCATCCTACAGTTACAGATTGAATAGCTGATGGCGAGGAGTCCGACGCGGCTGGATCGAGAGCGGGTTGGGACAATAGGCGAGTGATGTCTACTGAGCAAACCTGTGAGAGCATGAGAGAGAGAGAGGGAGAGAGAGAACGAGATGAAAAGGAAAAAGACTTGTAGATGCCAACAGGTCAAGACGAGATGTTATTCAACCCCCCAACCCCCCCCCCCGCCGGGCGACATTTGTCGTACGTACCGAGGAACATCAGAAGCCCTCGAATGGAGAGCAGTGAGAAAAGAAAAGAGAGGACGAGAAAAGATGAGAGAAAATCAATCCGGCACTAGCTTGATTGATCGGTAGAGTTTTAGACAATTTCATCAGGAGACTCCGCTAACCAGAGATGACACGACATATATTGGAGGGAGAAATGCATCGTGGAGATTGATACACGCATTAGAAGAATCAGGTCGGATAAACGCAGGTTCTGGCAGTAAATACACCCTGCCTGTATGCCCCCGCAGTGATGACTTAATGCCACGGAAATCTGGCCACACTCTGACTTGGCTGGATGAATAAGTCAATTAATGAACGCGTTATAATCCTTAGCGGGACCCGTATCCCCGGGGAGAACCGTCGGAGAACGTTTGGGGTTCGTGCGGGTACCAAACGACGAGACCGTCATTTATCGAAAGGTGTTCGGAAGGGGCGGCGTGTTCCTGTTCCGTATCCTGGCGATCTACATGCGTCTGCGCTCGTCTGCATAACGCGCAGCGGTTGAGGAGCACTTGAAAACAGCACATCCAACAAACTCCCAATGTTCTCATGTCCATTGAAACACATTCCGGAGATATACTAACTTCCCTTCAGAGCGAAAGGGGGCGGTGATTCTAAAAGGACTCATTTCGACTAGCGGGACGGGGGACTACTGCTGATCGAGCAGAGCAGCCAAAAAGCATGAAATACCACATTAAGTAAGAAAAGGACAACAGCAACCGCCAGGGCCTCCGGCCATATCAGTCTGACAGGGGGGCCTGCAGGAGGAAGTTACGGATGTCAGAGAGGGCCGGATGACTGATCGAGGGACAGCGGGCAAAGTGACAATTTTGCCGCCTGGTAAATATTTCAGCGAGGTCGCGTAGTGTAGGGCAACCAGACACCCTTTAAAATACAATAGATTGACACCTGTAATAAAACCCTCCACACAAAGCCACCTATTCTCTAGTGTGAACACAAGAGCACTCGCCTAGCTGCAAACACACACACACACACACTATAAAAAAGTGTCAGTTGCATATTCCTAATAACGAGAGCACTTACATAATCATTATTCAGCCATTTAGCTAAAACACTGAGGCCAACGTCGACTCGACAAGCAGGAGGAAGCGCCCGACTGTGACTGCTGGTGACGTTTGTATGGATCCGAGTTTCAAACTCTAATGCCACACAAAAAGGCATCCCGGACTCCCGTCTCAGATCTGGTTAAAAGCGAAAGCCTTGAAGTTCCTGCAGGGTTTTATCGTGAGTCGGTGGTGAATGCCTAAAAGAACCGGTCAGGTACGTGTGGTTGAACTGATCAGACTGGCACGTACCCAAATGAAAACAGCACGTGTCCCGTTAACGTAGCACAGCGGGTCCAATGTGACAGCGAATCAAATCCAACCCGTGCTCATCGTTGATTACCCAGGGAGGCCCCTCCCCTTTGGTGTGTGTCGCCGTGGGTAACGACTCAAAACGCACTGCCTGACCCTGTGCTAGCGCCTCCGACGCTGCTGTTTACTTACTGAGAAGAGCGGGGTGACCAGAGGTGTATCACCCCCTCATGGGGACGGCCGGTTTGGGATTCTGTGGGACGGCGGCGGGCTCCGGCTCTCGTCTAAACGCTCTGCCTCGGGGCGCTGCTGCGACGGAGTTGGTTAATGCGATGGTGCTCTCTGCCGTCCCTTGTGACGGGGGACCAAGAGGGCGTTATAGCACCCTCACAGGGTAATTAGTATCACCATGGTGCCCAGGGAATTTGGCAGCGGTGTGCCATTTATATTACCACAACCCCACCGCCTCGCCCACACGGCAAAAAAAGCAAATCATTCGGAAAATGTCCCCGCCTCTTGAGCGCGTGAATCGACCAGCCCGGACACGCATTCCTGGGGGTGAATTGAATCTAGTCTTCACCATGCCATTAAAAAGGCCCCTGAGGGCCCCGCGTCGTAAGTGGTCGGTCGAGCCACGCGTACGGTGAACTCCTGACCCCGGTCCCATTTACATGTACCCCCACCCCCCCTCCACAGAAACACGTCTCTTTTACCTCCACGTCCACATCCACAGTCAATCACCCATTCTGGAACAACCATAATGACCACAATGACTTCTTGGACTGGATTCAATAGGTACTTTGAGAAAGGGGAACCTGCTGGGATTGGCTTAAATGATGAAAACTATTGTGCTCAGAAAGAATCAATCAGTGCTTTTCAGTGTAATTCGATTCTACACACAAAGGGCCGGGAAGGCAATCTTAAAATGGAAATGCGACTTCGCTCGGAGCTAAGGGGAGATGAGGTGGAGACGTGCACGGCGAATAGTTTGCATGGCACAAAACACTGTCACCTAAGGACAGTGCACCTTTCAATCATACGTCTTACGAACCATTACGAGTCTTTGTGCTGAGTGCAACAAAACTTGTCCTGAGTGGGTTATCGTTCTCAGCCGGGCCAAATAATCGCGGTGATGCGGCGGGGATCGTTTGCAGCTAGTGGTGAATCTCAACCACCCTCCCCCGCCGCCCCATATCCCCCCCACCCCAGCCGCAGCTTCTGAACATTTAAATGGGCTCGACTTACATTCTCGCAAACCGCAGTCATTTGGAGCCCGCTGCCGCGGAAACGTTACGTAACGTTTAATCGACTCGCCGCTATTATCCGGAGCCACCGTTTCGAGCTTCTTCCGGACCGACAAAACAGAAATGTCCACAGCCGTTTAGGGGGCGAAACCGAGGCTTCGGGGCTATTTGATGAAAATCATATGTGCTTCTCCGAAATTGGAGGACAAACAAACCGGGGCAACGGAACACCTGCGGATGGAGTATGCACAGGTGCGCCGGCCGTTTATTGTGAACGGCGTCGTTTCTAAACACCACAAATTTAATAGCATTTATCTCTCTGGGAATAAACGTGAGCGCGAGCACACACGCACACACAAACACTGAGAAACAAAAGGCTGCCTCCTCCGTAAACAAGCTGTAATGGATTTAGAGTTTCTAATACGCCGGCAAATAGAAGTGGAATGTTTAAAAAGGGAAATGGAACGCAGAGCTGTCATGACAACGAGGCCCCTTCTACCGCACTTAAGTGTTTGTGGAACTGTTATCTTTTCTTTGACACCTCTAAAGTTGCCCGAATACTTCTCCGTAAAGTGGGTGAAGCTTCAGTGAGCCAGGCCCCTGTTGGTTTCACCCAGCGAGCCGGATGTCTTTTATCTTCCTTGACCACTATCAGGCCGCCTCTCCTGCGCTTCTGTGCTTCCACTACCCCCGCAGCTCTCACCTCTGCTCTCAGAATGCTCCATTTCACCATCTCAAACTGGCTTAGGCAGAGCAGAACGGGACCAGGGTACACATGTGCTATTGGGAGGGAGGGGGGGGCATACAGGGGAAACTAGTAGCTAACACACAGGGCCCTTATGGGGCCTGGCTCTGCCTTGGCACCGGCGTAGAGCAACGGAGGATGAACAGTTGAATGACCGACGACGCCGCTTGTGCCAATGTGCCAGTCTATGAAGACCAATCATACCACCCATCCACCCAGGACGTTTGAGAGGGGAGCTTCAGTTCAATATGGTAATATAGAAGGGCTATCCTGTAGTAACGCTGTCACCTTCAGTTCAATATGATAATATAGAAGGGCTATCCTGTAGTAACGCTGTCAGCTTCAGTCCAATATGGTAATATAGAGGGGCTATCCTGTAGTAACGCTGTCAGCTTCAGTCCAATATGGTAATATAGAAGAGCTGTCCTGTAGTAACACTGTCAGCTTCAATTCAATATGATAATATAGAAGGGCTATCCTGTAGTAACGCTGTCAGCTTCAGTCCAATATGGTAATATAGAAGGGCTATCCTGTAGTAACGCTGTCAGCTTCAGTCCAATATGGTAATATAGAAGAGCTATCCTGTAGTAACACAGTCAGCTTCAGTCCAATATGGTAATATAGAAGAGCTGTCCTGTAGTAACACTGTCAGCTTCAGTCCAATATGGTAATATAGAAGGGCTATCCTGTAGTAACGCTGTCAGCTTCAGTCCAATATGGTAATAAAGAAGGGCTATCCTGTAGTAACACAGTCAGCTTCAGGCCAATATGGTAATATAGAAAGGCTATCCTGTAGTAACGCTGTCAGTTTCAGTTCAATATGACAATATAGAGGGGCTATCCTGTTGTAACGCTGTCAGCTTCAGTTCAATATGGTAATATAAAAGGGCTATCCTGTAGTAACGCTGTCAGCTTCAGTTCAATATGGTAATATAGAAGGGCTATCCTGTAGTAACGCTGTCAGCTTCAGTTCAATATGGTAATATAAAAGGGCTATCCTGTAGTAACGCTGTCAGTTTCAGTCCAATATGGTAATATAGAGGGGCTATCCTGTAGTAACGCTGTCAGTTTCAGTCCAATATGGTAATATAGAAGAGCTGTCCTGTAGTAACGCTGTCAGTTTCAGTCCAATATGGTAATATAGAAGAGCTGTCCTGTAGTAACACTGTCAATCATACCTTATAATCAGCGTTGATGAACAACCCTCCCGATGCTAACTCTGACCACATTCGATTCCAAGGAAAGAGTGACATCGACCCCGAAGCTCCTAATGTGTGTCCGTGGATGTGGGATGTTCAGTCAAAGGTGGAGCACAGCAGATACATATCATCCACTGTGGTGCAGCACAGCAGATACATATCATCCACTGTGGTGCAGCACAGCAGATACATATCATCCACTGTGGTGCAGCACAGCAGATACATATCATCCACTGTGGTGCAGCACAGCAGATACATATCATCCACTGTGGTGCAGCACAGCAGATACATATCATCCACTGTGGTGCAGCACAGCAGATACATATCATCCACTGTGGTGCAGCACAGCAGATACATATCATCCACTGTGGTGCAGCACAGCAGATACATATCATCCACTGTGGTGCAGCACAGCAGATACATATCATCCACTGTGGTGCAGCACAGCAGATACATATCATCCACTGTGGTGCAGCACAGCAGATACATATCATCCACTGTGGTGCAGCACAGCAGATACATATCATCCACTGTGGTGCAGCACAGCAGATACATATCATCCACTGTGGTGCAGCACAGCAGATACATATCATCCACTGTGGTGCAGCACAGCAGATACATATCATCCACTGTGGTGCAGCACAGCAGATACATATCATCCACTGTGGTGCAGCACAGCAGATACATACCATCCACTGTGGTGCAGCACAGCAGATACATATCATCCACTGTGGTGCAGCACAGCAGATACATATCATCCACTGTGGTGCAGCACAGCAGATACATATCATCCACTGTGGTGCAGCACAGCAGATACATATCATCCACTGTGGTGCAGCACAGCAGATACATATCATCCACTGTGGTGCAGCACAGCAGATACATATCATCCACTGTGGTGCAGCACAGCAGATACATATCATCCACTGTGGTGCAGCACAGCAGATACATATCATCCTCTGTGCGCCAATAAAATACACATGTTCGGCCATTAAGAAAACTCAATAAACAGGGCCAAAAGACACATTTTACACTAAACTCATAAGTTTGTCCCTGTTAGAACTTTAGTGCAACAGCTAGGATATGATACTAATTCACTAGCATCTGTCGTGTGGTGTTTATATGTACGTACAGTACACAACTAGCGCAGTTTGTCTTTCATCCGGCATGACGGCAAGACTGTCACAATTGTCGTCTGTTTAGATTTCCTGATCAAAGTGCTTCAGTTTCCAGACACTCTAATCACACTAATACTTCAGTCTACTAGTTGAACTCTCCATTGACAGAATCAATAGTTCTCTTTGATTTCAGCTGAAATTGCCACGTCTCTAAACACCACAGCAGGCAGATGACAAGAACACTGTTCTGAGTTAACCCCGTACACCCTTCGTGGGTTGTATTTACGTTGGAGGAACGGCATTGATGCGCCCTCTTCAAAGGGTTTGTTATGCACGCCAAATTTATGTGTTTTCCCATCATATATTTTGGAGAGAAACGACTCCTTTTATCTACAGGAGTTCCACATGCCAACACTACCCCTCTCCGCGTCGTCGTGTGCATGCGTTCTCGTAACGTCTCAAACCGTTGTTTCCCGCGACGACATAAAAACAGAAAAAACGAATACGGTAAACAAACACGTCAGTTCTGCACGTTTCCACGCCGGCGGCTTTCTTTGTCATTTTCGCTGAATTACTCGTCTGGAATTCTCCAGCATAAGCCGGCGAATGAAAAGACGGACATTCCAATAGTGGGTCTGGATGCATTGCTTATCGGCTTCACTCACCGCCGAGGCCGCGGCGGCACTGGCCATGATAATCGACATGTGAATAAGGCGAGGGAGAGAAGTGTAATCGTCAAGTGTGTAGCACTCCTCACCGGAGCCCCTCCGCTCTCAGAATCGCCCCCAGCTTTATCTCCAGCCGCTCTCTGAGTGCTTGCCTGTAGCGTCGGCCCACTGTATTTTCGCAATAGCGACAACAAAACACTTGTTTCTCGGGCGTTCGGGGAAAACCCTGAATCAGATTGGAGACCTTTAGAGAGGATTACAGTCACAATGGGGATCTCGACGTTCTCACACACACGTATGCCGGCGAGACACACGATTTCTCTTACAGTGGTTGTCCGAGTGGGAATGAACTGCTCTACAAAGGCCAGGGCCTTGGCAAGGTAATTAACCCTGGGTGCTTGTTTCACATGGCAGAGTCCATTAAGTGCCATGTCACATTGACGTCAGGGTAAAGGGAGCAGGCATAGTCACAGGCCTGAACACACACACACACATACACAGTCTGCCGACCAAAAGCAGAATGAGTAGTGAAGATAAGAGGGAAAAAAAGAAAGGGATTCTGGGAGAAGCAAACTACTAGCCCTCACTAATCAGTAGTACTCCCACTCCCCTCCAGGTTTGGCCATCAATTTGTGGGCAGGCAGCTCTACACCAGCCCCCCTCGACAGCCCAAACCCCCAACCCCCCGCCGTCCCGACCCGACCCAACCCGTTGATAGGAGCAAACGCAGCGGGGGGAATAGATGTCACCCCTATATAGGCTATAATGGCCCTGTCTTCGTTACCCGCCCTTCCGCGGTCCTAGCAGAAAAAAAAAAACGTCTCCAGGCCGACTGACCCGCAGTTCTGCCGGCACATCCTGGAAATGGCCCACCATTTAAGTCCATTAGGCACAGATGACCACACAGAGCCGTGTGAGGAGAAAAAGGCCAGGCCGGGTCAGACTGGGCCACAACAGCAGAGTGGCTGGTAGACACTACCTGAAACAGGAAGTGAGCGCAATCACCTCTTTAAACCGCAACAATGAACAAACCACTGGGCTGGTGACACTTTAACATACGCACGCACGCACACACACACACACAGACACACACAGACACACACGCGCACACACGCACACACGCACACACACACACACACACACACACACACTCCTCCCTGCCTCTCAGATAACATTGTACCCACTGAAGTGACTTCCACACACCCTAACTGAGGTTTATCTCCCACTTAACAGATGAGCCAGATGAAACAAGAGAGCCACTCAGGGAGCGAGTGGAGACGAGAGAAGATATCGAGAAGAGAGAGAGAGAGAGAGTGAGAGAAGAGAGAGAGAGAGAGGGAGTGAGAGGAGATGAGAGAAGATATCAAGAAGAGAGAGAGAGAGTGAGTGAGAGGAGACGAGAGAAGATATCGAGAAGAGAGAGAGTGAGTGAGAGGAGACGAGAGAAGATATCGAGAAGAGAGAGAGAGAGTGAGAGAAGAGAGAGAGAGAGAGGGAGTGAGAGGAGATGAGAGAAGATATCGAGAAGAGAGAGAGTGAGTGAGAGGAGACGAGAGAAGATATCAAGAAGAGAGAGAGTGAGTGAGAGGAGACGAGAGAAGATATCGAGAAGAGAGAGAGTGAGTGAGAGGAGACGAGAGAAGATATCGAGAAGAGAGAGAGAGTGAGAGAAGAGAGAGAGAGAGAGGGAGTGAGAGGAGATGAGAGAAGATATCGAGAAGAGAGAGAGTGAGTGAGAGGAGACGAGAGAAGATATCGAGAAGAGAGAGAGTGAGTGAGAGGAGACGAGAGAAGATATCGAGAAGAGAGAGAGAGAGTGAGAGAAGAGAGAGAGAGAGAGGGAGTGAGAGGAGATGAGAGAAGATATCGAGAAGAGAGAGAGTGAGTGAGAGGAGACGAGAGAAGATATCGAGAAGAGAGAGAGAGAGAGTGAGAGAAGAGAGAGAGAGAGAGAGGGAGTGAGAGGAGATGAGAGAAGATATCAAGAAGAGAGAGAGAGAGTGAGTGAGAGGAGACGAGAGAAGATATCGAGAAGAGAGAGAGTGAGTGAGAGGAGACGAGAGAAGATATCGAGAAGAGAGAGAGTGAGAGAAGGTGTTGAGAAAAGAGAGAGAGTGAGAGAGTGAGAGAAGGTGTTGAGAAGAGAGACAGAGTGTGAGAGAGTGAGAGAAGGTGTTGAGAAAAGAGAGAGAGTGAGAGAGTGAGAGAAGGTGTTGAGAAGAGAGACAGAGTGTGAGAGAGTGAGAGAAGGTGTTGAGAAGAGAGAGAGTGAGTGAGAGGAGACGAGAGAAGATATCGAGAAGAGAGAGAGAGACTGAGAGAAGAGAGAGAGAGAGAGTGAGTGAGAGGAGACGACGGAAGATATCGAGAAGAGAGAGTGTGAGGGAGTGAGAGCAGACATCGAGAAGAGAGAGAGAGGGAGTTAGAGAAGATATCAAGAGAGGGAGTGACAGAAGATTGAGAAGAGAGAGAGTGAGTGAGGGGAGACAGAGTGAAACCATTCCAGAGGGAATACCATTGTTATTGTGTCTGGTTTTTAAGACTACCATCACATCGAGTGTCGCCCTTAAGTTGATTAGAGTGAACGCGGTGTGAGCCCCGGGACACGGCAGAGCGAGACGACCAATGGCCACGTACGCCGGGAAAGCTCTCGCGGAGCCACTGGACACCGCGCCTATTTGTGCACCGTCCCTGAAAATACTGCCATGTATTCAGAATTATTGTCAAAGTGACGCAATGGTTGTCACAAATAGATGGGAATACAGAACGGCCACCTCAACATCGCACCGACGCCACACCTTAACACGACACAAAAAACATTACCAGGGCCGAAATATACATCTCACTAGTAGAAACCGTATCAACAGTATCAGCCGTACGTGAAACAGTTGAAATCCGCCCGACCAATTCGGATTTTAATAACAATAAAGTGTTTGCTGATAAGTGGGTCTGCAGGCGGATAATTAGAGATTGGTGAATTCATAGCCATCCCTCAGGGCAGACACATGCTGACGTTCCTTCAGGTTATCCGGTATTGGGAATCATTCCGGAAGCATAAACAAGCCAGAGATAGGCTGGCTGCCCTCCAAGTGGCTGTCTCCTCAATTTTACAGGCCTCTTTTCCCTTTTCAGCCAATTCAGCCCCAAATATCGACCGGGCAGACACACCGCATGGGCAAAGTGAGGGAGAGAAACAAGGGGGGAAGGAGAGAGGGTGGAAGGCGGGGAAAAAGACGAAAGGAAGAAAGGGTGAAGAAAAAATAAATAGGGAGATGTGACTTCACTAAAGTTAAGAAACAAGTGTATTTCAGTCACACACACAGAGTCAAAAAGGACCAAAATGTAACATAGAGCTTGGTTTATGTGTGTGTTTTGGTGGAGGGCGGTGGGGTCGCGGGTGTACAGGACATGATGGATTGAAGAGGAAGAATAAAGGCACCAGAGACGATACGTAGGGATTTGAGAAATGAAAGATCTTGCCTCGTTTCTCCTTAGTGAGAACAGAGGGTTGCCGATTAAAGGCCCAGTAAAGTGATGAGATCATTAACCCAAAGACCGTTGACATAGGGAGAGTGTTCCCTTGTCCCTCGCTGAAACACGCTTACATTAAAGGGCTTCTGGATGATTGCAATAGAGTTATGGGATATAGCAGTACCTGGATAGGCGGAGACACTGCGGAGGCTGTAAAAAGCCACGGCTCTGAGAAAAAAAGTTTTCTTACTGTAACTTGACATTAACGCCAGCCTTTACAGCCTTGGCCCACCTAAGAACCCCGGACGTGATCTGACAGGAAGTCAAATTTGATAATGATAAACATGAACACGTGGGCCCAACCGCTCTCCCAGATCACGGGACTATCCTGAACACAGTTTTATACACGGACGAGCCAAAACATTTTGACCGAATCGAACAAGCTGTATCTTCGTGCCGTAAAACACACGAGCCAACCCGCCGAGACACACACTCTACAAGACTCCTGAAGGTGTCCTGGGGTATTCAAGGGACTAGCAGCAGATCCTTAAAGTCCTGCAAGTTGTGAGTTGGAGATACCGTGGGCTAGCACATTCCACAGACACTCAATCGGAGTAAGATCTGGGGAACACATTAAACTCGTCATCATATTCGCCAAACAATTCCAGAAAAAGTGTGCAGTGTGGCAGGGCGCATTATCCTGCTGAGAGGCCACAGCCATCAGGGAATACCATCACCATGAAGGGGTGGACCTGGTCTGGTCTTTTCGACACTAACAAGAATGGACAGTCCGATTGGTCTACACATTTTCTCTGGCATGTGCCACGGTAGACCTTGTGTCGGTTCGGACGGGACGGGTCAGGCTTCGTTGTCCTGGCACACTATTGAACCTCAGACACCCGACTCCCTGTCAATCAATCTAATCTATCTGCCTGATCATCGTTATATCAGTCACCTGTGTGATAATGTTTTGGTCATTATGTTTTGGCTCATCAGTGAATATAAGGGTATACAAATTACGCCAACAGGGCCCTTTAGAGTGACCCCTGAACCTATTGGAGCCTGGCGATAGGAGAGAGAGCCATTGGTATTGACGCGTCCTCGTGCCTCCGACAGTGGTAAGAGGACCAGTCAACAGCCAGGCTCTGCATAGTTTAACACACTATAAAATATTCATTTGCTAAGTGGTACAGCATTTTGCCCTTTGAGAGGCTCATGCATTGTTTAGGCTGCAGAGAGGAGAAGGTTTGGGGGTTGGAGGGGGGTGGGGGAGTGAGGGGTTAAAGGGGGTGGGGGAGTGAGGGGTTGGAGGGGGTGACAGGGTGAGGGGTTGGAGGGGGGTGACAGGGTGAGGGGTTGGAGGGGGTGACAGAGTGAGGGGTTGGAGGGGGTGGGGGAGTGAGGGGTTGGAGGGGGTGACGGTGTGAGAGGTTGGAGGGGGTGGGGGAGCGAGGGGTTGGAGGGGGTGGGGGAGTGAGGGGTTGGAGGGGGGTGACGGAGTGAGGGTTTGGAGTGGGGTGGGGAAGTGAGGGGTTGGAGGGGGGTGACAGAGTGAGAGGTTGGAGGGGGTGGGGAGTGAGGGGTTGGAGGGGTGGGGGAGTGAGGGGTTGGAGGGGGGTGACGGAGTGATTGGTTGGAGGGGGTGGGGGAGTGAGGGGGTTGGAGGGGGTGGGGGAGTGAGGGGTTGGAGGGGGTGGGGGAGTGAGGGGTTGGAGGGGGTGGGGGAGTGAGGGGTTGGGGGGTGACGGAGTGAGGGGTTGGAGGGGGTGGGGAGTGAGGGGTTGGAGGGGGTGGGGAGTGAGGGGTTGGAGGGGGTGGGGAGTGAGGAGTTGGAGGGGGTGGGGGAGTGAGGGGTTGGGGGTGACGGAGTGAGGGGTTGGAGGGGGGGGGGAGTGAGGGGTTGGAGGGGGTGGGGAGTGAGGGGTTGGAGGGGGTGGGGAGTGAGGAGTTGGAGGGGGTGGGGGAGTGAGGGGTTGGGGGGGTGACGGAGTGAGGGGTTGGAGGGGGTTTAGTAATGGGGCCAAACTGAGTGTTGATTTATGCACACAGTCACGCAGGGAGACCGAGGAGCACTGGAAGTGTGTCAACCAGTCCTCTACCTTAACGCCAGCCTCGCGTTCACTCAACCCCGACCAACCTGGGTTCATTCAGACCTCTGTGGGATTGAGCAAACCCTTCGTACTCCATGAAGAGATCGTGTCACCTTACATGTTGATATTGTTCTTGGCCACTTTCCCCTAATGACTTGCTAATTGGATGCATTTGGCTATTGCTCCATAAGGAACCACACAGTACAGAATTGTAGTTTGGGCTCGGCTAATGAACTGCAGTTTCAGATCCTGTGTAACGTACCACGTATCACGTTTGTGCACAGTCCTCTGCTCTAATACTTGTGTTTAATTAAAGGGGCTGCATTTTAGACACCGGCTACAAATAACGAGTATTCATTTTTAACTAATTGAAAGAAACGTCTTGCCAATTCACGACAGGCCTTGGGCTACGTCTGTAACTTCTGAATTATGGTCAATCGACCGCATGGGCCGAGGTTGCAGAGGACCGGCACCAGTCGAACCCTGCGACCTGAAGGATAAGGCGTTTACGATGGCAGTCTCCACCATGACCAGAACCCACACTAATGCCTGGGAAAAAACTAGGCCGGAACCCACACTAATGCCTGGGCCAACCGTGGCCAGAACCCACACCAATTCCTGGGCCAACCGTGGCCAGAACCCACACCAATTCCTGGGCCAACCGTGGCCAGAACCCACACTAATTCCTGGGCCAACCGTGGCCAGAACCCACACTAATTCCTGGGCCAACCGTGGCCAGAACCCACACTTATGCCTGGGCCAAACGTGGTCGCAACATTCCCGGCAAACACCGCACAATCTTTAACCTCTTTAGAGTGCAGTGCGCATGATATACTTTGCAAAGCGGGGGCCATGGATTTATCCATTATGAATGAGACCCATATTACTCCGGGCATTAGCAATGTATGAGCTGAGCTTTAGAAACACACGGTCTGGCCTTTTTTTCTGCCTCCTCCTTCCTTTAGCACTCCTTCCGATTCTCCCTTCCATGAACACATCACCGTTGCTGTCTGACTGTTCTCTCTTTTCCCGGCCACGTGCAGCCCGTATCCCGTCCTCACGGCCCCCCCGCCCGCCTTCACTGACAGCTCGCCTGGGTTGGGTCCCTCCCATCCGATCCAAAGCTCATCCACTCTGACGCGGGGAGTTTGAGAACGCGGGGCCCTGCCCTGGGGCCGCAGTAGTCCACTGATCTCATTCTTCGCTCATTCTTTTCCCCGCATCAACACGCCCGAACCCACCCATCTCCATCACCGGCAAAGCCCTGTCTACTACAGGGTGATATTCTGATGGTATCATATCTTTTAACGAACAACGCACACGCACACACACACAAACACACACACACACACAAACACACACACACAAGAAAACAGTAGCTCATTGTATTTTATTCTTCTGTATTCAAGACTATAGTTATTATATTTTTTAAACATCTTCTGTTCGACATCTTCTGATTGATTCCGCAATAAGCACGGATTCAAACGAGAAGGAAATGAAACCTTTTTTCTGAGTCGATCAGCTCCTGAATCAGAGTGGTAGCCAGGGAGTGACTGTAGCCTTTTTATTGCTTAGCTCAGTGATTCTGATTGAGGGTGTGAGGATGAGATGGAGCTAGTACTCCCCAGAGAGCTCTGTACTCCCTAGGGCTGTACTCCCACCCTCATCTCATCTCCCCCCATCCCTTCTTCTCCATTGCGGGGGAATAAGATTACAGTGGCCCCCTGGGAAGTGCCCATTTCAGAGTACGCATCCGGGGTCCCCCGCTGTTCGCCTGAACAAGACCCACTTCAAAACGTCCTGGCCGCTTCTAACGCGCCGCTGCGATCCGACGTTTGTCACGCTGTTAAATTGATCACAGCGGCGGCGGCGGGGATTAACCCCGACCACGTGGATCTGGACTTGAATTGAAAAACCGCCTGTGACGACCGGGCGAAATCTCCGGACACCGCGGAGCCGGAGACGAGATGTAAAGTCTGGGTCGGGGTAGTAACGAGCGTGAAACCGCAGACGGAGCCATTAACAGGCGAGAGTAAAGTACGACCACACATCCCTTGTTGTCCTCCTTGTAAAAGGAAACAAACACAATCTGATGGGTTTCAGCCACAACAAATGGCGGTGGACAGGAAGTAGCGCAACGCGGCGAGAGAGGCCTAAACGAGTAACTATTATGACCGGAAACACCACTCATCAGTCACGCGGGGATCTGTAAGCCGAGACGTAAATCAATGGCGTGCCAATTCTGACACCACGTCGAGCAGCGTGAGTGCAGGGAATTAGCCGTGCAAATCTGAGGATCAGTTTCAGTTAGATGGGCTTCTTTAGAGCGGAGGGAGGGAGAACAGCCACCACAGAAAAAGAGGTGACGGGAAAATAGGGGCGAAGAGATTGAGGAGACACATGCAACGGGGAGAGACATCACAGGCGAAGGATGAAGAGTGATACATTTGACGAAAAATTATTAAAAGGAAATGTCATATGAATTATGTTTTTATGCCCAGTAAATCTCTCCAAATTTTAAGAAACCCAAGGAAGCAAAGCAAGGCCATAACTCAGCCCTCTCTAAACACAGACGTCACACGCAAAGAACACTTCATGTAGCTGTACACTTTAACACTCAGGCCTTTCCAGAGTTTTAGGTTTCACAATCACTCGCGGGACATGAAAACAGAACACAGGTTCTACACAGGTCCTGGCTTTAGGCGAGCACATTGCTGTATCACAGAACTTTGATTCGAATTAAATTGAAACAGAACATCCCATTATAGTCATTAGCGTTTTCTAAAGTATGAAGGGGGTGTGTGAGACAGGCAGAGTAATGTAGTGCATATATTACAGAAAGATCCGTAGACAGCATTTGAAAGAGCATATTTTGCAAAAGATTATATATATATTATTTATCACTCGCACATCAAAAAGGAGACTTTGTAATGAACTTATTTTAATTGATATGTAAAGGTTATGCAGTTTCTGAAACTGCATAAACAACCCAAAAGTGGAGATGAGCTAAATGACTGTACAATTACTGTGTCGAAGTGCGCAGAATATTAATTTCTGTTCAAATGTACAGTATGCCTTTATTCAGTATGTCTGCATGTTTATACAAAAATATACACTAATGTTAAAAGTTTGTGACTAAGAGTGACTAAGAAACGTTACTTCTTTTTCATGATAACATACATGAAATGATTTGGAATAGGAAACGCAGCCAAAATAAAAGAAAAATAAAACATAAAGGTTAAACATAAATAAAGTAAGAGTAAGTAATAATTGTATCCATAAAACCTTAATTTCATTAAAAAAAACGCCATTTACAACAAATTACAGCTTTATTTGAAGTCATTTGTTGAGTTAATATGCAGTTACCACCACCAAAGCACCCCCAGACCATCACATTCCCTCCACCATGCTTGACAGATGGGTTGGGCTCTCCTCCAACACCTTTTAATTTGCATGCGCATCACAAATGTTCTTCTCTGTGATTTGTACTTTTTAAAAATCTTCTCCTGTCTGGTGTGTGTGTGTTCTTTTGGCCGTCTTAATCTTGTATTTTTATTGGCCATTCTGAGTAATGACTTTTTCTTTGCAACTCTGCCTAGAAAGCCTGTATTCCCTGAGCTGCCTCTTCACTGTTGATGATGAGACCAGTGTTGTGCGGGTACTATTTAATGAAGCTGCCAGTTGAGTACCTGTGAGGCGTCTGCTTCACAAACTAGAGACTCTAAAGTATTTGTCTTCTGGCTTTGTCCACTGGGGCCACCCACTTTTCCCACCCACTTTCTACTCTGGTTAGAGCCAGTTTGTGATGGGTGTAGTACACAGCGTTGTACGGGATCTTCAATTTATTGGCATTTTCTCACATGGAGTAACAAAAATAAATTGACACGTTCAGAAGGACATTCTTTGTTTTTGGACATCTCATCTCATCTCAACGCAGGACGGATGGTGGCTGATAACATGTAGATACGCCTATGTATGTCATTTTTTTATGACCTCAAATTTTGGACGGTTGTGCGCGTATAATATGAAAGTAAGATTAATAAGAGAATCCTTCTTAAAAAATTGGTAACTGCCTTGCTCAAGGACAGAATGACCAATTTTACATTCTCAGGGACCGGAATTCAATGTCACAACCTTTCGTTTAACAGTCAAATACTCTTAACGGTTAGGAAACGACACAACTTGTCTGGATATAACAAAAGATCCAGAACCATGAAAACATTTTAGCATCATATAATCTTCATAAGTAGTATTATTTATTGGCGACTTGCGTCAGTGCCAGTATTTAACATGCCACATAGACCCGTTCACGGAGCACAGTCGCATCGATGAAAATCAACTTATCTGGATGCAAAATCGATTCAAAGGTCTTCTGCAATCATTTTAAAAGGTCTCATCAAGTAAGCGTGAGTACAAGCACCCCCAGTCATGACAAGTAGGGCCTAAATCAATCAGCCTCAAAGAAAAGAAAAGACGAATAGACACAACTGCAGTTTACACCCGTTTTCCCTTTGGTTACCTCGACAGATCATTTAACTTGAACTAGGTACAGTACACTATATATGGACAGTTAAAGATTAATGAATTATCTCATCATGTTAATTCACGTTGTAATGTAATGCATTGCAACTTATCTATTTTTTGATATATACCATGTATTAATTGTAAACAGAAACTATTTTGAAGCATAATTCTGAGGTTTTACAGACATACACATATGTTAAAGAATTATTCAGTATTTTAGCAGCCATAATGTGTTTGTAACTTGGTAAAACCATTTTGGAATGGTATAAATAGGAGTTTCTGTCAAACATTTAAAATGCAATTTGATAGTGTAGATATAGAAGTCAGTTGTAGTGGTAGGAAACTATGCTTGTGTCACTGACTGCGAACAACACAACATTTTCTGGTCGACAACTTTGGTCTGAAATGCCCTCACCATTTATAGACAAAGCATTATAGACAATGACTGACTTTGTATTGTAGGCTTTGAAAACCGTCTTGAGGCATACATCCATTCTTGCTATAAATCTTTTTGGCAGGCACCCGGTGTGGAAGCAAAAAATATTAGGATACTGGCATTTCTACCGATTGTTACCTGGTTACCTTGTTACCTTGTTACCTGGTTACCTTGTTACCTGTTTACCTTGTTACCTGGTTACCTGGTTACCTTGCAATCACTACCAAGCTGACACGATTGAAACCTGGGCATTATAATTTTTTACTGTAATGGGAACAGAGGTAAATGCATTAAAATCATGTTTCCTTTAATATTGCATTGCACAAATTACCCCACACTATTGACTAACATGTCATCTAGCTGCTTGGAGTGTCAAGAAACAGTAGCTGTTCCTACTATACATACACAGGGAAAAAGGCTTATCAATGCACTTTCCCATTTGCGGTAGCCAGAGGAGATGGGGAAAAATACAAGTTACGCATCCAATTTCTACTCCTGATATTTCATAAATCTTTTTAGCGAGCCAACTAGAAGCCATTAGCTTAGAAGCAAGCAATAAGGCTTCTAAGCTTTACCGACATAAAAGGCAAGCCAGGCTAACTAGTACGTATGCTTTATTTTATTAATGTGCGTAAGACAAGACTGTTCATTAACATGGTTTATTATGTTGATTCTCCCCCAAAAATGTACAAACAATTCCCCCCGTCCCTATCCGGCCAAACTGTGTTTTTGTTTACACTGTAGCTCATCCAGAAAGTACACAATGTACTCGACACCAATGAGATTGTGGGGGAACACATTCACCGGCCAAAAAACAAGAATGAGCTTGCAGGCCCTTGACCCTCCATAAGGGGTCGATAGAGAGCAACAAGAAGATATGATGTAGCTAACAACTAGCAGCCTGTACACCCCATTACATCAGCTGGGGTAACGTTTCCACCAATGACAATACGTTTCTACTAGTGCCAACAGCAGCGGATAGAGCTGTGTCGTGGGATGTAACACAATGCCAGAAATGGATCTGCTTAAATAGATTACAACAAGACTGATTCACCCCCCTCATTTTTCAGTGCAATGCTCAACACTTGACACGGCGATGTAATTCCAAATGAAAAACACCAGGAGGTAGGAAATGCCCATATTAGCGCATTAACAAAATCCTGTCTTGTCCACAGCTACAGTGAGACAGAGTTTCAATCTACACAGAAACACATACATTAGCATATATTGAAGTATGGATCGTGTGTCAGAGATGCGATACAAACACATCCTATGTATTTCTGAACCTGCAGCACCACACAAAATGGACTAGACACTCAGAACCATTCTGGATGGCCATCAATTTGATAACCTGACAACCTGCACCTAAACACTCACACACACACACCTGACAACCTGCACCTAAATACACACACACACACACACACACTTCTCCATCAACCGCTGTCTGCCTGACCACCACCCTATGTCTTTTGGGGTACAATTCATTGTTTGATATATTCGAGATGTTGTAATTTTGCACTGATCGCAAATAAATAACATTATACTATGTTTCAATAACCATTCCACTGGTTGATGTGGCTGGTGTGTGTTTGTGTGTGTGTGTGTTTATGTGTGTGCTGGAGAAAGTACATTTCCTTAATAGTCCACTATACGTAGAGGGAGAATAAGTACTTCTAAATATTTGTGTGGCGCCCGTCCTGGAAAATATGATTGGTCGTGATCAGCGAAGTGGGTTGGACTGTGAGTGTGGATGGCACTGTGGAAGTAAATGGGACTGTAGAAGTAGGTGGGGGGGGGTCGGGTTGTGGAGGTGGGTGGGACTGCGTGTGTGGATGTCACCGTGGAATTAAATGGGACTTTACAAGTAGGTAGGACTGTGTGTGTTGGGGGGGGGGCAGTGGAGGTGGGGGGACACATTGGTGCTGGATGACTCTTCATTGCTCACTATATGGAGCACAGTGGCCCATAGAAAAGCTCTATTTAAGTCCAATTGGAAGCTCTGAAGTCCTAACTGTTGGTACAATCCTCAGCTGTAAGTGGAATTCCTTAGGCGAACGCAGGAAATGAAAAGAGAACGGGTAGGACTCTGTTAATCCATGCGTGGGCCCCACAGTACGCTAGCTCAGCTATTCATGACCGGAGAGCAACACCAAATCCTCACAGAATACAGCTGCCATCATGTTGTTGTTATATCACAGGGATAAGGCTTGGGATTTGAAGATTTCAGTATGACACCCATTCTCCAAAAGGGAACGGTTCTAAAGGTCCTTAAATGAGAGGAAGGGGACATTTCGCTTTGTTCCCAATCCCTTCTGCACACGCAAAGTTCGTATGTTGCGCTGGTTGAAGATTAGATATTGATGCGGTCATGTGAACATATAAGAGAAGTATATCTCCCTCTCTGGCTGTTTCTCACATCTCCATATCACCGCAGGTGTTACTGGGACGACTCTAGCTCGGAGCTGGCTACTACTGTCTTCTACACTTCACAGAAGGCTCAGTAGGTCATCCCTGTAACAGGCTGAGAATGGACTAGACCTGGCCTGGTTCTCCGTGCCTATTAGATGTTACTGAAAGACTCCCATCAAGGTTTTAACAGTAGGAATACTCATAAGACAGCTATAGGCCTTCGTTCAAATTCAACCTCCGGTTACTCACCAGACTGACTTATATTCACCTCTGTGAGTCCGAGGCGTTCAGCGTGGGCATTCAGAACGGTGGGCTGCCATTGTAAAACGCCACGCCCCCGGACTGACAACGCCCGTAGCCAGATAAGAGTGGCTGCTCACGTGTGAACGAGCCTGGCTTCCTGCATCGGCTCGCCACATTCAAATGCCTCAGAGATCCGGCGAAGGGGAGCATTTTACAGCCTGTTTAACGGTAGCTCCACAAAAGTCCCTCCGTCCCTCTGTTCTCTCAGAGGTTTCTCAACCGTCTGGTTGCCGTCGCTGATTGCCTCTGAACATGGTGTTGATTAAAAAGTCAGCATTGTTCAGCCTTTCTTGTTTTCTCTTTCTTGTAGATTCCTGGGAGTACAAACAGCTCAATAGGGCTGCGTGTGAAAGTCTTCGGGCCTCTCGTCTGACGAGGGACGCCGCTGGAGAGGGAGGGCCTAGCTCGCCGCGCGGGGCCCCCGGAATCCAATAACGTGATTTATTCCAGACAGGGCTGGGCTAGGGCCTACGTGGAACCAATCTTTGATCTGAATTAGGAAGGGCTCTGGGGAAGGCCACGCTGCCCCATTATTTATGGAAACATCAAAGGCCGGCCCTGATCACACTTCTGTCTGTTATCCGGGGCAAAGAAGAAACAGCTAGAACAACAAGAAGTGACTCTGGGAGTAAAGGAGAATGAAGGGTATGTTAAATGGGGATAAAGGAGGGCGTGAGCAGGCATCTGAAACAGAGAGTCCAGGGTCTCAAGCGGAGATCCCGAGATGACGGCTGATCAGACGGGCGGATGTGGGCCGTCGGAACGGGAACAAACGCCTGCAGCTTTGTCCGAGAACCTTGTGGACCTCGAGAGGATCAGAGTCGCTCCCCCCAACACCCCACCTACCTCCTCCTCCTCCACCTCCTCCGTTCCCATACAAGTGAGATTGTGAATGTCAGGGAACCCCGCTCCCTCCAGCACCTCCACCTCCACATCAGAAATGTGACTGGCCTGAAACTGCTGACTTGCTCCCGGTCCATTGAGTTTTCTCTCCTTATCAAATTACAGCCACCTCAATAACCCACTCGCTGCAGCACGCCGGAACAAATGAGGTTTCTCCATCGGTCGCCCCCCCCCCCCCCCGGCCTCCCCTCGCTCCCCCGCACGCCCCCGGCCTCCCTCGCTCCCCCGCTCTCCCCCGCTATCCACTCGCTCCCTCGCTTGCTTTCTCTCACATTTTTGAAAAAGAAAGAAAAGAAAACGCTTTTTTTTGTGTATTTGCGCGTGTGTTCGGGGGCGGAGTGTATTAACGTATAGTGTTGTTTAGTGTGTGTGTGTGATGCCCGTCAGCTGCACGTTGCTGATTTGCAGACGTGTGCCATTGTCCAGATGGTGGGCGCCTGCCTTCCAGGGGACTTTATTACTTCCACCCCACTGGCTGCTCAGTCACGTCCCCTATCATCCCTATCATCCAGGGCTATCTGTCCCGGGTCACTGCCTCCTCTGTGTCCCTCTACCACGGGGCCTCACACTGCCTCCACTGTGTCCCTCTACCACGGAGCCTCACACTGCCTCCTCTGTGTCCCTCTACCACGGGGCCTCACGCTGCCTCCTCTGTGTCCCCCTACCACGGGGCCTTACACCACCTCCACTGTGTCCCTCTACCACGGGGCCTCACGCTGCCTCCTCTGTGTCCCTCTACCACGGGGCCTCACGCTGCCTCCTCTGTGTCCCCCAACCACGGGGCCTTACACCACCTCCTCTGTGTCCCTCTACCACGGGGCCTCACGCTGCCTCCTCTGTGTCCCCCAACCACGGGGCCTTACACCACCTCCTCTGTGTCCCTCTACCACGGGGCCTCACGCTGCCTCCTCTGTGTCCCCCAACCACGGGGCCTTACACCACCTCCTCTGTGTCCCTCTACCACGGGGCCTCACGCTACGTATCCATCTCACTGTGGCTGCAGTTATGATAACATCTAAATGAAAACACATCATCCCTAGGTCAGCCGGCTGATTGGTGCCCTTTAACCTTACCGACACCAATGCTCACTGCATTACACACCTCCAGTGAACACAGGACTGACAGGGACGTTGAAATTAACCCCTCAACCCAGTTACTTATTTCTCTCTTCTCTCCACACAGGTGACATGGTCACCTGCCAACAGGTAATTTATTTATTTATTACCTCAGCGACAACCTTGTTTACCTCAAATTGGTCTAGGATAATGCATGCAAATGAAAGTTGTGTGTAAACGTATAGTAACCTGGTGCACGGGCCCCATTACTGGAATATTAATTAACGTCAATATTTATCCTACTTCTATTATCTAATGTCCTCCTCATTCACATGCTAATCGTAGCAATTAGCATTAAATAAGAGCCCCAGTTCAGTGGGAATAACCTGCTGGTGAGCACTTACATTGATGCACTCAGTACTAACCTGCCTGCACACAATTACACACACACACACCCACACACACACACACACACACACAGATGGGGAAGAGGGAGGACGAGACGAGATGCGGCAGGGTGATCAAACGGAAAGAGAGCGACAAAGAGGAGCTCACAGTCGAGTGAAAGTAGCATTTTAGCATTCAGGTACAAACACAATTAAACGTAGCACTGGAAGCAAGTGACCGACGTGTCAACAGCGGCAATAACCCGTCCAACAGTCGTACGAATCAGACAGAAATAAAGGGCCAACCCTCAGAGCGCATCAGAGTAAGTGCCCCCCCCCCGACAGGTAACATAAAGGCCCCGTGCCAATCACAGTTACCCAAAATGGCCGACATCCACGTGATTGGACTGAGTTTATTGGAGGCGACGTCCGCGTGTCAGTGACGATGGACGTCCAGGTTAAGGGGTAGTAGATTGGATTAGGTCCCCTGTGAAGGAACCCTCTTTGTCCGCTCCCATTGAGCCTCCTGTCTGGTTTCAGGCACAGGTTTCTGTGGTCAATAAGCAGGTGCGCTGACATGAGAGGCGTGCTGGGAATACCGTGAAAAGAAGCCATGTTCCTGTTCGTCAGGACGACACGCCGTGTGACATACAGGGACGACCATGGGAAAAGTTCCACGTGAAGACGAAGTGCCGGAGGAACTCGAAGGTCCAGAGGCACTACTTACGCCGGGCTCGTGTTATTCCTAGTCATGAATCTTGTTCTGGAGGCAGCTCTGGCCCCGATTCAGAAATAATGTCATTGTTAACCTCAGCGACGGCGTAGAGCTGCCATTTTAAAGCGACGGCATATTTTGAGAGGTCATGTGTAACGGTGTTTGTTGCTTGTACAGTGTGCAGCTGCACTGCCAATACCCTAAATCGTGACAGTCGGACTAGAGCGGCCATGTTATGAGCACGAGCGCTGGCGAATAAATATACACCTACATGTTAATCAGTCAGTTCATTGAAGCTGCTCCACAGACAGGAGTTAAAATAGAACCTATTTGTGACAATCAAAGTCCCAACTCTCTAATATACTTTTCATGTCAATACCGAACTACCTGAGTGACACAAATAAGCATTTTCCTCTCTCTTGATTCATCTTCAAAGTAGAGAAAACCATAGTTTTGTACCTTACTACATTTATGCAGTTCAGGCAACAATAAACAAACAACAATAAACGCCCACTAGGCATCTATTGGTCAAGTTAACTTGCATCCTATAGCTAGCTAAATGTCCGTGAATATTTCATTAGCGTTTCAACATATCCCCAAATTACAAAAGGCATTTCACCGTTGGTGCTTTGCGTGTATGAAGCAACCAATCACATAATTTCTGCCTTTCTGACAGAGCTGCCTCTAGAAAAAGATTCATGTTGAAATGGCTCTCACCTTCTCTGGATGCAAAACCAGTCTTTGTGTTCAGGACTGTGTTCAGGATTTGGCCAAACATACAGCCTGTTAATCAGAATCCCGGCCGTAGACTTGCTACAATTGACATGTCTGACTTATCAGATACTAAAACGTTCCTGTGAAAATCACACCTGCGCCACCTGCTGATTGGACGGACTAAACAGCCAATCATGCCTCTAACATTCTGACCTGTTCGGAATTCCTATTGGTCGCACCATGCAGATGTGTCAGAAAAAACAAGATTACTGACAGCCTCCCTGAACTTAACAATGGACAGTGTGAAAGTGGAGCACGAGTAGCAAGCTTACAAGAAAATGTCCGACAAGTAAAACTATTAGCGTGCCCTAACCGCGATATGCACAGGAACTGTGAACTGTGAGAGAAAGGGAGGCGAGCAAATAGCTGCCAGTCAAAGTTAACTAAAAACAAAAGGGAAAAAAAGGTGTGGAACCCGTGCAATCTGGGATTTCTTCCTTTTGTGTAAACAAACTGGCAGTGTGTGAAGCGGTGATTAAATACGGCCTTGCCAGGAGCAGATCTCAGATGGTTACGGACACTATTTCTCCAGCCCAAATAAGAGGCTAACGCTAACCCAATAACGGCCAGTACCCTGCTCACTACTTTAACTGAATTGAGAAGTGCCACTACCCTGGGGGCTAACTCATCCTCTCCTCATTGAATTACCCCACAACTTTGGGAAGTGAATTCAGGCCTTCATTGAACAACAAAGCCGAGGGCCGGAGTATATGGTGGCCACAATGTAGCCATAACAACAGAGGGACCGAAAAAGTGACATAAGTGATTTAAGCTGTTATCTTTCTCTTGTTTACCACTTATGTCAAGGCGGTTAAAATGCAAAGCTACAATTTGCGTCGGGAATTCCACTGAGTGTGGAATAACGCCGAAAAAATATGGACCACAATAAGAGATAGGACCGTAAGTTAACTTAGACCAACCCCCTCCACATTAAAATATGGACCACAATAAGAGCCAGGACATTAGGTTAAAATACGTTTAGGGATTTAAATACAGTCTGACCATACACTGGTGTCATGCTTCCTCTTAATAAAACACAGTGGCCATCTCTTCATCTCCTCTTCTTTGAGCGCTAATCGTTCTGCAGTGACCAAGCTACAATCGTCAGACTAAAGCCAGCAACAGTGCTGGAAATGCAGAGCAGAATCACCAGAAGCACTGTTCACTGACCAAATGAAAGTGAAAATAACTGATGGAGTGTGGCCGGCGCGGATGTCTATAAATCGAGCTTTATCCGAGCTGCGGTCTTAAAGTGGATGGAACGGGCCGCGGTCTGAAGTGGAGGAGCCGGTGGAGACGCATACGTGACACGCTGTCCGTCTTACGCACACAAACCTCGTTCATAAATTACGATGAGGGATGACAAATTTATCAGCCGCAGATATCTCACCGTCGGCCCATCATTTCCGTGACTCTGTCACCGTAATTCTCTCCAAAACTGCCCAAACCGATAGATAAAATTGGCCCCGGATTCAGAGATGTGAGATAAAACGGGGGGAAAAGGAAGCGTGGAAAAAAGGCGAGTTTTTTTTTTGCCCGCCTGAAGCACCTACTATCACATGTTAGAAGGCAAATACACAAGCAAGATAAACAGAGGACAGACATAAAAAAACGAGGACAACTGTGAGTGCTACAATGTGTCCTGCTTGTTTTGCGCCGAGTCGAGTGTCAGGGAATTTGCTCAATTGAAAAGAGAGGCAAATGGGTGTACGGCACGTGCTGTCTTCATCGCTCCGTACTGTCAGTTCAACCCCTTGTATTACAATGGCTTTTACCATTCATATCTTTGTGTGTGTGTGCTGCAGATGTGATTTGGGAAGCTTTTCGGGCGCTATCACAGAGTTGACGAACTACATAGGGGTCTATCACAGAGAGCAGTGTGGACCTGCCGTCCTGTCAGATTGGATTCTCACCCATGAAATGTAAGCACACAGAAAGTGCCCCCCCCCGCCACCCCCCCATTTACGCGGCAATTTTTCACGAGCTCGCGACCGAGCTACATCGCATTTGTCTCCCTCACATTCGCACTGCGCTGCTCTGGAATTTCATTCACATTCCCTTAATTAGCACTTCCTCTCCAAGTACCCGAAAGAGCAATCATTGGAAAAAATGTGCAGAGTAATTTATTACAGTTTATTACAGTTCATTGAGGGAGCCAGAATGCCAAGGATATTAGACGTATTACTCACATTAGCGCCGATAGTGGTCTGTCTGACAAAAAGATAAGGAGAAAAAACATCTGGGCGCGTAAACAGGGCCCTCCTCCACGTCGGGATGTCTCCTCTCACCTCGCCGTTGCGATTTTTGCTGGGCCTTTCAGCTTATTCGCCCCGCTAATTGCTATTCATTACCCGCTACCGCTAAATGATAACATTGTGGAGATACAATTCCGAGTCATTAAATTAGAATCAAAGGGCTGAACAACGGTGAGGAATTGTAAAATATAAGCTGGTTCAGAGAGAGAGAGAGAGAGAGAAACTCCTCTGTGGATTGTCTCTCCGCTAACATGAATGGCATGAACTAAAGACTGTTGGTACTGACCCCACCTCCGGAGACCCCAGAGAGATCAGCAATACATGATCACTGGTCTTACAAGGACATCCTGTACTAATACGGAACTTGTATGCACACACACCACACACACACACCCACACATTCACACACAACACACACACACACTCACTAATTCATTGACACTAATTTGAATGGCGTATGAACACGTACACTACGTGGGGGACTTAATACACACATAAAAGGATGTTTAAAACTCTACAGAGCATTAAGTGCACACACACACACACACACACACGTGTGCACGTTCACACAGCCTCTGGAGGCAGTCATTTGTAAGTTCAATTTTTAAAGGCACCATAGCCATGGTCCCTTTGAGACCTAATAAAAGCTTCTAAGCACACAGGGAGGAACCCTCTGGCGATGCTCTTTCCCACACTGTTCACCTTGATAGATGATTGGAGAGAAACACAGAGGCATTCTCCACTAACAAACTGCTGCAAGACAAAGCAGGCAGATCCAGGCTCCCGACGACACCAAGTCAGAGAAGGAGGAGGACACCGGTTTCAGGGGAAACAAGCTTCTACGCGCCTTCTGAGGTGATTATCCAACTAGTGGAGAGTAATGAAGCTCCTACCTGTATTCAGTTGGCCGCCAGGAGCGAAGAAAAATGCAGAGCGTTTATTTTGTTTATTCCACTCTGCAGGAAGTCAGTTCGGTCCACTTGTTATTCTAATAACCATCTAATCGGGATGCGTTTAAGTGCTGACAGCAGACCTTCAACGTAGGACTTCTATTCGCGTAAAAAAAAGAGAAAACAAACGACAACAAGAAACGCGGCGTAACTGTCTCACCTCTGCGCGGTGAAAAAAGAAAAAACGTCTCGTTTTGATTTGGAAAAACAAAAGCGGCCATAAATCTGCCTGATAGAGGTCACCTGGTTGGCGGGTGTCATACGCACACACTCCTGCCACTTCAATTCATTTCCAAATACCTGCAGACTTTTTTCTTATTTTACACAGAGCCTAAAATCAATTTCAAGCCCCATTTAATTGTAGACACCAGTACATGTTTGAACCACAACAGTATAGTTCAAATATTGATCGCCTTTATAGGATGACCCCGGGTGCTTTTCAACTGTAATATATACAGTAACCCGCTTCAAAATGAGAACCTGGTGAAATATTGCAAGGCAAGGCGAAAACAAATAAGAACTGTGACACCGAAAACTACTTTAAAAAGTGCCTCTGATATAAGAAATGATTTCCTCAAGCCCACTACAGTCCGAAGGCACAACACTGGGTCTGGACCCACGTCTTGTAATGACCTTTTGAAAAACTAAATTTCAGCGTTTGCCCCGAAAGAACTCGATTTTCGCGATCCCTGTCTAAATGGCGGAGAGAGAGAGAGAAAACGTCTCGGCAACACAGAAACCGGCTCGACGAGGGAGACTGTTTTGCTGTTTCTCTCCTGTCTTTATTAAGCAGCGGGCTGATGTAAAAGGTCCTGTGACTTTAATGGCTGCCGATGGCTCTCTCACTCCTATGACCACTTTGTTAACTCAGCACGCAGAATAATGTGTCTCATTTGAGAGGATCCAGCCGAGAGGAGGCGGCTTGAAGGACAGGATGAGAGGGACCCGTGCTACATTATAAACATCATAATCACAGCTGGCTAAGATTCCGCAGTAAAGCAATAATTGGAGTCAAGCTGCTGGGGCTGCTTAAGCATTTTACTGAGCCATTCGAAGAAATAGAAAAACCTCTGGATATATTGTACGTCGGTAAAACGAGAAGGAGTCAGCCCAAACAAACACACAGTTATAATGGATTTTCACCATGGGGTTATTGCCCCAACCACCCCCCCCCTCTCATGTGTGTGTGTGTGTGTGTGCGAGAGTGAGTTTCGACGGCGTAGAGAGGGGAAGGTGTCTCTATCTCTTCGGCTTTCTCTACACGGGGTCTGGCTTTAGCTAAAGGATGCGCTGAAGCAAACGTAACGTGGACTATTGCAAAACCGAGCGTACATGCTTGAGCTTTACTAAATCCCCGCATGCAGAATGAGGCCACTGAGACCGGGGTCTGACAACACTCAAATTCACATTGCCTTTTTTTATCACCGCTGTATTTCCGAAACCCGGGCTGAGCACAAACGATCGGGTGATATTTTAAAATATCACAAAATAAATCACTTTGAGATCCACACGGAGGCATGTTTGGGTGTAAAACCCAGCCCCTCCCCTAACCGACACTGAAGCCTCCACAATATGTGCATTTATTGAACTGTTTGTGGGGTTTTCTTCGCAGGGAAGAAACGCATTTGGGTTGTATTTCCTCTGGTCTAATAGAGATAGGCGCTGGTTAGTGCTGGCTAGCCCCGGATACGAGTCACACGGAGGGCTTGAGGTGTGACCGGCATCCCCTGTAAAGAACTAGGCAGCACTCGCTCAGATCAACAAACAAATGAAATTTCAACATCAACGACTGAGCTGTGATTTAAAATTCTCCTCCAGGGGCGAAGAGGAGAAGTGAGAAAACATTTCAATCAGTCCCCTCCGCTTCTGCTCCGCTGTTATGAATGCTGCTGTTTAAGGGGCAAAAAAACAGCTGAATGGCAGAGAGGAATACTTTTAGGTAAAACATACAATGTCCTCGAATGTATTCCCTGCTGCCGATGAAATAGAGTTTGAAGTTTTTGAATTGAGCTTGATTGAATAAAGTTGCAGCAAACTGACTGCATTAGCGTGTGAAGCGCAGCTCTCTTGGTGACAGAATGAAATTATGAAAAATGCCATGAATGTGTTTTGAATCCGTGAAACGGGCAAATAAAAAAAAATACAAGAGTGCCTTGTCAATAATAAGAGTTTTAACGCGTTATTGGAGACGCACAGAGCAGATGTAGCAGGTGAAAGACAACGCTTCTGTATCGGCTCCAATGCAATCAGTTTAATAAAGGAACTCTAATATAAAACAAGAGATAGCCTGCACGCAAAAAAATACAAATAAATAAATACTATATCAAAAATACTAAATCGAGTTAACGTGTTATAAATAAATAGGCATTGACCGGTGTCGAATACACACGTGGTACAGCAGTGTGTCCTGAATACGTCCATGCATGTGGGTGAACACCCGAATACTTGTGTGCGTGCGTGTGAGTGTGTGTGTGTGTGTGTGTGTGTGTGTGTGTCGAGCGTGTGAGAAGAAGGAGGAATAAAGAAAAGAGAACGGCTTGTAAGCAACCTCACACTACTCCCTGCTCTCTTGTAATCTTTAAAGAATACCGGGTCTCGCTTTAACAGAAAGCATTTAAAGATAACACCGACGTACATTAAGTAAGGAGTCTCGTTCGCCGTGCCGTATAAACAGCCAACCTATTCCAGTTAATCCTCCCCCGAGGTCAATGGATGGGGGAGAAGCCAGCCTTCCTCCTCTTCCTCCACCCCTCGTCCTCCTATTCCTCCCCTCCTCCTCTTCCTCCACCCCTCTTCCTCTTCCTCCACCACCTCCTCCTATTCCACCACCTCCAAAACCCCTCCTCCTCTTCTTGCCGCACCCTCCCTTCTTCCTCCACCCCTCCTCCTCTTCCACCTCTTCCTCATATTCCACCCCTTCTCCTCCTATTCCGCCACCTCCTTCTTCTCATATTCCACCACCTCCTCCTCTTCCTCCACCACCTCCTAATATTCCACCACCTCCTCCTATTCCACCTCATCCACCACCTCCTAATATTCCACCACCTCCTCATATTCCACCTCCTCCTCCTATTCTACCTCCTCCTCCTATTTCACCTCATCCACCACCTCCTAATATTCCACCAGCTCCTCATATTCCACCTCCTCCTCCTATTCTACCCCTCCACCACCTCCTCATATTCCACCTCCTCCTATTCCACCCCTCCACCACCTCCTCCTATTCCACCACCTTCTCCTCCACATCTCCTCCTCCTATTCCACCACCTCCTCCTCCTCTGTCTCATTTATTCCACCCATCTCCCTAGCATCCACACAGGCATAACGAGAGCCCATGTAGAGACAGAACCCTATTAGGCCCCTAGTTACAGACAGCATCTCCATTTAGAGCTGTCAATACTACAGCATGCCGTACAGTAATTATCCCCTGGTTCCCGGGTCCTGTCTAGGCCTCCTCCTGGGTGTCCCCAAACCCCCCCCCCCCCCACCTGGTTCGCCCTTCAGGTCCTCCCCCCACCTGGTTCTCCCCTCTGGTCCTCCCCCACGTGGTCCCTCCAGTCCCAGCTGTAGCAGGGATACCACTGACCAGGCAGGCTGGAGTCAGTTACACTGACAGAACAGAGATCAGTGGTTCTCTGCTGTGGAGGAGAACACACACCTCCCTCAGGCTGCCTCCCTGTGGCCACCCCCTCACCACCCACAACAGATGGGCAGGCAAAACCACACTGCCATTACTCAATCCACACAAACGTAAACACGTCCCTTTACAGGTTGACTTAACATTTAAGATGCTATTTCAAATTTTCAAACCCCAGAAAAAAAAACGAAAAATACAAAAATCAATCAGTATTAATGACAATAGGGGTCGATATCAACTGAGCGGAATGTAAAGATACCAAATCAAATTACAAATCAAAGAAAGCAATTTCTGAAAATGTGAGACCTCCCGATAGGATATTAAACTCGAACTGAGAGAGCCATGCAAGACATTCAGCCAATAACAGCAGCCGATTTTCCCCTGAGCTTTAAGAAACTGTCTCTTTTTAATTGAACTGTTTCCGGCTTACAGTAGACCTGTATTTAGGAACCCAGTTAGCTGCAGACCCAAAGCCTAGCGAACAGGAAATCCATGATATACAGGGCAAAAGCCTGGCTACAGTAAATGCCACAGCTACATAGTGTGGGCTTATGGATCCAGACCCACAGTTCCTATCATACATATATTTATACTTCAATATACAGCCATGAAGTAAACAACCGAGGCCTGTTGGAATTCATCCAAGCCGTCGATATCAGGTGCCCGTAAATCATTGAATAGGCTAGCGCCAAATGCACATCGACCCGGGGTTAAAGGTGACGTTTCGTTTAGCCGAGAGTCCCGAAATACCGTCGGAATTCCGGAGGAAAACCCGCGGCTCAGCGGCGACAGAAGGTACCCGTGGCAATGAAACGAGCGCTCTGTAATCGGAATAACCGCAATTCTCCCGTCGCACCACGGGGAGTCTCTACTTGTGTTAATGAAAACAAACATTTAGCCAAGATTCATGCGAGAATCCATCCACTGGAAGGAGAACCGAAGCAGGCTGCCGGTGAAGAGCGACGTCGCGCCAGACCGCGCAAACGGCGAACGCGTACGGGGCCTCTGTCATCTTTTATGTAATAAACTCTGTATGTCCGTGTCGCCAATTACAGGGCCACATGCCCACACATAATGCCCAGAGAACTCCCCAGACATTCTAACGCAGCCGGGGCCTTTTTAAATTCAAATAAAGTGCAAGGCAAAAGGCTATCACCTCAATCTATTCTCCCAAAAGTCGGCGTTTCGCTCTCCTCCGAGAGACGACGGGTACGCCCGTCGCCCCGGCGTGTGTGAATAAAAAGCGGGGAAGACAGAGGAAGCAGTGACCCCTCTGGAGAGGAGTGACGGCCACGCAACGAGAGAGGGGTCAGCGCAGAGGACGGGGCAAACAGCTAAATCTTGATTCAATGGGTCATTTCCCAAACAACCCAGCCGAGGATGGATAGCCTGGCGTGCCGACAGGATGGATAGCCCGGCGTGCCGACAGGACATAAAAGAAAGGGAGTCTTTTAATAAGGTGAAGAAAAAAGAAATGCTGCCGTATGCGGCGAAAATCCATCTCATTCTAAGGTATTACTAAGGATTTGAACGAAGTAAAGTGTTATTCGGTTAAAGCCCCTGGACGCGTGACATAACCAACACACTGTTACTGGCGCTGGTCCCAAATGCAGATACACTGTAGTTGTCTAAAAGACACTAGTGGTTTCTATCAAAACGTAATGCATTTGAGGCCCACGTCTTTATTTTCTTCACATAGCAGAAGGCAAATTAAAGGAAATGTTACGTAACAATTCCAAATACAGTCGAAAAAGAAACACACACACACACACACACAGAGACACAGAGACACAGTCACGAGGTCATGAATTAAAGCAGTATTTCCTTAGGGAAGCCTTGGCTCCTCCGCATACAGCGTGTGTTAGTGGCACCTGGCTGCCCACATGCCTGTGCCCCTACGAGGGCCCGGCCTGGGATGGTTTGAGGGTGGGCCGGACCGGACAGATGGATAGGAGGGGAGAGAGCCATTACCCTGATGGGGAGGCAGGAGTTAAAGGGCGGAAGCAGTCGGTTTCATCCCGCCAGCCTTACAATCAGTTGCTTCAATCGCCACGGTAACACACTGTTTACTGCAGCACATGCTAGCTAGCGGTCGTAAAAAACCCAATTGAACAGGCGGCCACTCCCCCTAGCCAAATTAAAATGTTTTGAATAATTAAAGTGAGGCACTGCGTTGTCGGGCTGCAGTCCTCTCTCGGCACATTTAATTGCGGTTTTTATGATTTTCACAAAGCAGAAAAGGGGGGGCGGGGGGGACAAGAAATCAATGGAATAAACAAAATTCCGCGCGTCACATAACGCATCAAACGAATGTCAGCGCCCAGATGATCATGAAAGAGGACTGAGAGTCAAGAGAAGTGAGAGTCGCCCAATATCCCCCTGTCGTACGATCTGCACAGTGCCCCCTGCCACACCGACATGATACGTCACAGAACGATGTAACCCTAATCTGATGAGTGGAGAGCACAGTTACATTATACACACGGCGACAACATATCACTCGCTTATTCACGGCGGCCCTTTTTTAAAATTTGCACAGTGTGGACGCGAGGATAAGAGAGAAAAGGAAGACATAAAAGCTGAAAGGGAGACGAGAAAGGAGTTGACCCCGATCCCTGCCGGTGCGGGATGGGGTCAGGGCTGGCTGGGAGAAGTGCTCGGGATAACACAATGCTATCATGTGCTGCCAAGCGAACGGAGGAACGGAAAACAGACAAAGAGAGAGCGACAGAAAGAGAGAGAGAGCAGAGGGAACGAGAGAGGGAGAGAGACGAGGAGAGTCTTACCTCGGTTAGGTAGAGGAAGGCTTGGGGACAATGGAGTGAGTGAGGTAGCATCCCAGAGCCGGATAGAAGCAGACAGCCCGAGTTGGCCATGGAGCTCAGCGTGTGGTAACGAGATGCTTTGCGCATTTAGCGGGGAGATCCTTCCCTCCTTTTCTCTCGCGCTGGAGCTACTCTGTCTCTCTCTCACTCCCACTCACTCTCTCTCTCTCTCTCTCTCTTTCTAGCTCTCTCTATTTCTCGTCTTCTGGCAGGGAGCGTATCACTCGTTGTGCGTCTCTCTCTCCGGCTCGGCTCTTCTCTTTTTCTGGGTCTTCTTATATTTTTCTTCCCGTAGCTTTTTTAAATGACACTTTTCTCTCTCTGTGCTTCAGCGTCTCTGTTAGAGGACCACAGCAGTCAACGGCACACTGGCAATGTGCATGTGACAACTCTCTATCTTCTTTTTCGCCTTCTCTCGCTCGCTCCCTCCCTCTCCCTCTCCCTCTCTCTCTCCCTCTCTCTCTTTATCCCGATGCCACTCTGTTTACTTTAGAAACGATAAAAGCCAACATAAGCATTCAGACACAGAAGGGGAGGTTCTGTGCAATCCCGGGTGGAAGCGTCAGGGCGGGGGTTGGGTTGTGGGTGTAGATCACTGGGGGGTGGGGTTGGCGGTGGGGGTATAAAAGAGGTTGTGGTGGTGGTGGTGGTGGTGGGGGGGGGTCCCCTGTGTATTCCCACATCAAACAGGCCATGTGAATTACTGAGGGGATGAAATGACATTAGAACAGCAGCTGATCCTGGGCATTAGCACCTCGTGGGACCCTGCATTCTGTCTTTTAATTGCAGAGCCCCCCTCAGAACCCCTTGCTGTATCTAAACCAGAACCCAATGCTGTATCTAAACCAGAACCCA
This sequence comes from Dallia pectoralis, assembly GCA_029465975.1. Classification (NCBI taxonomy): domain Eukaryota; kingdom Metazoa; phylum Chordata; class Actinopteri; order Esociformes; family Umbridae; genus Dallia; species Dallia pectoralis. Next base: position 2,708,716 of record CM055756.1, read on the forward strand.
ATGCTGTATCTAAATCAGAACCCAGTGCTCTATCTAAATCAGAACCCTATGCTGTATCTAAATCAGAACCCATTGCTGTATCTAAACCAGAACCCAGTGCTGTATCTAAATCAGAACCCAATGCTGTATCTAAATCAGAACCCAGTGCTGTATCTAAACCAGAACCCAGTGCTGTATGTAAACCAGAACCCCGTGATGTATCTAAATCAGAACCCAATGCTGTATCTAAACCAGAACCCAGTGCTGTATCTAAATCAGAACCCATTGCTGTATCTAAACCAGAACCCAGTCCTGTATCTAAACCAGAACCCAGTGCTGTATGTAAACCAGAACCCCGTGCTGTATCTAAACCAGAACCCCGTGCTGTATCTAAACCAGAACCCAATGCTGTATCTAAATCAGAACCCAATGCTGTATCTAAATCAGAACCCAACGCTGTATCTAAATCAGAACCCAATACTGTATCTAAACCAGAACCCAATGCTGTATCTAAATCAGAACCCAGTGCTGTATCTAAACCAGAACCCAATTCTGTATCTAAACCAGAACCCAATGCTGTCTACAGTCTCCCTATATCTAAACCAGAGTCCAATGCTGTCTACAGTCTCCCCGTATCTAAACCAAAACCCAATGCTGTCTACAGTCTCCCTGTATCTAAACCAGAACCCAATGCTGTCTACAGTCTACCCGTATCTAAACCAGAACCCAATGCTGTCTACAGTCTCCCTGTATCTAAACCAGAACCCAATGCTGTCTACAGTCTACCCGTATCTAAACCAGAACCCAATGCTGTATCTAAATCAGAACCCAATGCTGTATCTAAATCAGAACCCAATGCTGTATCTAAATCAGAACCCAACGCTGTATCTAAATCAGAACCCAATACTGTATCTAAACCAGAACCCAATGCTGTATCTAAATCAGAACCCAGTGCTGTATCTAAACCAGAACCCAATTCTGTATCTAAACCAGAACCCAGTGCTATATCTAAATCAGAACCCAATGCTATATCTAAACCAGAACCCAATGCTGTCTACAGTCTCCCTGTATCTAAACCAGAGCCCAATGCTGTCTACAGTCTCCCTGTATCTAAACCAGAACCCAATGCTGTCTACAGTCTCCCTGTATCTAAACCAGAACCCAATGCTGTCTACAGTCTCCCTGTATCTAAACCAGAACCCAATGCTGTCTACAGTTTCCCTGTATCTAAACCAGAACCCAATGCTGTCTACAGTCTCCCCGTATCTAAACCAGAACCCAATGCTGTCTACAGTCTCCCGTATCTAAACCAGAACCCAATGCTGTCTACAGTTTCCCTGTATCTAAACCAGAACCCAATGCTGTCTACAGTCTCCCCGTATCTAAACCAGAACCCAATGCTGTCTACAGTCTCCCTGTATCTAAACCAGAACCCAATGCTGTCTACAGTCTCCCTGTATCTAAACCAGAACCCAATGCTGTCTACAGTCTCCCTGTATCTAAACCAGAACCCAATGCTGTCTACAGTCTACCCGTATCTAAACCAGAACCCAATGCTGTCTACAGTCTCCCTGTATCTAAACCAGAACCCAATGCTGTCTACAGTCTCCCTGTATCTAAACCAGAACCCAATGCTGTCTACAGTCTACCCGTATCTAAACCAGAACCCAATGCTGTCTACAGTCTCCCTGTATCTAAACCAGAACCCAATGCTGTCTACAGTCTACCCGTATCTAAACCAGAACCCAATGCTGTCTACAGTCTACCCGTATCTAAACCAGAACCCAATGCTGTCTACAGTCTCCCCGTATCTAAACCAGAACCCAATGCTGTCTACAGTCTACCCGTATCTAAACCAGAACCCAATGCTGTCTACAGTCTCCTGTATCTAAACCAGAACCCAATGCTGTCTACAGTCTACCTGTATCTAAACCAGAACCCAATGCTGTCTACAGTCTCCCTGTATCTAAACCAGAACCCAATGCTGTCTACAGTCTCCCTGTATCTAAACCAGAACCCAATGCTGTCTACAGTCTCCCCGTATCTAAACCAGAACCCAATGCTGTCTACAGTCTCCCCGTATCTAAACCAGAACCCAATGCTGTCTACAGTCTCCCTGTATCTAAACCAGAACCCAATGCTGTCTACAGTCTACCCGTATCTAAGCCGAGGCCGCGCTCAAGGACACATACAGCATTAATGGCAAATGTTAATGCTGAGCATGAATAGAAGTCTGGCTAACAGATTCACATTTGTGCCGTTATTAGTCAGCTGGAGATTGGTCACTGAGCCGCACGTCAACAATATAGCATGAACACACACATTCACGCGGACAGAAAGAGTCTACACCCTAATCACCGATGCGAGAAATCTGTCTGTTCCTTCGAAACGACACGGGACGCGATATAAAATGCTACCGGGTCGACGCGGACCGCGCGATGTTAGCCTTCAAGCGCCGGCACGTCAAGTCAGGGCGCAACGCGGCGGCGGCGGCTACTAAGATGTCATTGTGGAGCCGGTCACTTTCCCATCCAGATACACGGCGAGAGAGAGAGAGAGACCATCATAATCAGAACCTGCTGTGGAGAGACGCCACATGTCCACTGTGCCAAATTAACTCACTCGGGGACGTTCCGTTCACAGATTCAATCAGGCCCATTCAGACAGCATGCAGTGGAAAATTACACCAGGAAGGAGTTCAACTAACCCCTACTTCCAATTCATTAGCTCCGAACGTTGGGTTCGGGGCACAGATTACCGGCAGATTAGGGAATACAAATAAGGGGCACGGCACAATGTAATAAGGTACCAACACAGTGTAATTCTTAGGCGGCGGGGTTTTGTGGGTCTAATTGCGGAGCCGAAACGGAACGGAGGGAGAACCTGGTCCTTTCCAAAATAAGCAATCGACCTGGTCCTAATTGAGACTTGGACAGACTGCGTCTGCGTCAACAGGAACTCCAGATGTGTGAACGCTTGCCTCTGTACGTTCTGGGAAGACCTCGGACCCCGTGATATGGACAGGTGGATGGGTTGCTCTACCACGGTGCTAACTATACTGTAAAACAGACTGCAGTGAGACATTCAGGTACTTCAGAGAGACTGAATATATCTCTCTATCCTTCCTGTATTTTTTTCCCCTGTTTGTTCGCTCAGTTAATAATTCAAATGAGCTGGGCCATACCAACCCCCTTCAAAGGGAGAGATGCATGAATGTTCGTCAGTTTTTTTCTTTCGTGTCATGTGGTATCAAAGCCGGCGGAACGCGCCGGAGATATCCTCAGTTAACTCCAGGTTTGATCCGGAGGCCTACCATTCCCTTTTTCAAAAACGACAAACAATTACCGGAGCTAACAAACATCATCCGACGTGAAAAAAAACGCCGTAATCACGGCTCCCAACCACCTCGTTGCCGTCTTCACCCTCTTCACCTTCATCGTCATTTTAACCACGGCAACTCGATAATAAGACACACTAATCACTACCCCCCCAACCGACTATCATGTGTCTCTGGCCCAGCTCTGTGATCTAACCACTGGGACAGGACTTACACAGAGGTGGATGGGGGTGGACGGACGGAGAACCACTGGAAATTAAATCAGCTGATTTAAAGCATTACTGCTTTTAAAGCGGACGATAATGACCCTTCAAACATATACCGGTGACAAACCGGACGATAAATCAAATGAAAACGGGAAATGTGGAGGAAAGACGCGATTTTTGTCGGCCGTCTCCGATGCCGCCGTCATTTTAATGTAGTCCGTTAAACGGGGGGAGATAGCGGCAGCAATTGCAGTGTGAATCCATCTTGTGCACTCTGTGCCCAGTCAGCAATAATCAAAGCCAATAGAAGCAGCAGCTAATGGGGCCCAAACGATTGCTCGGCACATGCCTGTTTTCCACTGTTTACTGTATTAGCATGATCAATAGAGACTACTAGCACTAATCATCATAAGAGACGACTGGTTATATCCTTACCTTTGGTCTCTGTCAGCCAACTGCACGGGGTTTCACTATGGACACAGCTCCCCCATCAGGAGGACAGAGAAAAGCGAAACAGGAAACTGGCTGGTAGAGCTGTTAATGCTCAAAAAGGACGGGGACAGTGTTTCTATGTAGACGTACGTAACGGACATTTAGTCGTCTCACACTGCTCATTGTCTTGTGCTCATGTGGAATAGTTTCGGTTTAAGGAAAATCTCCTTAGAATATTATTGAATTTTGGCTACCATGGCGATAAGGAGTCGGTGACTTTGAAAGAGTGCTGATTGGTGGACCATGTTTGGGAGGAGCTGCATAACTGAGACATGGCTGTTACTGGCATCTAACAAAAGGACAAATAATTACGATTTGAAGGACATACGCAGTTGCAACCCACAATTCATTTCCAGACATAGAAGGAAGGCTGTGACCCACTGAAGCTCTTCTAGTATCACGCCCTGTGCGCTATTAAGAAAATGTATTAAAGTAGCCTTTATTCTGTCCCCAGCCTGTATCTCCAATAATAGTAGAATTGTAGTGTTGAAAAATATCGGAACACTAGAAAACTGGATTCAAGAGATGCAGCCCTCTTTTTGTTTAACAACATTGCTGCAGATGACGTCGACTGACCCAGGAACAGCCCTCACTCTATAGATGTTTTCTTTAACTGAACTTCCAAACAGAGCACTGATCCCAATGCTGTATTTGGTCCAGAGTTGTCTCTCTCTCACAAAACAAGCGTTCCTCCCCCCCTCCTCTCCTCCCGTCTCGGGAGACCTCTGGAGATCCATTGAAATGAAAACAAAGCAGCAGTTTGCCGTAGTTTCAGTATCGGCGAGGCCTTTGTGCGACGCACCCTACCTCATTATCTGGCAACGCCACGGTGCCCCGGAACCCCTCGGTAGAGGAAGGGGTCACCGGGACGCCATGATCAGCGTTGCACTTAGGGCTCACGGCGAGATGGGCGCCTTCTCTAAAGGTCCTCCGATTAAACCGCGGTCCCGGTGAGTCTGAGATCCTCGCTAATTAAAGGTTGTGTCATAGTTGTCGCGAATAACAAACGTCTGACTTCCGCTTGCTCCGTTCTCTCATAACAGGGACTCGGACTCGCTACGGTCTGGAATACTCTCAGACCCCCCCCCCACCAACAGAGGCTTATGCCAGGCTGTCCGGTATGGCCGGTAAGGGTGAAGGGGGCAATGAAAAATGAATGTCAATATCTAGAGTTAAAGTATGATATTTCAGTCCCCAAAGCTACCAGGTCCTAATTACATTGACGAACGGACTCTTATGGTTTAGGGGAGGGATGGATGAGCGTGTCTCTCAGATCTATGGTGTTATCTGACACCGGGGTCTGCTGTTGCTGTAGGGCCCTCACTACAGACTTCAGGCTCTGGCAGTCACTGTAAATGGATTCCGAAACAGTGCTTGGCTTTTATATGATGTCATTCATCCTCATATGTTTTCGCCGGGCGCGTTTCACAATCACAGCTTTCTTTATTGCAAACTAATGCACCCGGTGCTAGGATCAGCAGGTTGCGTCCACCCATCACTCACCTGCCTGGGAGAGAAGCCGGGGCTTTTTTGGGAAGTTTCAGCGCTCTTCAGTCTTGGCGGCACTGCGGAAAGCCTGAGGACTGACAATGTCTCCCACACAAGCCTCCCTATATCACCGCTCTCCCTTCCCCCCTTCCCCCCACCACCATTCCCCCGGAGAGAGAAAGAGAGAGAGGGAGAGAGGGGGGGGGGGCTACGGAAGTCAACATCAATACTAGGAAGCTTTTACAGCCCCTTCCCTCCCCAACAACTACCACCCATCCACCAATCTGCCTCCGGGCTAGAAAGTGCTGAAGCTAAGAGCGGGTGATACAGCCCAGCCCGGGAACGACGGTGGAAGGGGTTAAAGGTGGGAGGAACACCACAGAGGGTTTTGTTCAGGCGCTTGAGGGGTGAGCGGGAAGGGAAAGGGTCAGACCTGGATATTCCTGCAGGGCCCGGAACACCGGGAGGGAATGGCAGGAGAGAGAGAGGGAGGGAGAGAGAGAGGGAGGGAAAGAGAGGGAGAGCTGACGGGGCAAAGGGACGGCCATGCAAAGAAATCACATCAGATCGATGATTAAATATTTATTGGCCCTCAGAGAGGTGCCTTAGAGAAGGATGTCACGTAGCGCATGCCTCGGACTGTGTCTGTGTTCACAGGGGGATGGAGAGAATTCCTACCGTGGCTCTCATGTTTGCTCCGTCGCTTAGTACCACAACCTAATAGCGGGGTCACTATTTCACGAAATAACTATGTAGGGGAAAAAGTGGGAGTGTTTGGTTAGAGGTTTTTATCAAAGGCAAATAGGAAGCAACTCACTTTACAACCAATCCTCATTTCACGTGGAATGTATCGAGCCATGCGACCCCAGACAAAAATGTTAGCGCAAATTGATCGAAAATCTCGACGACATTTCCGATAGTGGACAGCGTCTGCAGACGTAACCGACGTGGTCAGGGTCAATTGCAACGTTTGGTAAGTGACTGAAAGTGCATTCCATTTGGAAACAGATGGGTTGTGTCCAGTAATGTCTCATTTCCAACAGACCTACCTCTCAGCATTGCTCTTTAACTGACAGCAGAGAGAAACTCCAGCAGGGATTTCATCTCTCACACGGGTCACGGGTTCAAACCCTGACCACCACATCCTCCTCAGAGGACCACAGTGAGACGACTGATACATCAATACCACCTCCCATTGCACTTCGCCTCAGATGCACATATCATAACAGAGCACATTTAACCACAACTGGGACAGAGGTGTGTGTATGTGTGTGTGGGGTAAATACTGAGTGCCAGCCAGGCTGCCAGACATCTTTCTGGGCGAGGATACCCAAAGCTCTGTCATCAGAGAGGCACAAAAGACTTGCACACAGTCACACCTCTGGCCTACCTTTGGCCTACCTCTGGCCCAGCTGCAGTTTCACACAATCCCACAGACAAACACACACACACACACAGCACAGGCCCTGACACCTTTTACATTCTCTCCACCTCGCTGTGATCAGAACATACCTCTGGGGATGTATCCACAGATTTACTGTGGACATTGGCGGAACCGCAGGAGGAGGTGAAAGGCAATAGGTTTTGGAGATTCGGACCGAAGGAGGTGAAAGAAATGTGAGTGTAATATCTATGTGTGGATGAGTGTAATATCTATGTGTGGGAGTCTATGTCATGAATGTAATATCATGCTCCTTCTGCACTAAAACCCAAATGCTGTTCAATATTTCACGAACAACTGGTCTCCGTGTCAAGTGGTTCAGGGCACAGTGAGAGGATATTCCTGTTTCAAATCTCTAATATTATAAAGCGTCACATAAAATGAAAACTGTCGGGTTCTGTTCCGAACAGCAAAACAAGACACTTGTAACACAAAATGATACAGTACCATTCTATCATTTTGTAAGTATATGTAACATCAAATTCAATGACTTATACAAATCTGCATGTCAGATTGCGATCCAACTAGCCTGCGTGCCAACCGTTTACACTGGTTTACGCAGGTACTGTAAGACTCATGTAATTATCAACATAGAGCGAACTGGCTTAGCTGCAAATGCAAGTTATATTACAAATAACACACTAATATTGGAGATCTTCCAGACGTCAAATAGATCATAATAATTGCATAAATACTAGATACATTTAAAATTTGCATACTTCACATTGCTGGCCCAACACAAAGGTTTGGCATGTACAAAGTACTAGTCTGCCTGAATATTATGTTTTTTTTCTCTACTAATATAATTAGAGATCCTTTAAACACCAAACAGATTGGAGGTTTTAGACAATTTGAACATGTGTTGAAGGTCAAAGCGTGTTGCGTGGAGGATCTATCAAATTATCAAACCTAGCAGAGAGTTGGAAAACACTAAAATATGCAGGTTAGTCTGATAGATATCTGGTATTAGTGCCAGTACATTAAATACATATATACACATTTATCAATGTTACAGAGACAGAATGTGCCTGCCGTACTGCAATTAGTGTTAATCTATATTTCAGAATTAGTAGTTTTATGCTTAATTAGAATTCCGTTCAGTATCAAAACCACTGTACCTTTAAAAGAAGTTATATAAATGATTTTTCTTGTAAAGACTTGTACAAAAAAAACGGCAGCTGTACCTTAGCCTCTTTTAATTGGCTAGTCTACCTTTCCAGAGAGTGAATGTTACCCTGATTAGAGGATATTCTAACAATGAATTTCAAAATGTCAAACTCTGAAGTGCGAGAAGAAAAAGACGTGGATAAAAAATGGAATGTTGGTAATGTGTAAACATGAGTACAATTCCATTTGAGAGCGGGAATAGATCTGTCAGCCATGCGTATCTGTTGTGATCAGTCATGGTCATGTTTCTATATTGCTCCTGCATATTCATTCCCGTTTTGTCTTTTTCCCCCCACAGGCTTAATACCTCCAGTCACCTGATGGAACGGGACTGATGGAGAGTTGTCTGTTGCCATTCTCCATAAAGCAGAACAGGACGAAGCAGAAAACCCGCCACCTCAGTCTCCCTGATAAAACCCCATTACAGCTCCTTTACTTCGTCTGCCGTGACACCACGAAATGAATGGTTAAAAAAATGAGTGAACAAAAGCCGCATTGCGTGGAGAAGGGAGGGAAATGAGATGGGGAGGGGGCAAAGGGGAGGCAGGCACCGAAGAGGAGAAACAGAGAGCAGGACTATGCAGGAGTTTATGGAGGAGTCTATGGAGGAGTCTATGGAGGAGTCTATGGAGGAGTCTATGGAGGAGTCTATGCAGGAGTCTATGGAGGAGTCTATGGAGGAGTCTATGGAGGAGTCTATGGAGGAGTCTATGCAGGAGTCTATGGAGGAGTCTATGCAGGAGTCTATGGAGGAGTCTATGGAGGAGTCTATGGAGGAGTCTATGCAGGAGTCTATGGAGGAGTCTATGCAGGAGTCTATGGAGGAGTCTATGGAGGAGTCTATGGAGGAGTCTATGGAGGAGTCTATGCAGGAGTCTATGGAGGAGTCTATGGAGGAGTCTATGGAGGAGTTTATGCAGGAGTCTATGGAGGAGTCTATGCAGGAGTCTATGGAGGAGTCTATGGAGGAGTCTATGGAGGAGTTTATGCAGGAGTCTATGGAGGAGTTTATGCAGGAGTCTATGGAGGAGTCTATGCAGGAGTTTATGCAGGAGTCTATGCAGGAGTCTATGGAGGAGTTTATGCAGGAGTCTATGGAGGAGTCTATGCAGGAGTCTATGGAGGAGTTTATGCAGGAGTCTATGGAGGAGTCTATGGAGGAGTTTATGCAGGAGTCTATGCAGTAGTCTATGGAGGAGTCTATGCAGGAGTCTATGGAGGAGTTTATGCAGGAGTCTATGGAGGAGTTCACGTTCTGGGTGCTCTATATTATCTCTCCAGCACCACACATCAATTATGTGGAGGTGGCCTTCTCTGATTTATCCTTCTAGCTGATCATCCCCGTGATCCGCCCGGTGACACACACACACACACACACACACTGACTTCCTCTAAAGGCCCGCTGGCTGCTTCATCTGCCAGTATTTTCAGCTAAACGAATGTGTATCTCTTTATGGCACTAGTGGTATTTGAGAGCAGCATAATGATAGGAATGTGTTTTCTAAGCATGTCCATTTTACAGGTAATAGTTTACTTGACCAAAACAGAGCTTAAAGGTTGATATGCAATAGGAAAGGGGATTTGTATTATTCATTAATAAAAACTGCAATAATAAAAAAATTGAAAATACTGTACGATCCGATATAAGGCAGTCATGTTTATTTCTTTCCTTTTCATCTTTCTAAACACATCCCGGTAAACTATTTAATTTTGCATGGGCTCTGTTAGCAAAACCAAAAATCAAATCAATACATGTGCTACAGCAGAAAATGATTTGTTTCAATAAATGTTTAAAATAACCTCTAAACACCTCACCTATTTAGTCAAAGACATAAGAATCCAGACCGCTGGTATTTCAACGACGTAAAGGTTGTGTGCTCAGTTCAATTGGATCTAGAACCAAGATCTGGGTTTGTACACCCACCTCCCAATTAATACAGACGACCTAGTCAGCCAAACGTACGTAGCCCCTGAACTGATCAATTAACTATGTTGGACATGTGTGGTGCCTATCAGCGTAACACAATCCCCACCGTCTCTGCAGCGCTAGACAAACAGGGTTGCCAACGCCTGGGCAGCCGGTCACCGGTCTTCCTTGGCAGCCGGTCTCACCTTGGCGTGGAGACCCCATGCGGCGACCCTTGTCACCTGGGCTTATCTCTCTCTCGCCCTCCTCTGATCTGGCTTGCAGCGGTGGCAGCCTGCGGCAGGTGCCGGTTCCCAGCGTGAGTGCAGAAGCTGTCTACGTAGCGAGATTAAAGGGGTGGTATCGATCCGCACTGCGCTTATGCATTTTGCATGAGGGAGACATTGTCAAAGAGGCATCTCGGATTTTTCCCCCCGAAAAAAGGGCGAAGAGGGGAAAATATGCTGAACTGTGAAAAATCACCTAATGCTGAAGTTTTTTGTATATGAACTCCCTTTATTATAGTGAATCACCAATGAGCCCTCATCGACAGGTGAGGCGTTCATCGTTATTCGTCGGTATTCAACACTTTTGCTTTTTGTTTGCCGCTTCCAAATGTCGGTGTTTATGCTTGGAAATGAATAAGTCCAAAAAGAGAAGAGGAACTGCCAGCGAGAGACAGTCTAATGGTGGTATTGAGTCCGTTGGAGAATGCTCAAGTAGAGTGTGAATTATTTAGGATGTGTGGCTAGTGTGCACATCATAAAGAAACCCACCCAGCAACTCCACTCCAGTGTGGCCAGTGGTACACCAGCAGTGAACAGCAAACCATTCTCCACACAATGAAGACCTATTCAGGAGAAAATGACATTCATCTAATCAGATCCCGGATCAATCATTTAAAATTCTCATTCAGAGGCAATTAATTGATACCATTACTGTTTAGGAAAAATACGGAGATTGCAAAATGAAAAAGTTCTGATCCATATTTAATAAATTACAAACCTTTTTGCCGCGAAAACCAATTAAGTTAACATGTTTACGGTAAGCAGATTCCATATGCTGCTGATTAATCACGCTGGTCCTGTACGCTAGACGCTGACACGTGGCCCCGTATTGGCAAAACGCCTGTGTAAAAGCAAACCGCTGGACACGTTATCCTACCAGCACATGTCGATCTCACCTGAACTAGCGTGATAACAAGGCAGTAATCAATCTATGATATTCACAAAGTGGTAGAGGAACGGGAAAGTGACACTATCAGTGTAGGACCGGGGTTTGTGTCGGCAGGTAGAGGCAGAGCCTTCTGTCATCGCTATCGGCTGATATGAAACCGAGAGCCGCTGATAAAGACAATCTGATGTATCTGAGTCTGAGGGTTCCCTGTTGCTTCTTTTCTACTAGCACATCGTAGGGACGCATCCACTCACACTGCAACAATGGCGAAACACAGAGAGACGTGCAACCGAACGCTCCTGCACACGAACGCACACACACACACACACGGTCTGACATATTGTCCGGGGGTAGCATTAGCACACATTTCAACATGAAGCCATACATTAAGAGATGAAGAAAAACGAGAGAGAGTGGCTTTTTACACCATCACGAATCAAAGCGTTTAAGTAGATTGTACACAAGCACGTTCTGGAAGCTTGATCTGGCTAATCTACACACGGCGTGTTGTTATTAAAAAGCTAATACAGAGGATTAAAGGATCCATGAGAACACAATCCCCTTTGCTGGGCTTTCCTTGGATGCTGAAGGTGGCTTACATATTAATTAAGCACACTCAGACATGTGGACACCTTATGTGAACACACTGCTTACATGGAAACACCCGGACACAGCCACACACACACACACACACACATATAAACATGCAGGAGCGCGCACTCTGTCTAACATACACACACATATAAATACACAAACATGCACGTTCATCTACAGTACAACAGGCAACAATATCTCACTGATTAATCCTGTTTGTTTTTATTTCACAGGGACTCCCTCTGTCATTCCTCCTCCTCCCGTTCCCAGAACCTCATTTGAAGACCGTGTCATGAATCACCATGAGGAACAGCTCTTAGGTAATGGCATTCAACAGAGGAGATGCTTTGTGCAAGATAGCAACCATTTCTCCAGATAAGCACACAAACTGCAGTTCTTCTACAGTAAACGGCAAATAAGAACAGTATATCAATAACTTAAAAAAATAAATCACGTTCTCGGGTCATTTCCTTTTTAAAGCACAATAACACGCAAATGACGGCTAGCGTTTTCCTCAGTTTCGGTGGGTGTTTCAAGTAAGCTATTTTCGGGCTTTCCGAATTTCAATATCTATGTATTCTATGAAATGTTCCATACGGCACCTTTAAATGCACAGTACGTTAACATAAAGCGTCGGTGCAGAAGTCAAAGCTTCGGCAGAAGCCAATAGGAAAGCACTGGAGCATTATTAACTGCTCACTGAGGACCACATTACCTGACGTTTTTTTCCCCACAGAAACAAGCACTGTAATTTATACTGACCTTTTCAGATGAGTGTGAATGTGCTGTCTGTGTAATTTGAACTGAGTTCCTCAGCAGGTTTTCTGGTCAAGAATTACAGATTCTGAAACCTGAATAGGTCGCTAGTGTTTAAATCAATGGGAGACACCACGCAATGCAGTGTGATCCCAAATGCAAACAAACACTGCAACGCATCTATTACTGCTTTATTTGTATCTCTCCAGCCCTCTCATATACATATAAACACACACATATATGATATTACATATATATATATATATATATATATGTAATATCAATATTTTGTAAATGCCCTGAAAACTTCCCAACGCTGTCAATAAAACTTATCCAGGTACTGACACAAACACCAGTGTTACTAATGACAATAACAAAAATAGAAACCAATTTGAGCTGTGACAAGTGTTTCAGGAATACAATTTGACTCCTAATGGATTCTCCAGTAACGCTTTAATTCACTACCTATGTGATATCAATTCCATTATAATCTCATTAAACTATTGCACACTGAGGTGATTTCAAATGAATGTGAAACAGCCGACCATACGCTCCTCCCTAATTGAGCAATAATTTCAACTCATTATTATTGCCCCGTTATTAAATTAATGAACTTAATGGACTTATTTTCCAAATTGCAAAGAACCCCTGGCAACATGTTTTTAATTCCATTAGCCGGGCGTATTGGAAGAAATTAGGGACACAGAGGTGTACGCAATTAGCCTACCGCTGTGTAAGTCCATCTACCACGCTGTCCTGACTGACTGCTCTGTCCATCTTGCAGTGGATCGTAGATGACCACCCCTCAGCATGCAGATACAGACCATAGTTTATCCCCCGTTTAAAAAGAAAACGGTTGTTACAGGGAGTACACTACCTGTTTATAACTAACATTATAACAACCTGTTTACAAAATTAAAAAGAAAACGGTTGTTACAGGGAGTACACTACCTGTTTATAACTAACATTATAACACCCCGTTTACAAAATTAAAAAGAAAACTGTTGTTACAAGAAGTACACTACCTGTTTATAACTAACATTATAATACCCCGTTTACAAAATTAAAAAGAAAACGGTTGTTACAAGAAGTACACTACCTGTTTATAACTAACATTATAACACCCCGTTTACAAAATTAAAAAGAAAACTGTTGTTACAGGGAGTACACTACCTGTTTATAACTAACATTATAACACCCCGTTTACAAAATTAAAAAGAAAACTTTTGTTACAAGAAGTACACTACCTGTTTATAACTAACATTATAATACCCCGTTTACAAAATTAAAAAGAAAACTGTTGTTACAAGAAGTACACTACCTGTTTATAACTAACATTATAACACCCCGTTTACAAAATTAAAAAGAAAACTGTTGTTACAGGGAGTACACTACCTGTTTATAACTAACATTATAACACCCCGTTTACAAAATTAAAAAGAAAACTGTTGTTACAAGAAGTACACTACCTGTTTATAACTAACATTATAACACCCCGTTTACAAAATTAAAAAGAAAACTGTTGTTACAAGAAGTACACTACCTGTTTATAACTAACATTATAACACCCCGTTTACAAAATTAAAAAGAAAACTGTTGTTACAGGGAGTACACTACCTGTTTATAACTAACATTATAACACCCCGTTTACAAAATTAAAAAGAAAACTGTTGTTACAAGAAGTACACTACCTGTATATAACTAACATTATAACACCCCGTTTACAAAATTAAAAAGAAAACTGTTGTTACAAGAAGTACACTACCTGTTTATAACTAACATTATAACACCCCGTTTACAAAATTAAAAAGAAAACTGTTGTTACAGGGAGTACACTACCTGTTTATAACTAACATTATAACACCCCGTTTACAAAATTAAAAAGAAAACTGTTGTTACAAGAAGTACACTACCTGTTTATAACTAACATTATAACACCCCGTTTACAAAATTAAAAAGAAAACTGTTGTTACAGGGAGTACACTACCTGTTTATAACTAACATTATAACACCCCGTTTACAAAATTAAAAAGAAAACTGTTGTTACAAGAAGTACACTACCTGTTTATAACTAACATTATAACACCCCGTTTACAAAATTAAAAAGAAAACTGTTGTTACAAGAAGTACACTACCTGTTTATAACTAACATTATAACAACCCGTTTACAAAATTAAAAAGAAAACGGTTGTTACAAGAAGTACACTACCTGTTTATAACTAACATTATAACACCCCGTTTACAAAATTTAAAAGAAAACTGTTGTTACAAGAACTACACTACCTGTTTATAACTAACATTATAACACCCCGTTTACAAAATTAAAAAGAAAACTGTTGTTACAAGAACTACACTACCTGTTTATAACTAACATTATAACACCCCGTTTACAAAATTAAAAAGAAAACGGTTGTTACAAGAAGTACACTACCTGTTTATAACTAACATTATAACACCCCGTTTACAAAATTAAAAAGAAAACTGTTGTTACAGGGAGTACACTACCTGTTTATAACTAACATTATAACACCCCGTTTACAAAATTAAATAGAAAACTGTTGTTACAGGGAGTACACTACCTGTTTATAACTAACATTATAACACCCCGTTTACAAAATTAAAAAGAAAACGGTTGTTACAAGAAGTACACTACCTGTTTATAACTAACATTATAACACCCCGTTTACAAAATTAAAAAGAAAACGGTTGTTACAAGAAGTACACTACCT
This sequence comes from Dallia pectoralis, assembly GCA_029465975.1. Classification (NCBI taxonomy): domain Eukaryota; kingdom Metazoa; phylum Chordata; class Actinopteri; order Esociformes; family Umbridae; genus Dallia; species Dallia pectoralis. The sequence continues at coordinate 2,723,987 of CM055756.1, forward strand.
GTTTATAACTAACATTATAACACCCCGTTTACAAAATTAAATAGAAAACTGTTGTTACAGGGAGTACACTACCTGTTTATAACTAACATTATAACACCCCGTTTACAAAATTAAAAAGAAAACGGTTGTTACAAGAAGTACACTACATGTTTATAACTAACATTATAACACCCCGTTTACAAAATTAAAAAGAAAACGGTTGTTACAAGAAGTACACTACCTGTTTATAACTAACATTATAACACCCCGTTTACAAAATTAAATAGAAAACTGTTGTTACAAGAAGTACACTACCTGTTTATAACTAACATTATAACACCCCGTTTACAAAATTAAATAGAAAACTGTTGTTACAAGAAGTACACTACCTGTTTATAACTAACATTATAACACCCCGTTTACAAAATTAAAAAGAAAACTGTTGTTACAAGAAGTACACTACCTGTTTATAACTAACATTATAACACCCCGTTTACAAAATTAAAAAGAAAACTGTTGTTACAGGGAGTACACTACCTGTTTATAACTAACATTATAACACCCCGTTTACAAAATTAAAAAGAAAACGGTTGTTATAGGGAGTACACTACCTGTTTATAACTAACGTTATAACACCCCGTTTACAAAATTAAATAGAAAACTGTTGTTACAAGAAGTACACTACCTGTTTATAACTAACATTATAACACCCCGTTTACAAAATTAAATAGAAAACGGTTGTTACAAGAAGTACACTACCTGTTTATAACTAACATTATAACACCCCGTTTACAAAATTAAATAGAAAACGGTTGTTACAAGAAGTACACTACCTGTTTATAACTAACATTATAACAACCCGTTTACAAAATTAAAAAGAAAACTGTTGTTACAAGAAGTACACTACCTGTTTATAACTAACATTATAACACCCCGTTTACAAAATTAAAAAGAAAACTGTTGTTACAAGAAGTACACTACCTGTTTATAACTAACATTATAACACCCCGTTTACAAAATTAAAAAGAAAACTGTTGTTACAAGAAGTACACTACCTGTTTATAACTAACATTATAACACCCCGTTTACAAAATTAAAAAGAAAACTGTTGTTACAGGGAGTACACTACCTGTTTATAACTAACATTAAAATACCCCGTTTACAAAATTAAAAAGAAAACGGTTGTTACAGGGAGTACACTACCTGTTTATAACTAACATTATAACACCCCGTTTACAAAATTAAAAAGAAAACTGTTGTTACAGGGAGTACACTACCTGTTTATAACTAACATTATAATACCCCGTTTACAAAATTAAAAAGAAAACGGTTGTTACAGGGAGTACACTACCTGTTTATAACTAACATTATAACACCCCGTTTACAAAATTAAAAAGAAAACGGTTGTTACAAGAAGTACACTACCTGTTTATAACTAACATTATAACACCCCGTTTACAAAATTAAAAAGAAAACGGTTGTTATAGGGAGTACACTACCTGTTTATAACTAACGTTATAACACCCCGTTTACAAAATTAAATAGAAAACTGTTGTTACAAGAAGTACACTACCTGTTTATAACTAACATTATAACACCCCGTTTACAAAATTAAATAGAAAACGGTTGTTACAAGAAGTACACTACCTGTTTATAACTAACATTATAACACCCCGTTTACAAAATTAAATAGAAAACGGTTGTTACAAGAAGTACACTACCTGTTTATAACTAACATTATAACAACCCGTTTACAAAATTAAAAAGAAAACTGTTGTTACAAGAAGTACACTACCTGTTTATAACTAACATTATAACACCCCGTTTACAAAATTAAAAAGAAAACTGTTGTTACAAGAAGTACACTACCTGTTTATAACTAACATTATAACACCCCGTTTACAAAATTAAAAAGAAAACTGTTGTTACAAGAAGTACACTACCTGTTTATAACTAACATTATAACACCCCGTTTACAAAATTAAAAAGAAAACTGTTGTTACAGGGAGTACACTACCTGTTTATAACTAACATTATAATACCCCGTTTACAAAATTAAAAAGAAAACGGTTGTTACAGGGAGTACACTACCTGTTTATAACTAACATTATAACACCCCGTTTACAAAATTAAAAAGAAAACTGTTGTTACAGGGAGTACACTACCTGTTTATAACTAACATTATAATACCCCGTTTACAAAATTAAAAAGAAAACGGTTGTTACAGGGAGTACACTACCTGTTTATAACTAACATTATAACACCCCGTTTACAAAATTAAATAGAAAACGGTTGTTACAAGAAGTACACTACCTGTTTATAACTAACATTATAACAACCCGTTTACAAAATTAAAAAGAAAACTGTTGTTACAAGAAGTACACTACCTGTTTATAACTAACATTATAACACCCCGTTTACAAAATTAAAAAGAAAACTGTTGTTACAAGAAGTACACTACCTGTTTATAACTAACATTATAACTCCCCCGTTCCGTTTAGGCGACACGGCGAAAACGTGACGTTAGGAAATATTGAAATCCCTGTCAGCCAACTGCCAAATCTGCACGCGCGAGAGAAGCGCGAGCGACGTACGCACGCGGCACCCAACTGAGACGGCGGGGGTCGATGACGGCGCGCAAATCGTAAATGACGTGTCCTGATAGGGTTATTGACTTCCGGATTTAATGAAAAACATACCCGGCCCGCGCGCGCGTGTGTGTGTGTGTGTGTGTGTGTGTGTGTGTGTGTGTGTGTGTGTGCGTGCGTGCGTGAGTGGAGCGTGCGCGTGTGTGTGTGCGTGCGTGTGCTTGAGTGCGTGCGTTAGCACTACATTAATCAGTACACTCGCATTCCTCTTCCACTCATCCCAACTATCTGTGCAAAAAAAACAACTAAAATACAACACCCTTCCAATTGAAGTGTCCCCAAATTTAAAAGTGTTTTTTTAAAGAAGTGCTCCAACGAAAGCCCAGGTGGTTTGTATTTTAGTCGTTTTGCGAAGAAATAATAAACAAAAAGCAAATCTGTTAATTATACTTTAATACAGTTCTGGTACAGAGGGCTACATTGAAATAAGTCAACAGTTATAACGATTGTGAACTGATGCTTAGCAGAGCCAGACAAATTAATTTGACTTATTTCAATGTAGCCCTGTGTACCAGAACTGTATTAAAGTATAATTAACAGCTTTGCTTTTTGTTTATTCAACAACACAATAAAGGCCAAATGCGTTAAATGTCTGTCTGAGGCCTGACATTTTCGACAAACAGCCCACAGGGTTTACGGGGCCGTGACGTTGTTCATTGAAGACAGAATACGTGATTATATTGCAGCACGCGTCTCGGTTTTGTTTACTGTACATCCAGCATTTACAGTGTTTCTACATCACAGTAATAAAAAAAACTGATGCATAATTTAAAACAGAGAAAATGGCCCTCAAAGGTACAGAATAAGCACTACATGATATCTGTGAGAATAGAATTGGATCTAAAAAAAATTGCTCCCCTCGGAGAACAACATTATATTTAATGGTAAACCAGCGGTTATAAGATCATTTTGATTTCAAGCCGTCTCAATACGTCTTGTTTTGTCAATATATTTTGCTGCTGATTGCAGCTGACGGACACTGCCGCGGCATGTGATATTATAGAATCATTATAAACTGCAGGGCTTTTATACCAATACATTACAGTACGCCCCTAAACACTGTGATTTTGATTTGGGTCTGAATGAAAAAGAGAACGAGCTGACTGTGTAACCCAGGTACTACCTGCTACGTATTAGCATGAGAGCGTCTATTAAAAAATCAAACGTCTCAAACCACTTATTTGTTATCAACCATTGAAATATCTCCTCTCTGAACTGCTATGGTTGGCCAGGTCCAGATGATAATAACAATTAGAGTTAGGTGGGCTTATACGGGTCTTATTGTACACGTGTAGACAGGGTGTGTAAAACACAGGACTGTATTAGAATTGTGCATATGCCTCTGTCTCTGAGAAACACAGCCACACAGCCATGGGAACTGCTATCATTTAGAACCACCCTGCAGCAATTACAACAAACTGTCTGGTTCAAGAACATGTACGGCTCTGCGATTGAAAACAGAACCTCTTCATTTATACCGGTGAGACGCACTGAGATGCTCAACCTGTGGCCTGGTTGGTGTACTGTGCTGGTTGTCTGTCAGAATATAGCTGCTTCTTACACAATTCTGTTTTTTATTTTCCATAAACATTTTTTTTTAATCGTTTCAATCGCACCTACACGGCGATAAACATTGGCTCTTCCGCGTTTTTGCATATGCTTATATGACATGCATGAGAGGAGAAAGTCCCGTTTGGTTTGAGGAGGATACAGATTGCTAGATATCATGTTAGCTTTGACTTGTCTGATGAGTTTAGCGAGCTAGCGCTCTGAGGTAACGGTGACTGCTGGTGGTTTAAACATCAAGCCGTGGCAAACCTCTGTGAGACACCACATACTGCACCTCTAGAAATGTTTAGTCAGTAATTGTTACACTAAGTTGAGCTGCACGGGGGCTTATGGTATGTGGTAAAATATTAAACCAACAGCGAGCAGTCATTTAAAAAGAACATCGACTTGCGTCTTTTTTCATTCAGAGATAGCCCCTGGCAATCAAAACAAAACAACAAAAAGAGAATATATAGATCAACCATTGATCTTGTAAAGCTTTAAGGTGATTTTCGAGGATTATCCGTTGAACTGTGCCATGCACGTTGACACATTTTGTGGCTGAGACATGTATTCACATATATTTGGGGGAAAATATCTGTGTCAACGGCGTCACATTATCCAGCATTTCAGTGAGAATTATTTATTATTACAGGCCTCTCTCCAGAGTAGGGGAGCCACCTTTACGCTGAATATTTCTCTATATGGATCTAACGTCACAGAGGCTTTGGTCCGGCACACATTTAGGCAAGTGACACTCTCCTCCAGAGCAGACTGCTGGATCATTGGTGGACAGAACGGAAGTTAAACTGCGTCGTTTCAATAATCCAATCACTTACAGGTCAACCGTAGAAACGCGCACTCGGAAACTCAAAACACCCACACACAAACACAATACACTAGCAAACGCACACACACACAAACACACACACACACACACAAACAAACACTACAGAGGCCAAGGCTGTCACAATGTGAAATAAAGTAGCTGTCCTCATCATCCAGGGCCTGTGTATATCTGACCTGAAAGGGATGTGGGAGGGGCAGAGGGGGGGGCAGGGGCACTGCCGGAGGAGGCTGGCTGAGAGAGTAAAGAGCCCTCCACTGAGACGTATAAAGTTCCAGCGACAATTTACAGGGTTTGCTGAAATTGTGGTGTCCACCGTCGGGGTCACGCCGCCGGAGCCACTCTTATCTCCTTCATTCCCATTGACACCGCCTCTCGATTAGGGCCATAAATTCCCTGAAATCGGTCAATAACCTATAACACTAATGTCACTCTGCCGCCATTAATTTTACTGCTCGGGTGCCACAGTGTTTCTTAACCCTTCGCACGTGGCATAGGGTTTTACACTCCCCTGGATTGACTGAGAAGAGCACATAACAAGCTTTTAATGGCGTGTGTGTGCTACCATAAAATAACGTGAATATAAAGAGGGTCCGGTTTTTTTCACTAGACGTTAACTAAAACGGAGAGAGCGAGAGCGAGCGGGATATGACGGCACTGAGATACGCCCCTGGCCAACGGACGGCTCTTACAGCGTATTATTTTATTAGCATCGCGCGAGAAGATACCTTGATGGTTCTAATGAAATAATAACATTGGATGGAGAGGAAACGCGATCTGGAGCCCAGAACACAATACGGCCTGGATGAGGAGAGCTGAGGCGCGTTATCTTTGGAAACAGGTTGCCTGTTGACACACCTTGCGTCCGTTCTTTTTACTGGCCTTCTCCGCTCGTGTCTCTGTGTGGGAATCGACGAATCAGCTCATATCATGTTATCGATGCCCAGGCTTTCAATTCCAGCCCGGATGACACTTAGGAATTTACCCGCAGCACGATAACGGCGAATCGGGAGGCATTTATTAGGCGTCGACGACGTTGCGGAATAATTGAACGGATAAAATAAACATTCGGGAACCAACAGAAAGAGATTTCTGAAAAAAATCTTGTCTAGTGTATCTGTTTGTCTGTATGTGCCTTGAATGAGTTATTTCCCTGACAGACAGATTCTGAGACAGATTCTGAGACAGATTCTGAGACAGATTCTGAGACAGATTGCGCTAAAGGGTTTAGACTCTGGCTGTGTCTCCTTGTAAATGACTGAATCTTCTAAATTGCCTGGGAATAGATCCTGTCTCACTTTAAAGTTGAGCTGACACACAGTTTGAGCCCAAAGCTTATGAGTTATCCTTCCAATCAGTGTTCAATCATCCATGATGTCTTATCTTATTGATCAGCCTTAAGTATATTGTGTAAGACATCATAAAAGGGGGCAGGATGGTTGAACTTTTGTTCCAGTTTTTCCGTGGATCATCCCTTTCTCTTTAAGTTGGTGCCATAAGCCGTTAATATTTCATTCTCCTAGTCCTTGAGCACAGTAGGGGGTTAGCCAATGCTGCAGGTGAAATGAGGGTTGTGTATTATTCTGCTGAATGCACTGAGGTACGGTTTAACCCAGCATTTCCCAGCATGCACGTCACTCATTTCAGTGAGACACTGACTCACTGGAGGGAATACCTGATAAAACATTACAATGCTATCGTCTTTGCCAACGTCTTAGCCAACGTCTTTGCCGGCGTCTTTGCCAACGTCTAGCCTGCATTTTCCGGATTGCTGTTTCTTGTTCCCAGGCAGTTAATAAAACTATAGTTTCTCTCCCTCCTCTCCCGTTCTCACACTCTCTCTCTCTCTCTCTCGGCCTTGAGAGGAAATAAAAAACTCCTGAACAATCTGTCCGTTAATCACTAAAACAGATTTTATTTTTCCTTCCTCGGGAATGACTGAATTGATGTGCAGCCTCCACAGTGCCGAGACAAAATGGCCGTCCCGGTAACGCCTCACAAGCCCCTGGACAACCTGAGGCATGGCCATCCAATCCCACATCATTAAGGCTAGAGTCCTTTATTGTGTTGGAAGGCATTAAACGGTGCACTGGCTATAGCCCTGAAGTCACACTCCGCTAGGAGAAAACAGCGGAAAAATAACGGCACAGCTGGATAATGAGTTTTCCCTGGGAGGTTGACCATGTGTACAAAAGCGCTAATGATAGCAGGTGCAATAAGCGAGCGCAAGGCTTTTACTGCGTCCGGATCTATTTTCCTCAGCTAAACTCGCCAGTGATTTCCCCTGTGTAGGTGTCTTTCTGTAGTTTAGGGAGAGACCCCCCCCCCCCACCCACCCCACCTTACTGCATTCTCTCCATCTCTGTCTTCATCCTCTTCCTTCTCTAGTATCTAATCTCCTTATCAGTTGTGCGGCTAATATCAAAGAGGACTGCGGTGTGAAAATCCTGCGAGTAGAACCCCGCCGTTGGAGTCTAATTACAATTAGCCGGGCTCTGGACCCATTAGGCCCAGGAGGGAAAGGAGTGCAAAAGCGCAGAGAATTATTGTTAATGCTACTGATGGCTAATGATCACACACAGTAAAGGTAGAGTTCAGGTTTGGGATCTCTGCAATTTACACGTCTCCACTGCCTTCCACTAAGTCTAAAGGCTGCTCGTGGGGCCTTCGGCACTCTTGAAAATGTCTCAGAGGAGGGAACATGCAATTACAATGATTCCACAAAGTTTCTGAGAATTAAAGTATTTTTAACAGAGGGTTGGATTAACAGCGCCAGAGTGTTTTGGCGGTGAAAAAAGACCCCTCGAAGAAATTACTTAAATGTCGAGACTTTCTAGCACCCAGTTCACGGCGTTAATGGCATAGCGTGACGCTGGACAACGTTAGTAGCAGAAACCGGCTATGAAAGTTAATGAATAGTTATCAAGCGCCATTATCCCGAGTTACGAGTAACTTCATAATGATTTATGTACTTCATGTTTCCACGAGTTCCCCTCGGGTGAAGCACCACTAAAAAACTCACCTCAAAAAGGGCACGCCTCTCGTCTGATAACGTGAGCTCTGGGTTGTTCTCCCGGGCCGCTGCGTTGGACGGCTAGCGCGGCCGGAGTGACAGAAGCCTCCAGAGTTATTAGGGCCGTCAGGTGAGTGCGCTGCGACGGCAGCCTGGGATTGGGGGGGGGTTTGGCGGCGAGCGAAAGCTAATGAAAGCGTCTCGGGGACTGCTAAAGAGTCTACGTGACACCACTCCTGATTCGTCCGTCTGAGGACACAGATCAATTAATACATTAAGAAACGATCGCGGGCACTTCATCTTGCAATATGAAACCGACGGCCCGGCCCGTACGCCCGGACGCTCACCACAGACAGCTGATCGGTAAGGCTTCCTTATGAAATCCTCCACATGTATTAACAGCCTACGATCTAGTCAGGTTGACTGTGGGCACACATGAACATATTGTTGGATTTTTTGCTCCAATTGAAATGTCCCAATCAATCCACACCATGACTCATGGATTCTGGAGTCATTCAAAACAGACAGTTTCACTTTCGGATTGAGGAACAAATTATCTGGTAGCGCTAACTTTAAATTAGTCACATTATTGATTCACAAACACTAGGAGAGACTATTCGCTGATTAAACTATAGTTATATATATATATACATATATATATATACACATACATATACACATCGAATACACTTCCTGGCTCACTAACAATATCTCACCTAAAACGCTAAAACACGCAAGGCGTCGTCTACCCACTGAGACACATGTCGTTTTTACCGAAACAAAACGCATCTGAGACATTCTGAAAGATTCAGTGGCTACAGCGGCGTGTGCCGGGGACGGCCACGATGAGTTGCTTGTGTGGTGGGGAAGTGGACAGTAAAGCTGTGTTACATACAAGCTAAGCCAGCCATATATCCACTCTGCTCTCCCCATTACCGGGCAGTACGCTCCACAGCCAGGGCCCTGCCCTGCTCAATTATTCATGGCGTTCAGGGGAGGACAGAAACATGGACGGTTTCGCTCATTTCTCCCCAACTCGCCACGTCCTGCTAATGCAAAGGAACAGCGGAGTGGCAAGAACGACACGCGCAGGCCTGACCTCTGCATGTCCGTTCCTCCACCTCTTTTCATCTCTCCATCTCTCCATCTCTCTGGTCATAAGGTGGAGAAGGCGGAGGTCGGTAAAGCCGGGGCAGACTGTTCGGAGACGGCGCTTCTGGGAGGGGGATACGGGGCCCGGCTGGGGCCCAAGAGCACACTGCAAGAGTCTGGCCTGTCTTTTGTATATACCTCCATCTATATCAGTGGGCAACAGGGAAATGTAAGCCAAAGGTAATTGCCCCGAATAAGAACATCTGCTTGGTAAATAAATATTCTAATGAGGGAAGCACGCAGGTTCCCCCGGCTGATCCGGTGCTGACAGGCCTCCGGAGAGACGCCAGGTAATGCTTAACACCTGCGCCTCAAATGGGAGATCCACCTCCCTGGATGCCCTGGTACAGCGACTAACGGCTGGGTGAAAACAACGACACCCGCACACACAAAACAATCCGCCGTCAAATGCTCTCCACTTTAACAGGGTTACATAAAGATCACAGAGGCGCTAGTTCAGAAGGCAACACCACGGCAACGCCACGGCAACACGACGGCAACACAGACGCAACACCACGGCAACACCACAGCTGCAACCCTCCAGCCTCCAGTTACTCTCCCGGGCAAGCAGCTGTGTGTGGCGGTGGCTCGCGAAAGGAACATCTGAGATTGTGGTTGATGAAAGAGGAGGGGAAGTGAGACAATTCGTGGGCGAGATGCAGCCTCACGTCGCAAACACACACACACACGCGCACACACACACACACACACACACACACACACAAACTCAAAAACTTTTTAAGAGGCCTGTTCACTCACAGACCGGGATCTGCCTTCCTCAATTAGCATCAAACCCCGGTTAGCACATAGCACCTCGCAGGAACACCTAATTGCTTTGACTGCTGGGTAGGCTGGTGTCCGACAGTTGTACTCAAGTTAAACTGTGGGTCTGGAGAGAGTTGAGACTAAAGGAGTCACTCCATGTCCCCTGATTCATAACATTCTCTATTATTTATGCGCTTGGCTGTCAGATGAATGGAAAATAAAACAAATGTGGAGGCCCAGAAATAAGGCTTTTTAATGGACTAGACTGGACCAGGTAGTCTAGAGGATCTTCCCTCCAAAGCCGATTCTTCCCCCCCGTAATCCAAATCTCCTGATCGATAGCCACAAGCCTCAAGTTCCCGCTACGAACCAGACGGATCCCACATTTGGCCACAGTTTGATAGCTTTATGATAAGAATTACAAGGACTGGAAGGAAAGTCTATTTTTCGAATCATTAAGTTCACAGTGTAGCGGCGGTCGCGCACAGGGGGGGGGGGGATGTCAGAGAAAGTCCGTCCTGTAAATTGAAATGGATTGCGAGAAACGGCAATCTGCATTACTTGAGACTTCTCAAAGTGGATGGGTGGAGAGCAGAGGGAATTGTTGTGGTGTGGAGGGAACAGAACAGAGAGCAGAGCGGGCAAAACTCATCTCAGTAATCATCTATGATCTCATACACAATTAATCAGCACCTCTGGTCTCTGGTTGAACATAGCACAAACACACACACACACACACACACACACACACACACAATGCACCTCATACGCGACTTCATTTACGGCAATCGTAGGGACGAGCAAAAAAAGACAACGGTTAATAAAACGGGAAACGAAACCGTTTTAAATTCGTTAAAAGAAAATCTCCGTAAACAGTGAATCTAAAATGTGGCCCCGAAAGTGCAAGTCGGGTTTGACGAACTGCTCTAAAAACAGACAGACATTGCTCTGACGTCGTTTGAACACTCCGATTTGTTTAATTGTCAACTGTGGTATATATGCAGAAACAAATTGGACAGATACACACGGTATGTAGATAAACATACATTCCAATGCATCTGGGTTGAAGGGTAAGAGAAGTGACAGGCCTGAATAGATTAGGGCTAAACGACCTGGTGCTATCCCATCAATAAAACAACACATGAAAGTTGAATAACCATCAGGTGCAATGCACACATGCACACACGCACGCACGCACGCGCGCGCACGCCGCACACGCACGCACACACGCCGCACACACACACCAGACTACAGCAGAAGGCAATCGGAAACGTTTCAAGGGAAAAACTAAATTCCAGCGAATATATCACAACCCATCAAGTAGAAACTGCAACATGTATACATACAGACGCACAGAGAATCTATCCCAGGCAAATTCAGACACACACACACACACACATACACACGTCTGACGTGCACGCTATCCTCTGCCGTTTGGAGGCTGCACTACGGTAAACAGACATCGCTCAGGTAACGCTACTCACCCAGAAATACATCATCATTTCGGACGCGGGACAGGTGAGAGTTTAGTCGCAGCGGAGAGAGTGACGCTTGGCGGTAGGACAAGTCCAGCCAGTGTGGGTGTCGGGAGGAGAGGCAAGTCCGACCGTTTGGAGCGAGTGTTTCACTGGTCCCTCTTCCACTGGGGCAGCCCTCCCTCTCAACTGTTCAATGGGGCTTGACTAGCTTCGCTTCTCGTCTTTCCTGTATGGCAGCGGCTTCTCTCGTCCCTTAATTTCTCAAAAGCCTCCTTTTCCTTCGTTTTTTGAGACCCACAGAGAGGAGTAAGCAGAAAAGGAAAGAGAAAAGACAGCTTGGGAGGTGTTGTAACCTCCTTTTGCTTTTGATACTCTTCAACTCTCCCTGCCTCTCCACACCACTCACGTTGACTCTCCCTCTCTCTCTCTCTCCCTCTCTCTCTCTCCCTCTCTCTCTCCCTGTCCTCTCTCTCCCTCTCCGGTCTCTCTCTACCCTCTCTCGCTTGGTTTTCCTTAGTGTCTTGGCTTGTGCTGTCTCTTATTGGCGAATGTGAAATCAGTCAGTTCGGCGCAGAGGCTCAACTAGAGCAGGAGCAGCCTGTACCTGACAGCTGTGTACCTCAGAACGGAGGAGCGCTGGACTGAGCGGCGAACACACCGGGACCCCGCAGACGGTAACGTAACATTCAGCATCCCGGGGGGGGCGACGGAAGACGCCGGAGATGGGGGAGGGGGGGATGGTCGGCAGGGGTGGGGGCCGGTGGTGGAGACTGACGAACCGGGGGGGGGGGTTCTGTTGATGATGATGGTGATGGGATATGTTAGACGGACTGGAGAAATATACTTCAGCTTTAGCTGTACCGGGAGCACAACAAACACATAGTTACCACGGCGACGGTAAGCAAAGGGGATGTCGAAAAATGTGTGACTTTTCACGCATTGGTTTTGTTATTATTATCATTCCCATATCTGGTCACATAGGCGTGTCTGACGTGTTCCGACCACGTCCAACCACGACTCTTGATTCCCAGAAAGAGGAGGGGTCTCTCCGATGAACGGAAGTGTAAGTGGCGTCGGTGTACGCGCTCGTCTGTTCGAGTGCACACGCGTAAGCGCCTACAAACTTTTGACCCGGCGCGTCAGATTAAAAATAAAAGCTCGGCGAATTCGTTTCACCGTATAACGGGGGGAGGGCTACGCCGAGCGGAGTGTGTGCTGAGTGGACTCGCTTACGTTACACGCTGCGGCGTGTTCTCCATATGGCTGCTGTTAAAGGGGAGGCGAGGGGGTGGAGGAGGTGGGAGGAGGCTCGCCTATCTTTTAGACGGCATTGTAACAACCAGCCTGCCTCAGCAAATTTCCAAACACATCATCAATACACGACCGGGAGGGTGGGGGGGGTCTGTCGCTTTTAAATATTAACCCCGTGGCAACCGTGGGACAGACTGCGGAGAGTCGGAGTGGTTTCTGTGGCGCTCACTCCACCGCCGGATCGTCCAATAAAAGATGTCCCCGGGGACGAGCTAATTTGTTGTAGGATCCAACAGAACATTTGCCAGCCATGGAGAACATTGTGGTAATGAACGGAGGAGATCTATTCGCGTTATGTTTCCCATCTGTAATTGCCACATAAGGAGGCTGAGTTAAATTTACAGTTTGCAGCTGGGTTCGAGCGGATCGGGTGCACGAGGTGCCTCGGTCGTGTCGCGTTACTGTCATTTTAGACAAATTGAAAACAGGAAAATGTATTCCAACTTTGATTGTTGTAATGTAAAATATTGGTTCTTTTTGGGGCTACGAATATCCTTTAAAACATTTGAGATTTTTTCCAGAAGCAAGCTGGCTAATACGAGAGGTTTTTGGAGCACGGCGAAGAAAGACAGAACACGTGCAAAATGTAAATTCGAGACAGAAACAATATTACTTTTTACTCGGAAAAAAGCTCATGAAAAATCACTTAGATAGGACTTTCTTCTTTTGTTACGGCAGGATCACAAGACAACCTCCCCAGCACTTCGAGTGCACAATCTCTTATTATGATTGCCATTAACATACAAAGTCGTCCATATCTTTTTACATGTTTTCACCGGACCCGATGTGGTTACGTCAGCAATCACAAAGTGGGTGCCCAGCCCCCCCCAGCCCCTCTATCAATCTCTGATGGGAAATAAAAATGAAATGCACTTCTCAGGCAACTCGGATTAAGGATCACGCTTTTATCAAATACTAAAGTCTATTTCAAGTCTTCCTCATAAATAACTGAGGGGTAGGGGAGAGAGACAGAGAGAGCGAGAGAGAGAGAGACAGAGAGAGAGATGCAGAGTGCAAAAAAATGAGAAAAGGAGGTAGCGAAAGGAGAAATTGAGAGCAAGATGGAGGGAGGGGACGCGAGACAGACAGAGGGGGGAGAGAGACTGCATCACAGACAGAAACTAATGCACGTGCGGGTATTCAGGCTTTCAGGGATTAGAGAAAAGGTGGAATGAAGAAAATAAATGGAGAACCTGAAGTCATTTTAGCATCACATAATCCATGTCTCCTTTCTGGGATCTTCTACTCTCAATTACCCATTAAATGGAAATAGAAATGGAATGGGAGAAGACTGGGTGCCTGGCTGTGTGTGTATATGGTCTATACATGTTGCTACTCTGGTTCTCTCCCCTGCTTTTGTTCCATTGTCTGTAGTGTTTATGCATGCGTCTTCCCCGCCCATTTAAACCCCTGCCCCCCCAACCCACACCCCAGGGGAATCTGCTGTCCATTATGGAGCTTTCAGAGAGAAAGGGAGAAGTAAATGACTTAAATGCACTTTATTCCGCACTAAAATGGCCGTTCCCAGCCCAGGAAGCACCAGCCCACCTCCTGTTATTTCATCTCAGCTCGGGAACAACAGCGCACTTGCAGTTTGACCGTGCCTGGATCTCCGCGTCAGATCACATGGAGCCCATCACAGTCAGAGCGTTCAACTGTGGTCAGGCCCATGCTCGGCCTCCTCCGCACCCCAGACACAGCCTCATTTCCCACCATAGTTGACTTGGCTGTTTTAGCTAAAGATGCTTCTGAGTCGGTCGGCTCGATGACCGGAAGAGCGGGTTCTACAACGCAGCGTCTGGCGAAAAAGGACTGTTTGTGATGACACTTTAATTAAAGTGAAGCATATCAAGAACATCTGGTAAAAACACACAGATGTATTATTTGTGCGCCGCTATCTTCTTGACAGGCGTTTCATCTCCATAGTAACAAGATCAGGTTTCCAACTACGGTAAGAAGTTGAACAGGTGGAACCGTCCAGAAAGGTTCATTATGGTGCGGAAATTGGCCTTTGCATCTTTTAATATTCTCATGAACATGTCAGAGATCCTCCACTTTTGGTAATCGTACCCAAACTGTGGTGAATATTCCTAATCCAAGTAAATCAAATATGCATTCTTCGCCCGGCGCAACCAGAACACCACCGTAATACACTATGAGAACGTCATACACGGCACACACAGGCTGTCCGTCTAGTTATTGTTAATAATGCATTGTTCGCGTGTTGTCTTGACACGGAGAAGAGAGCGCGATCAGAACCGTGTCCGGGCGGAGTCACCCTGATGCCAGACCTGGTCAGTCTGTCTGTCCGTGTGTCCGTCTCTGAGTCAGTGCGTCCGTATGTTGGGGCAGAGGAAGTGAGAACCACAGGTGACGCCACGCTGTCAAAGTGCGAACGATAACACGCGCCAATGTAGTTCATAATGAACGAGTGTGTCTCGCGGATCCTCTGCCCTCAGAGAGAAGCTATAGAGTCACTTCAGTGCCAAAACAAGCAGCGGCGAACCAGAAGGCAGAAACAACACGTAGACAAGCTACACAACACAGTTTCATTATCTACATTACCTGCGTGTCTGTGCGTGTGACTGAAATAGACAGTTTGTGCGCGTCTCCGTGCCTGTGTGTCTGCGCGTGCGAGAGCGTGAGATGAAGATAGAGAGAGCGCGACTTAAAGAGAGGAATCCCTTTGAGGTACTGGTCTATAGCTGACTCAATATTGGAGCTGTAAAACAAGTGATGGGTTAAAGTAGGTATACTTATTGACATTCAGAAAAGCTGTATTTGATAAGATGAATATTGATTCGTCGGCGTCCATTTAAAAACAACGTTTGACATTCCGAGGCATCTGCGTTATTGTCAGCGAGGAGGAAAGCCTGAGATGGACTCATCACAGGAAAGGGCTTTCCAGTCCCTCCATTGACCAACAACAGCGGACACATTTTCAGTGCAAGAAATCCCCTATAAACACGTAAATGAAAGCCTCCTCCCTGACAGGTAGGCTGTTTGATGTCTTTATCACTTCCTCATCCTTCAAAGGCTTCGTCCCTGCAGCAGGCCAGCGCTCTCTGAATCATTTATCGTGTTCTTTCTCTGATTGTGTACGTGTGATTTCTGTTTCGGCCGTGTGCGTGCCGATCACGTCCTGGACATGTTTTATTTGTTTTGATACCTATCGGCGTGAAGTCGCCCGTGACATATCACAGCACAGTGTTACTCGCGGAGCCGTTCCATGTCCGGACTAATTACGCTACTGCGGTCTGGTTCTGACTTCACACGTCGGGCTGACGTGCGGCGACGTGCTGTAGGAACACGATGGAAGTGAGACGCGGTCACGGCGGTCGAATCTACACGATGGTTTTGAAACCCGTCGGCTCCCCAGTTGCAAATACAAACATCCCAAGCCTTGTGTTGGACAGAACATCACACTACCGGGTGTATGGGTGAATCCTGCTGAATTCAAGGACTTTTCACTGCTCATGTGAAAGAAAGGAGCGTTTTCGCATGTACGTTCGCCCTTCTAAGAGGTGACCGGAGTGCGACTTCAAGGAGATAATGCTTATTTCCTCCGTGAACAAATAAACGTTTGAGTACACTCGAAATGTGTACACAGCGTTTCAGAGTGCTGTAAATGACTTCACAGTGCAATAACACAGTGTTGTAAATGACGTCACAGTTCTGTAAATGATGACACAGCTCATCGGCGGTGCTTTACAGTTATGTAAATGACGACACAGCTCAAGGGCTGTGCTTTACAGTTCTGTAAATGACGACACAGCTCAAGGGCTGTGCTTCACAGTTCTGTAAATGACAACACAGCTCAGGGACTGTGCTTTACAGTTCTGTGAATGACGACACAGCTCAGGGACTGTGCTTCACAGTTCTGTAAATGACGACACAGCTCAAGTGCTGTGCTTTACAGTTCTGTAAATGACGACACAGCTCAGGGACTGTGCTTTACAGTTCTGTAAATGACGACACAGCTCAGGGACTGTGCTTCACAGTTCTGTAAATGACGACACAGCTCAGGGACTGTGCTTCACAGGGCTGCATGGGGCTGAGTGACAGTTGTGCTGAACTTGAGCTCTGCACAAGACAACAAGGTGCCCCCATCTCTGTATTACATAAAGGCCTTTTCTCATTTCCCAGTGGGATCTTGTTTAACCACAAAACACTTTGAAGAATATATTCTGCCTATTTCCAGGTCAACACACAAATGCTAATGCGTCGGACGTGCTGTAATGTTAAAAAATTGATCCTAGTTTCCTTGACATTTTAATTTAACTCGTTCATAAGTTTTACCAGACGCTGCCCCCGTTTTATAAATGCCTGGACTATTGGCTTACTTTCAGCCCCGCTTGTAATAACGACGATGATGATGATGATGATATGAATGCCGATATGACGAAGAAACACAATAAAGGACATGAACGCTGTGTGACCCGTGTGCGCGCGCGTGTGTGTGTGTGTGAAGGTCACATTATAACACGGCCCGTTGTTAAAGACAATATTCTGACCACCTGCAATAGCATGGGACAATGCTGAATACCTGTGAAGAAATAATGTTCATGTAATGTCAATGCAGTTTCAATGGTCACTCGTGTCTTCCTCATTTCTCCCAGTGCTCTGTGCTATCATCAGCGTAATGGTTGACTTTGGCCAAATGGCTACATGGTCTTTGGGAAAGTAGAGTTTCTAGAAAGCCTCAGGCTCATCCAATGCCTGATGTTAACCTGGGTCTGTCTACTTAGTTCGGTACTGGGCATTACTGACTGTAAGGGAATGCTAATGTCTAATAATCAATAACCTTACAAAATGGATACTGTAAACCTCGAAACGTTTGGCTATTTTTAATAAATGTCTTCTCGAACACGTGAATTTGTATTTGACTTAAAACAATTCTTTGGTCACCGGCAAATAAGAAAATACATTCAAAATCACAACCTTGATTTAACCATGATTGGTCGAAAGATTAGTTTTAATTGGTCTGTTAAGCTGCGGGCTTCGGTCAATAGCGCCTCCCTGGTCAGTATGTGTCGATAGGCTACAACAGGGTTTTTACAAGGTTACAGCCATGGCAAACTGGACAAGTGTGACTACTGCTCTCACTGACATGTCTGCCTTGATTGCAGACGGCGCTAACCAAACTGATCTGCAGAGAAACTTGTGATGGGCTACTGCCTGTAGGAAACCGTGACAGCCTGACAATGAAAGACAAAAAAATATAAAAACGATGCATGCAACCTGTGTGGTTATACAACCAATCAAACGCCAGATCCACTGGTTTGAATTAGTACGAGATAACGTTTGCATTGCTCTTCTAACTGAGTACAGGTTGGGCACCTGGCACTGTGATGGCCTGCACATCTACTACATTGTCATAGTCTGTCGGGCACATATGGCCTCACATGGGTAGGCGGTTTATTTGGGGATGGGTGGGGCTAAGGGTTAAGAGGGTGTGAACAAAATGGAAGACGTTAAAAAACGAAACTAAAACAGATGCATTTGTATGATGTATTTGGAGCTCTGAGTCTGTCCAATTCAATGTATAAATAATAATGTTAATCTTTTCAGCTATGACTGATTTGAGCCGGATTTGATCTGAGTCCCGTCAGAAATGTCTACATGATGTCCGCCAGGAGCAGCTGTTGCTGGTTAAATCACTGGGTTGATGTTCATTGCTTTGAAATCAGACGATTATGAGTATAATCAGATCAACTGAATTATCTGGTTAGAATAACCCAATTAAATGCAACCGTTTTGTTCCCATCAACAACTCCTTTGCACTCATAACTGGGAGTAGTATGTTTTATCAATGCAATTATAAGCATGACTAATATAGTTGAAGCTTAACAGAATTTCTATTAACTTATACAACGAGCAATACCATCTCGTGTTAGCCGACATTTCTTAGCGCTGCATTATATACAACACCAGTGAAACGAATGCCAACTGACATCAGCAGATTCCAAAATGAGATTTTATTTTAGACTAAAACAACATTCAATTTTCTTTTGACATAAAGGGATAAATGTTTATCGTTAATTCTGAAACGGAGCATCAACTCAAACCCTTAGTTATGATCTTGTCAGTTTAGCTTAGGCCGTCTGGATGAAACTACATTTCATGAATTATTTAGCTGGTTAGGCACTTTTTTTCCAAAGCGAACTCGTCTGTTTCTCTATAATAACCTCAATAGGAGAGCAAAAAAACACAATGCCTTCTCCTTTGTAACCAGGGCCAGGGCAGAATGAGGATGACGTGCCTTGACATCTTCCGTTGTAGTCGCACGGGGGTTGCTTAGCTTACAACTTAACCCTTTAGAGAAACCAAAGCCGTTCAAAAAGCTCAAATAAAAACAAAACACTTAGATGTGGTTGGGGATTCCTGAACTTAAAACCCACTGTGCAGCACTTCCAGAAGATGAAACATACAAGCACTTCAAATGTCCAAACCCACCCCGCCCAGGAGACTTCAGCCAGGGATTCAGGCACCTGAAATGTTCCCCCTGCAAAATCTAGGGAGCAGTGAGAAGTAGGTGTGATCTGTGGGTCCAGAGGTCCTCTTACCAGTCTTGTGAAGAGGGGAACTCCTAAATGCCAGAGTTGCTCGTTGAGCAGCCCGCTGTACACGACGTTCCCGAAGACAGCAATGTTTCCCGGCTTACACAACGCGTTTCCTGCAGGGACACAAGCGGAAGAGAGAGAAAAAACACAGAGTTGACACCGAAATCGGAAAAAGAAGATCCACAATGCCTCGGCGAGGCGTCAGGCATTACCGTTGGGATCGGAAAAATGAAATCACGGGAAATCATTGCACGGGGAAGAAATATAATTTAAAAAAAACGCCACATTGATTGTTATGAATATTGATTACACGAGTATATTGACTTTTCATGAAATGACAAACAGGGAAAAGTAGCGGCTGTAAAATCGATTGCACAAGCAGATGTGTTCTAACTGCAGATGATGGAACTTCCAAGCCATCCAAATGAGATGTGCACAATGATAATATCAGTGTGTAACGGTCAGAGGTGTCGTAGTGGACTGTATACATATGACATTCACACCATATTCCATTAACACAGGCGCTGGTCCCCTAGGCCATAAAGCAACCCTTTAAAGCATACTTCGGGATTTTCAGCCAGTGTTTGTAAAGGTCAAGCTTTTCGTGCCAAAACTGGGCCCAGAAAATATTGTTTTATGTAATATATTTGCCAAATAATAGTAAGTGGAGGTTCTGCCACTGATCAACACCAAAGAAATTTGTAATGATGTTGAAGAGAAAATTGAATATTCAATTTGTTCTAATTAATTAATTACAAATATGAACTTGGTGGAAATTGATTGCATATGTATTCACCTTTTCTGTTGACAAAACAAGATAAGCCTAAGTGGAACAAACATTAGAAGTCACAGAACTTGTTCAGTACAGTCCATCTGTGTGCAATTTAGGCATTCTCCATTTCAGGTCATTGACACCTGTCTTAGAAAGAATCGGCATTTGGTTATTACAATTTCTAATTAAACATACATAATGAAGACAAAGAAACACGTAAAGCTAAATCCGGAATAAGGTTTTACAAAAAGCACCAAATAGGCATAGAAGAACATTTCCAGGACAATAAATATCCACAGTAATGTCCAAATTTAGAGGATATGGCAGAACTGTGAATCTATCTAGCTATCTATCTATCTAGCTGTTCTAGGCGGTTTTTATAAACCGAGTATGCGGTTGAAAAGGGCATTAGTCTAAGAGGCCACCAAGAGGCCTAATGCAACTTTAAAGGAGTTACAGTGTAAGCCAAACACTGCACATCATCCTGAGAATTAAACATCATGCATGGTGGTGGCAGCATCATGCTATGGGGATGTTTCTCTGCGTCAGCTCCAGGAGGTCTTATAGAGTGGCTTAAAAGCCAAAAGGTCAAAGTCCTGAAGAGTCCTATTTAGAGCACAAACCAAATGACATCAGGTGGGACATGTTGAAAAGTGATGTTCACCAAAGGTATGCATCCAACTTGACGGAGCTGGCCAATTTTGAAAAGAAAAACGGTTAAAAAAAGAATGCTGTGTCAAGATATGCTAAGTGGTATGCTGGTAGATAAAACTAAAACAAATCTACTGCTAAATGTGCCCAAAAATGTACAAAAAGAGTAATTACTAATGTAATTATTGTTTTAAATTTAATATTAACATTATGAACCTTTTTGTGTGATCAGTGGCCCATCTCATAGTAACAACTCCAACACTTATACAACCTAACAATATTTTTTTTTTAATGAGAGGGGACGTACAATGCTATCAAATATTACATCTCACAGATACTGGTTTTGTTCTCTACACAGGATGCTGCAGTTGTTTCAGGTTCAATGACTCAATATGTTTTGAAATAAATAAACAAACAGGGTCTACAGAATGCTAGAAGTGTGGTCACTAAACACAATCACTCATGATGTGGAATGTAGTAGGTTAGCAATTGTTATACAGAAGCAAATGTTCCTGTTGTTAATCAAATGCATTTGGCATAGACCTGCTCAAATGGGCACGGTACGAGAAGGCAAGTTCCCATTTAGTGTCAAGATGTGGGTTGGAACACAAACATGCATTGGCAAGCAGGTTGCACAATTGTAAGTGCAATTTTAAAAGCCAACTACAAGCTGAAAAGGTCTGAGAGGTTTTATTGTCCCCTCGTAACGTTTGAGCTAATCTAACTTTGGCTAGCATTAGCAACTTCTTGTTGATGTTGTCGTTTTATGTTGCCAACTGACATAGAATTAGCCTACCTCTTTGTCAATGCGTGACAATGGCTGATGTGTAGGACTGATACCTTCCTACATGTTAGTGATGTTGAGGACTTCTGAGGTTTACAATCTGATTTTGTGTATTTTGAAAATGTTTTATGATGTGATAGATATGTGCACTTCTGCTAATATCGGTAAACACAAAGTGAAAAGTAAGGCCAGCATGGCGAATGTAATTGTTTTAATATAAGCAATATCATATTGGCTAGGGCACACTCTCTACGTTCTTATTTACTGTTAAGTCTGATATTGTCTAAAACACATTAACTGTCCTACTCTATATTGCATATAACTTGCACAAATGCTCTACTCTACCCAATATCCCCAAACTATATTTAAAATTCACACACCTTTTATCTATTTTCAGAACATGTAGAAAAAGGCACCATATAAAATATTTGGGAGTAAAAAAACAGATTAAAAAAAATATCTAACTTGCTAAATGCTTTTCATTGATGGCGTTAGCACACGTTAGCATTAGCACGCACATTAGCACCAAGCTCCATTTGAGCAGCTCTGGCACACTCGCGACGCCCAGACCAAGACATCCACAGTCTCAGCCCTCGGTCTCCACTTCTGGCCACAAAGACACGGCGGCTGAGCCCGAGAACCGCAGCCAGGAGAGAAGTGAACCGCACTTAATTGGACCCCAGAAAGAGCCTGCGAGGCCGTCCCTCGCTTTTACGACGTCTGATTTACGCACACGCTACTACGCGTCTCTACTCGTGATAAATGCGTCTTATAGAGCGTCGGCCACAGGAAAACACAAGTCCCCGTTGTAATTTCTGCACAAAGGAATGCTGAAAACACGCTGTGGGGAGAAGTGAAAGCAGTGCTGACAAGCAGCACATGCATTATTTAAAAACAAAAGTAGAAAAAAGCCCATTAAAGTGTCAGTGGTGCTGTTGGCAACTGGTGGCTGTGGCTTGGGCGTGGTGCGCGTATTACTGTTATTAATGGGCCGGGCGTGGGGGGGATGGCCACGTGTGCGTGTCTGGGTGTGTGTGTGTGTGCGTCCGTGCGCGTGTGTGTGTGCATGTGCGCATGAGCGACGGAGAGAGAGATACACTGCGAGCTCCCGGGCAGTGTCAATGAGATCCCACTGCTAATATCTTTCCACATTACCGAATGAATATTACGAAAGAAGGACCTTCGCCTGCGAATAGTAGCTGAAACGCTTCTATCTCTGATACATCCTGCCGTGCTGTGGCTAAACATCGAGCGTAACGGACGAGATGGAAATGTTGGAGTAAAAAATCACTATGCAGCGTGAGATCGATGGAGGGATGCTCTTTGGCACAAACAGAATGATGCGACTACACGTGTCGTTATTCCTGCTGCCTTTAAAGCCGGTATCTACTTTAAACAAAGCGGTCATCACCGTCACTGTTGTGAAAAAGCTCAGGGGTGACTGGGGTCCAATTTAAACACTTAGAGATGTAGGCCATGAGAGTAAAAATGGTGGTAAGCAGAAGCCTATCGTGGTTGCTGATGGAGTACAACAGTAACAAAACTCATGAGACGTGTAAGTCCAGAATGAACGGTAAACTGTACGGGTATAATACAACTTTATATTTAAATAGTTGTGATTTCCATATCAATGCTGCTTAACTGACCTACTTATACCTCATCCTGTATTATCTGTGTATTGCCTCTACTTGATCCTGTATTGCCATGTTGAATCCTACTTCCATTTGCACTCCTGTGTTCTGTGTATTTATTGTGTATCTGTATGTTGTCTTGCACACTTTTCCCGCCTTATCTTGGCCAGGTCGCCATTGCAAATGGGAGTTTGTTCTCAATCGGACTACCCAATTAAATAAAGGTTAAATACATAAATAAAAACCGTGTACACTTGTATTAATCCAAAACTCTACGCAAAAAATGTATGTTTTTTTCTTTGCTGTGGGTGGTCCTCTAGGTCACAATGAGCACGTATATGTTTCACACATAATTTAAATGGTATCCACATTACTGCAGCAGTAAGCACAATTCTATACTCAAAACGTCAAACTCACTAGAACGGGAACTTTTCAGCACTTCTTCAGCACATTTCCATAACTCTTGTATTGAGTAAACAATTGTTCAATCAGCAATCACTCCATATTCTGGCATAACAAATGTGACCTTTGAATTGGTATTTGCACAGATGGACCTAGCACTAGGAAGGGAACATATTTCAAGTTTGTGGGGGTAAAGTAGCTCAAAGGGAATACAAAAAAATAGTTTTAGATTGAATGTGTGCCACTATTACTGAGCATGGTGTCAGTCTAGGCCATTCCAAGACAGAGGATAGAGGGCGAAACAAGCCCATGTCAGTAGTTCTGTAGGATCAATTGTTTGAATATTACAGAATGACAAATACATAAGTAACACTACTATACAACATTGTATTTACTTAATCTAATACAGTAGAGTATTTTGTACATTCCATTTTTGTAATAATGTCTTTGTTTTTTTTTTTGCATTGTTAGCTTAGTGGATTCTGTGCATTCTACAGCATCATGTCGTTGGGATTGTTTGTCATGTGGTGTCGTGTGGTAATATATTGTTCGTGGCTAAATCTTGTCATCATTCTCCCTTTATTTTCACCTTACTTCTTCCACTCTCACACCATCACTCTACTCACTCAGAGGCAGAGGAAGACTAAGATTAAGTGGACTAAGTAGAGGAAGAGGAAGAATTGTCTTTTATGAGTTTGTCTTCGTGGAATGACAACAGGGGAAGCGGGGCAGGAATCAAAGCTAAACACGAGCAATATCACGTTTCATCAATTGCCTGGACTTTCAGACACTAAAATGTGTATATTAATGTAACCATATCTAACAACTTTGCTGTACATTTAACATTTTGTTTTCAGTACATTTAACGTACAACCAGGACAGAACATGGAAATGACATGAGATTGAGACTATGTATTTATACGCGGAGGTAATCTGAATGTATTATATATCCTTTGAAAAAAAAACTGTTTTCCTAGTTGTCGCATTGGTCTACATTTCAGGTGTTGGTAAATTATAGTAAAAAACCCTTAATAAAAAAAATGGAAAATAATAGTATTACGATATCTTCTCTACATTTCCACATAATTTATAATGCTGTATAATATCAATATCATGTGCACGTCAGAGTATCAGAATACCAAGACAATAATTCTATGTAGAGAGTCTTAGTTTATTTTGAACCAAAAAAAATAAATGTTTGCATGCAACAGTGTTTCTGTGTTTGCCTGCATGTTAACAAATGGATTGTGTTTGGACAACAGTGCACAAGCAATCCACCAAACGCTGTAAGTAAACAGGTGTCATAGACACCAGATTGTGTACATCCGCTGGGTTACAGAACAAGGCTATCACACGTAGAAATAGAGCACTACAGTTGACAGGTGACAGACTGTTCTCAAATCAGTCCTGACACCGCAGCATAAAACCTAGTAAAAACCACAGCCCAAATAAAAGGATCAATGTGATATTACTCATGCTAACTTCACCTAAACACAGTAAATGAGAGGATCAATGTGATATTACTCATGCTAACTTCACCTAAACACAGTAAATGAGAGGATCAATGTGATATTACTCATGCTAACTACACCTAAACACAGTAAATGAGAGGATCAATCTGATATTACTCATGCTAACTACAGCTAAACATAAAACCACAGCCCAAATGAAAGGATCAATGTGATATTACTCATGCTAACTACACCTAAACATAGTAAAAAGCAAGACAGTTGTTGTACGATCGTTTTCTGTTACTGCCGCAGTGTGAAAAAAACAAACAGAGCCAAAGAAATGCCGGAGAAAACATTTCATAATAAATTTAGCATTTTGATATGTGGTGACATTACAATTTGTCATTGGTCTGTCTGTGCTATTTTATTCCGGGGCTGTAGTTTTGGCTGTATAGCCGGTGTATTTCCTTCCTGTTAGGTCCTCTCAGCAGTGTGCTTCTCTCTTATCTGCAGACTCAACAGCATTGAGGCCAACCTCACATTAATTATTAATTGTTTGATTAAAATGTAGAGGTGCGGGGTGTAGGATATAGAGGTGGTGGCCGGGATGCAATCTCTCTACATCATCTGATCGTCTCCACTATGTTGCCCCGACACAACTCAGAATAGTTCTACAGATATATACGCCGGTGAGCAAACACATTATGCCCTATAGGCTGTGGTCCCACCTGTGGTATCTGGCACCAGGACATTAGCAGCAGATCCTTCAAGTCTGGTAGAGGAAAACAACTCTCATCGGACCAGACAAGCTTCTTCCACGGCTCCAAGGTCCAGTTCCATGGCCGTTGTAGGCACTTCTGACAGTGGACAGGGGCCTTCATGAACATTTGGACCTGTCTGCGGATAAACAGCCCAGTACACTGCATGTGTTGGGAAACATTCCTGTCTCCCCAATATTTAAACATTCTGTGCCACTGTAGACCTTCTGTCAACTCGGACCAGACTGGCTTGCCTTCGATGCTCTCGCACACAACAACTGACGCGCGAAACTGTCATTCATCAATGTTTTTAAACATAATATCAATGTTTTTAAGACATTAAATTAATAATAAAAACATGCAAGGTGTCATAATTACTTGGCGCACCTGTTCATTTTTTCTAGTAGTGAGTGTGTGTTTAGGTGTTTGTGAGTGCGTGTTTGAGAGTGTTCGTGAGTGTGTGTGTTTAGGTGTTTGTGAGTGTGTTTGAGAGTGTTCGTGAGTGTGTGTGTTTAGGTGTTTGTGAGTGCGTGTTTGAGAGTGTTCGTGAGTGTGTGTGTTTAGGTGTTTGTGAGTGTGTTTGAGAGTGTTCGTGAGTGTGTGTGTTTAGGTGTTTGAGAGTGTTCGTGAGTGTGTGTGTGTTTAGGTTTTTGTGAGTGCGTGTTTGAGAGTGTTCGTGAGTGTGTGTGTTTAGGTGTTTTTAAGCGTGTGTGTGTGTGTGTGTTTTGCCGGCCACTGCTCTCCCATGCGTTCCCCTGACAGTGCAGATGAAGGTGGGGAGTTGGAGCTCAGAGCTCGTCGTTTCTAGCGACGAGGCACATTGCTGCAATGCAATAAGGGAAAACAACACTTTTAATAATTCAGGTCCTGAGACCGTACGGGGGATGGGTGGGTGAGAGCGGGGTGGGAGGGGGGTGGGTGGGTGAGATGGGGGTGTGGGTGTGTGGGTGGGGTAGGGTTGGAGAAATGTCTTAATGCACCGCAGAATGGCTCATTTAGCCCTGCCACGCATTATTAAAGTTGTATCCAAACCTCCTCCTGAGTCCTTCCTCAAGCAGCCCCCCCCACACCCCCCGCCCTCCCCCCGCCCTCCCTCCCCCACCCCTCCATCTGAAAAGCCTGAGAGGTAACTAATAAAGGCGAGCAACATTTATAAACGACAAAGTAGCCTGCACCTTGGAGGAGATAAACAGCGGTGTTCCTCTTAATCTCTTTCTCCCGCTGTCTCCGGCCCTCACCACCAAGTCCACGGGTTCACTATTTGTCATCGCTGTATCCTGTTTGAACTGTGGAACACGGAGCCTTCGCATTCCAGACGATGTCCTGCCCGAGCAATGCCCATGGATGCATAAAAATGTGTGGAATGAACCTTGTATAGAATCAAATGGAGTAATAAAATAGTGTTTCTGCGGCTATGATGGACGGGTGACGATATTGCCGCGGACATGTTCACAGGAAGCAGAAATTGCTTTGGAACTCATTGGCCGTTACCGGGTCAAATAGGGTTAATAGTAGTGAATTTGCTTTTCTTATTCCACAATAAAAAGGTTCAAGTTGAGACGAACAGGGTAACACACTCTGTGTACGAGCCTGCAATTGTTCCCGAAATGATAGTATTCAGAGAGAAAGGAAACGACAAAAACACAATGCTTCGGAGGGTTCGGCGAATCGCTAGCGTGCAATTACTAGTTAAACCAGGGGAAATGGCGAGGCTACGGAAAGATCAGATAGCGTGGTGACAAGTGCGCCACACGCCGCCGCAGGGGCCTCTTAAATCATAACCAACGTTCCCTCAGAGTAACCGACGCCATCGCGTGTAAACCGCCTGCAAGAGCCAGAGGGCGATAAAAGAAAAAAACGAAACCTGCCAATGAAAGTCAGAGACGTTATGGTGGACATGAGTTTGATAACGCGGCCCGTAAATCAGGGTCAGCCGGTCGGCCGGTCGGCGCGTTTCTCAACGCCTGCCATTTTAGGTGGTCAACGCGGAGGTCCCGTTTTCATCGGAGACACCTCGCGTATGTTAAAGAGCGACACTGCGGCTGGCTTCCTGTTGTGAATGCTGCAGGGCTGATCTAGTCGGATACTGACGCTGGAGTACAGCTATGTGGTGAACTACACAGCACCGCAGGCTGACAGCCCTCCTCCCGGTTCCCCTTGCAGGAGCCCAGCGGTAGAGAGGACTTCCCTGAGGTGTTCCTTCAGTCACAACACCTCTGATAGATTAGCCAATGCATTCCGAATGAACAATTGTTTTGATACCATAAGAAATTATAAAAGGGAAACGGAGAGAAACAAATTATGGGAGATTTATGGGCAACTTATAGCTTATGTAGCAATGATGAACTTTGCTAATGTTGCTAATTTAGTTATTCTTGCATATTGAGCTGGTAGCCCACTTCTCTACTCTACTCCCCCGGTTCTCTTCTTCACACTCTATCATCCACACTCCTCTATCATACCCTGCTCTCCCCTTTTCTCTCCTCCCCTCTCCTCCCCTCTCCCCTGCCCTCCCCTCTCCCCTGCCTTCGTCTCTCCTCCCCTATCATTCCCTCCCCTGCCCTCCCATACTCTCCCCTGCCCTCCCCTCCCCTCCTCCCCTATCATTCCCTCCCCTGCCCTCCCATACTCTCCCCTGCCCTCCCCTCTCCTCCCCTCTCCCCTGCCCTCGTCTCTCCTCCCCTCTCCCCTCTCCCCTGCCCTCGTCTCTCCTCCCCTCTCCCCTGCCCTCGTCTCTCCTCCCCTATCATTCCCTCCCATGCCCTCCCATACTCTCCCCTGCCCTCCCCTCTCCTCCCCTCTCCCCTGCCCTCCCCTCTCCCCTGCCCTCCCCTCTCCTCCCCTCTCCCCTGCCCTCCCATACTCTCCCCTGCCCTCCCCTCTCCTCCCCTCTCCCCTGCCCTCGTCTCTCCTCCCCTCTCCCCTGCCCTCCTCTCTCCTCCCCTCTCCCCTGCCCTCGTCTCTCCTCCCCTATCATTCCCTCCCCTCTCCTCCCATACTCTCCCCTGCCCTCGTCTCTCCTCCCCTCTCCTCCCATCTCCCCTGCCCTCCCATACTCGCCCTCGCCTCCCCTTGTCCTCGTGTATTATGAATGAAGCCATGTTCATTCATGGTCACGGACTGGGTGCACGTTGTGAACTTTCGCTCAGTGAGCTCTACTAGTTTCAATACTCTTTAATCATTCCCCATTAGAGCAGAGGCTTGTTCCTTTCCAGTATGGATATGAATATGGCCGTGGCTTCAGGCAGGAGAGAAGTCCGCAGCATTAACAGCCAGCTTGGCAGGCTGGGTCACAGACACAGACACAATACAGTAAGTTACCATCATCTCCATTTACAAGTGGAGGACATCAGTGTCAACGGCCCCGGGATACCTTAGGAACCAGTCTTTACAAGACCGTTACTGATGCCCTCATCATCTTCATCGACCCCCTTCATCATCATCTGAAGATAACAATGTACTTTTAAGACAACAACAACCAAAAAGAACAATTTATCGATAATATAAACTCATAGAGTCTGAACTTAAGGGTACTAAAATATGAAGTATTCACATTTGCACAAGGCTTTTATTTTTTTATTTTCTATACTTCTGGAGAATGGTCTCGGCGACAGGAAAACATTGAATGTAGATGGGCAACTGACGTCTGTTTGTCTCCACCAGGATCGGTCGGCATGGTAGATTGGGGTTATGAGGACAGGCCTTCAGGATTGCATTCGGCCATTGATTGTTAGCAAACGGCAGAGAGCTCGGTTTATCGTTGTTCTAAATGATTGTCAAATAATTTCGAATTTGACAGTTAAATAATTCACGACATGAAAACGCCAAACGCAAAGAGCACAATTTAAATGCTAGCATGCACGGAGCCACGTCCTGGTTCCATTCTTTCCAAACATTTTGATTCCCTCCACTCAACCTACACTGGCTCTGCTTTGTCAACATCAGTTGAGTGAGCTGTCCCGGGGGGGAGAAAATCTCCTGTAATCTGCCAGACTTTTCTTCCATGTCCGGCGCACTTGTTTTCCTATCCCTTTAAGTCTTATTGAGTGTAAAATTGTTCTCAGTTTGGATCCACTGTGTGGGTGAATGGTACAAGATGTTTTTAGTTCAGGTGAGGTAAATACTTAGCCAGATGTGTTAGTCACACAGGCGCTAACATTGAATTGATTCAAATTACAGTATTGAAAATGTTAACAATGAAAAAGTGTTGTGTTGCCGGAAACAGATATTTTTTTACGGGATATCAGCGTCAACCCCGTTATCAGAAACCATCGGTCCTGCGTTCCATTGGCACGTTTTAGGGTTTGAAATTCATTTTTTATCATTCAAAAAGGCTAATTCTGCATAGCTTGGTTGCAAAATGGTATCTGTTACTTTCGTCTTTCTAACAGCTTGAACGTGTCTGTTCGTTCTCCTCCGACCATCAACAAGACTTTTCCCCCCAGATAACTGCCACTCACTAAAAGTATTTGTGCTTTTACGGACCATTCTCTGTAAACCCTTGAGATGGTTGTGAGACAAAATCCCTGTAGATCAACACTAATGAAATACTCAAAGCACCAACAACGATGCCAAATTCAAACTCACTTAAATCACCTTCATTCTTCATTTTGAGGCTTGGGTTGCGGCCACACAGCCCCATACGCAGCACCGTATGCAGTATTTGTATAACAGTGTACATTTGCTGTCCCCTACAAATAACTCAACACACAGCCATTAATGTCTGAACCACTGGCAACAAAAGTGGATACACCACTAACTGAAAAATGTCCAAATTGGGCCCAATGAGCCATTTTCCCTCCCCGGTGTCATGTGTGACAGGTGTGACACTCAAGGTGTGAACGGGGAGCAGGTGTGTTAAATTTGGTGTTATCGCTCTCACACTCATACTGGTCACTGGAAGTTCAACATGGCACATCATGACTCTGAGTATCTGAAAAATATAATTGTTGCTCTACATAAAGATGGCCTAGTCCATAAGAAGATTGCTAAGACCCTGAATCTGAGCTGCAGCACGGTGGCCAAGACCTTACAGCGGTTTAACAGGACAGGTTCCACTCAGAACAGGCCTCGCCATGGTCGACTGAAGAAGTTGAGTGCCCGTGCCCAGCATCATATTCACCCTGTCAGGCTGAGACCATATGCCGCACACTGCATCAAATTGAACTGCATGGCAGTTGTCTCTTCTAAAGATGATGCCCAAGAAAGCCTGCAAACAGTTTGCTGAAGACAAGCAGACTAAGGACATGGATTAGTGGAACCAGTGGCACCAGTGGAACGTGTGTGGCGGCAACCAGGTGAGGAGTACAAAGACAAGTGTGTCCTCCCTACAGTCAAGCATGGTGGTGGGAGTGTCATGGTCTGGGGCTGCATGAGTGCTGCCGGCACTGGGGTTCTACAGTTCAATGAGGGAACCATGAATGCCAACATGTACTGTGACATACTGAAGCAGAGCATAATCCCCTCCCTATAGAGAGACTGGGCCACAGGGCAGCATTCCAACAAGATAACGACCCCAAAACACATCCATGGTGAACACTGCCTTGCTAAAAAGCTGAGGGTAAAGGTGATGGACTGGCCAAGCATGTCTCCAGACCTAAACCCTATTGAGCATCTGTGGGACCTCCTCAAATGGAAGGTGGAGGAGCGCAAGGTCTCTAACATCCACCAGGTCAGTGATGTCGTCATGGAGGAGTGGAAGAGGATTCCAGTGGCAACCTGTGAAGCTCTGGTGAACTCCATGCCCAAGAGGGTTAAGGCAGTGCTGGAAAATAATGGTGGCCACACAAAATATTGACACTTTGGGCCCAATTTGGCCATTTTCACTTAGGGGTTTACTCAATTTAGTTGCTAGCTGTTCAGACATTAATTGTTGGTAGCTGTTCAGGCTGTTTGTTGAGTTATCTTGAGGGGACAGCAAATGTACACTGTTATACAAGCTGTACACTTACTACTTTACATTGTAGCAAAGTGTCATTTCTTCATTGTTGTCACATGAAAAGATATAATCAAATATTTACAGAAATGTGAGGGGTGTATATATATATACATACTGCATATTATATTCATGATATCAATGTGAGTGCATTTATGTGTCTACGTATGTGTTATTGTCTGTTTGTTTTGTTCCTGTGTGGGCGACTGAGGCTGCATTCGGTATATTTATGTCCTTGGCAGGGGGCTGAGGACAAGCGTCTGTTTAAGAGCCCTTGTGGCCACATGCGGATAGGTCTATAAAATATCAAAGCAGATCGATTAGCCTGACCTCATACCATATCCATGTTCTGCGGCGGGACGAGCCAAGAAGCCATACCGGGTCAAAGCAAGTCATGGGACACAACAAGTGTGACTAATGAACGTTTTTTTGTATACATTTCTCCTATTTGACGACATCTCATTTTTCCTGTTGTAATAATGACGATATGAATCATACGTCGACCTCTTTTCCGGTGGTTTCTGGACGATTCGCGTCTCTGCCACTCGCAGGTCTACCGAACACAAACGGGCTAAAGCAACAGCGCGGCCGTTCCTATCCTGAAAAATCACGAAAGTCACCGGGAACGACGGCTCCTCCATCCTGCTCCGGGTTCCCGTTGTGTAGTATTGGTTTCATAAAGACCACAGCCCACTCAATTGTACCCCAGAGGCAGAAGCTTAGGAGCTGAAGAGAAACCGGGTCAACTGATAGGGGAATAGTATTGTTATCTTTATATGTGCCGCGGATACTGCAATGGGACTCTCGTTAGCGAGTCCTCCACAGCAATCGGGCTAGGTTATCGATACTGGAAGGAGCGGCGCTAAACAACACTAATCCACTCTATGTTTACAGATGAACGGCCGTGTGGCTCGGTGGCCCAGGCTAAGGCTGGACGCTGGAGACCGACGACGGTGAGAGCTCCAGAATAAACAGGAGCAGGGGGGAGAGGTTGGAGGTTTGCTGGCGATGCAGAGTCTGTTTGCTGTGCATCCATCAACCTCCGTGTCCTGCCCAGGAGGCGATCGATAGCCAACACAAAAGCTCATTGATGACGGACAGCTCTTGACAAACATATGGAGGTTTTTTTTCTTTCTGTCTAGTATAGCAATAATCTCCAAGGTCAGCGTGAGTCATTCGAGGCGGCGACGACGCGGGGAGCTCACGCTGGACGCGGCGGAGCGGGCTTCTTGCACCGGCGGAAACAAAAGGTCCGTGCCGCGCCTGGCGTCTTTGCACATTGTTAGGATTCGCTTTATAAGGAACAGGAGACGCCCCGGAGGGCACGACAATCGGCTGTCAATCACGGACGGCGAAACCCCAAGGACACCCGGCAGGCCAGAGAGAGCGAGGTCTCCTAACGGCTCCGTGTCAGCGACAGCTGTAACTTTGAACGCGGCACATCTGCGCATCGAAACCCGCCGCACGTTGACGCAGCATGAATTTACACCTTTCAATTTGGGCTCGTCTTCCATTGAACTTGATACACATAGATCCAAGGCTTACACACATAGGATCTCGGTGGTCCACCTAGTGCGTTCCGCGGTCATTACGGCGAGAGGACTCACGTAACAAGAGGGCCTACAGGTGTGAGTTACGACAGAGACTTCCAGTCATAATACGAGGCCAGGCTACCAATCCCCCCAACCCCCCCAGGCCATCCTGCCA
Source organism: Dallia pectoralis (assembly GCA_029465975.1). Classification (NCBI taxonomy): domain Eukaryota; kingdom Metazoa; phylum Chordata; class Actinopteri; order Esociformes; family Umbridae; genus Dallia; species Dallia pectoralis. The sequence goes on from CM055756.1 coordinate 2,757,382, forward strand.
GCTGGCCGGAGTGAGCGTGAGTGATTCCTGAGCGAGTCAGCCCTATTAGGGAAGTGCTGCTTGGTGGTGTACGGCGCGCTAGCGAGGAGCGATGCGTGAGCCCGGGCCAGGCTAGCTCAGGTAATTAAAGGCGAACCCAGGCAGGCAGGCAAAGCGAGGGCTTCCAGATTTATGTGGCTCAGTAATGCACACACTAAAGTCAGCCCGCCATCCGAAGGCACACTTTACTGCCAATCTTATGAAGCATTAGCTACCTCACCACGCTGATGCATGCCATCATACTATCCCTCTCCCCCATATCCGGCTTAATCTAGCTTTGGTTCACTCCGTCTCCCTGTCTTTCGCTCTCCACCCCCCGAAACCCTACCTTTCTTTTTCCCCTCTCTTTAGTCTGTCAATCGGTACAAGTGGCATGTGGGCCATTTTGTGTGAGCGCGCGTGCTTCTTTTGTCACGCTGGATTGCAAGCCGACTGCGATGGAAACCTCTGGAAGAAGATCAAAACCAAATGTCCCTTCGCAGCAATTCAACCTAGGTAGACTTAGTTCTTGACTAATTTTGTAGAGATATCTTTTTTCACGACAGCATGAAGTAATTGCGTTGCATGGAACCGTAAGTCATTTTGACAAGCAATCTGAATACTGTCAAAAAGTCAATAGTATGATTTCAGCGAATCAAGCAGCCAAGACCCAATGTTATAAAATGAAGGTAAGGTGAAGCTACGGTCTCTCCAACCTGACAGCCAGTACATCCATAACCTGCATGTTCCTTGTTATACAGCCTGACGACCGAACAATCCTCCCTGCCAACCGTGGTGTACATTATTTCTGGGCAGTGATGTGGTCTGTGGCCCCACTCAACCAGACTGACCAATCATCAGAGGCCACTCAAACGAAAATAGAGACAGACAATGGCGAGTGAGAGACAGGCCGAGAAGAAAACGAGAGGCACCAGTGTAGCATCCGAAGCCCTGTCAGTTTTCCCGTTCCATCAAGCATCTCCATCGGGCGGCCGTAGACACATGGACATATTAGATGAACAATAGTTAGATAGTCCGACAGAAAATCAGATCACAGAGACAGAATGAAAGACCGGCAACTCAGACCTCCAGAGGGGGCAGCAATGAAAAGACGGACGGGCTGACAGGCGCACAGTAAATCACTGGGAGGCTATTCAACGGCGCAGAGCTACAGAGTACGGTGGCCCGGTTGGTGAGACTTAGCCGCCGTGTGCACGAGCTAGCGTTATCAATGCTGACAGGCGGACAACCCGTTTAGAGGAATGGTGCGGGAAGGGGGGGCATCAAGGAAATCCCGCTCCTGTCTATCCCCAATTGAATTACAGCGGTGATCTGAGAGGGGCCCGGGAAAATATCATTTGACGAGAGGGACCGCTCGGAATGCGCGCGGAAAATGTATATCCGCACAGTCTGTCCCCGAGGTCTCACATCCCACAACTTTGCCCATCTATTTTTATTTGTTCCCTGTGCTTCTAGTTAAAGCGCTACAGCAGCCCACAAAATGAAGAGGGGGGGCGGGGGGAGGGTTTCGGGGGAGGTAGAAGAGGAACCGCTCAGAGAGAGAGAGGGAGCATGGATAGCGTGACCCCGGTGTTGTTGGCTGAATACTAATGTCACACAAAGTTTCCCAATGAAAGATTTAGGGAACAAAGTAAGGAAGTGAGTGGGAAAGAGACAAACAAACACGGGCGTGCACGTGGCGTGCGCACACATTTATCCCCTTCACTGACTCTGGCACACGCACACACACACACACACACACACACAGATAGCCACAAAACCCTAAAAAGCCCATAGGAAAACATGTCCACCAAATGAGGCCCTTTGGGTATCCTACAGGTGGACAGGAATCTGGATGAGCCCGGGTCTGGTTCCATCCGGTCAGGTCAATAGCATCGTCATCTCTTTACATGTGCCTCAACCAACGACCAGGACACTTCAACCACGATCGTCCCTCTCTCCACCGTTCAATCGAGAGAACACGATGTAACACGTCTGTCATAGGTCAAAGCTTAGCGCAGACGTTTTGGTGTCCGGGGCCGAAACGGAATCACAGTTTACGGAATGACGTTCATTGAATCCTATATACAGAGATTTACATGACGGAAGATACCAGCAGATATTTCCATGACAGATATGTGTTGGCAGGTAGCCTGACAGCCTAAGATCATTGAAACGGCAACAAATGTCCAGACCAATTAAGAGGCACAGGTGGGACGATATTTGTTGGGACTATATAGAATATGCTAGTTGGCTTCCACATAGACTACCTGAGGGCACAGAATGATGAAGACACCGTGACTACTCACTGGGGATGGCCTGGTCTCAACATAAACTACTTGGAGAAGCACTGCTGCTCTTTGCTCATTGTGACTTTTTGAGAGTGTTGTTTTTGCAATTGGCATTGGCTTTTCAAATTGTAGCCTACATTTGTCTGGCGATTGCGTTTCCCGATTTGCAAACGTCAAACTGACAGCCATGGCCATCAACATAGAACTCCTTGATGGTTTCTAGATGACAGTTCACTTTCTAAGTCGCAACTAGGAGCTATATAAAAGCGCAGCATTTTAAAGTCTGATATCAACTAGGTGTTACTGAGAGTGGACCCATGAGTTTAAGTCAGATATCAACTAGGAGCTACGGAGAGTGGACCCATGAGTTTAAGTCTGATATCAACTAGGAGCTACTGAGAGTGGAACCACGGGTTTAGTCCGATATCAACTAGGAGCTACTGAGAGTGGACCTATGAGTTTAAGTCTGATATCAACTAGGAGCTACTGAGAGTGGACCCACGGGTTTAGTCCGATATCAACTAGGAGCTACTGAGAGTGGACCCATGAGTTTAAGTCTAATATCAACTAGGAGCTACGGAGAGTGGACCCATGAGTTTAAGTCAGATTGGTTCCACATCCCTTCTACACTTCTATGCCACATGATGCCAGTGTGGTCACAATGCAACTATCCTGTTGTTCAATATACGATCCTGCTGACGATTTCGCTTACTTTCCAACAAACAAGAGTGTGGTAAAAAATATATATAATAATATAATAAAATATATATATACATATTGCTTGGGCTCTTAGCTTCTGCCCTGGTACGTCACTGCATTAATCCAGTCACACACACAACGTGATTGCTGTAAAATGAACACGGCAGCAGCCTCTCTCTTCGTTCCACTACGTCCGGACACAGAAGCCGCTAGCCACGCAGAGTCGTACACAACACGTTGACTGATGCCCGACGGAAATCATCTCGACGCAGACCGACTCTCGGCGGCCAGGCAGTAAGGGAAAGGGAAAATGATGCGTACATATCAAGGATTTACTGTCATATATTTCTGTCATCGCATAGAGGTGCATCAATATGATATACCACGTCTCCGATCCTCACCCCCCCTACTGAATGTCTTTATAACTCTGCATTAAGCCAAATCCCTGCTGGGGTCGGTGGTCTCGTTTGGGGATTGAAAGAGGGGATTTCTCCAGTCACACCTGGCCATTACGGTCGCTACTCAACTCCGCGCCAATCCCCCGGCGGTGAGGACGTCTCGGTGAAACAAATCTTTTTTGACAGAACGGTCAACCCAGAAAGCTCTTCAGTGACGTTTGTCCGGGCGTTCTCATATGATACTGTCGAAGAAACGGGGGATTGCCAGGCAGGATCCTACATGACCGGTTCCACCGTGATCTATATCTTCAGTCAGCACCGCGGCACCGGCGATTGATGACATTCATTAACGCATTTGATACAGTAGCTGCACAAAATGGAACCCTTAAGAATATCGGTGGAACCAAGGCACTTGGCGAAGACGTAATAGGTCATCTGTTTTAAAGGTGAAAACATTAGTATGGAACACGTCGCTCGCGTTGTTGATTTTATTTCGCATACGCTGTCTGGTTTTGGAGAAGGCACTTTTACCATGCAGCCAGACTTACTAACTATTGTTCATGAGACAGTAACACGTTCACTTTCGGTTGACAAAAACACAATGAAATTTTCTTCCATCGCATATTTTTAGTTGCATTTGTTTAACTTAACTTATAAGCCTGCAATATACTATATCACCTGAGCATAATGCTATATTATATATATTATAATATTTTATGCTGTTACAGGTCAATAAAGTTAAATATACCTCATACTGTATATCTACCACACACTGTATATCTACCACGTATTGTATATCTACTGCACACTGTATATCTACCATACACTATATATCTTCCACACACTGTATATCTACCACATCCTGTATATCTACCTCAAACTGTATATCTACCACACACTGTATATCTACCTCACCCTGTATATCTACCACACACTGTATATCTACCACACACGATATATCTACCACACACTGTATATCTACCACATATTGTATATCTACTGCACACTGTATATCTACCACACACTGTATATCTACCTCAAACTGTATATCTACCACACACTATATATCTACCACACACTGTATATCTACCGCACATTGTATCTACCACACACTGTATATCTACCTCACCCTGTATATCAACCACACACTGTATATCTTCCTCACCCTGTATATCTACCACATATTGTATATCTACTGCACACTGTATATCTACCACACACTGTATATCTACCTCAAACTGTATATCTACCACACACTATATATCTACCACACACTGTATATCTACCGCACATTGTATCTACCACACACTGTATATCTACCTCACCCTGTATATCTACCACACACTGTATATCTTCATCACCCTGTATATCTACCAAACACTGTATATCTACCACACACTGTATATCTACCACACACTGTATATCTACCACACACTGTATATCTACCACACACTGTATATCTACCTCACACTGTATATATACCCCACACTGTATATCTACCCCACACTGTATATCTACCACACACTGTATATCTACCACACACTGTATATCTACCACACACTGTATATCTACTACGCACTGTATATCAACCACACACAAAGATTTATAAACCACATTCCGGTACTAGACTATGAATATAAACCATATACTGTAGACAATGAAAATATATAAACCACATACTGTAAACGTTGAAAATATATAAACCACATACTGTAAACTATGAAAAAAAATATTTAAATATATGTATACACTAAATATGTTTTATTTACATACACTTAAGCCTTGTTTCAATACTTATATTCACTATTTACATATTGTTGTGTATGACGTTCAGGGATTTACAAACCAATGTGAAAGTGTCCCCTTTGTCTCCCTCATAAGCCAAATCAGACCTGAGGGCAGTGTGGCTACTGCTGTAAAAGGGCTTTTGTCCAAATCCACTTGGTTCCTGTGCCTGGACTTGATTAGGGCCGCGGATCAAAATGTCACCACACACAGGAATGTAGATTGAAAGGGCAGCAGTTCATGACCTGTGTGTTTCCCCAAATCCGGATAGTCCTCCACATCACACCAGAACTGTGACAGAGTTTTCTCTGAGTACCTCATTTGAAGGCTCTGAGTAGGCACTAGGCAGACTTATTTATTTAGCACAATTCATACATAGAAGCAATACAATGTGCTTTACAAGGGAAACAAAGAAGAAATAATAAAATACATGCATTAAAAAATCATAGCAACCTGTTTACTGGCATCATTTAAAACATTACATCTCAGTAGTATACATGTTATTCAAAAGGTCTTCAAAACCTTTTCGGGTCTTTAGATCCTGGCCGAGAAGTCTTTAGAACTTCCAGGTCTTAAAAAGTTGATTCAAAATTTCTCTAGAACCTTTCCAGGTCTGCATTACCTGGCCAGGATGTCTTTAGAACTTCAGGTCTTTTATGTATACATTACACATTTTCATGCATGCCATGTATGTATTAGTATAAAAGGAAATAAAAAAATATAATGGGCAGTTCGATGAGGTATAGAAAATAAAAATAGAATAAAAACAAATAAACTCAAAAATAGACTTAACCGTGAGGTTAAGTTGAAGCGCTCAGTCATGCGCTTGTGAAGAGAGAGTTTTTATCCTGGCTTAAAAAATGGATACAATTGGGGCACGTCTAAGATCTTCTGGTAATTTATTCCAGTTGCATGCAGGGTAACTGTAACTTCACCATGTTTAGTTTTGACTTTGGACTCTACTAGCTGTCCTGAGTTCAATGATCTAAGAGCCCTGCTTGGTTTAAAATCTTCAAACATATCAGAAATCTATTCAAGGCCCAGACCATTCAGAGATTGATAGACTACAAGCATCATTCTAAAATCTATTCTGTAACTGTCTGGAAGCCAGTGCAAAGATTTAAGAACTGGAGTGATGTGTTCTGTTCTCTTGGTCTTGGTTAACATTCTAGCAGCAGCATTCTGAATGAGCTGCAGCTGTTTTACAGTCTTTTTGGGGAGTCCAGTTAAGGGCACAGCCACCAGGGTTTCGTCTAGTCTGATGCGAATGCCTGTTGTTGGTAATGCCAATGAAGGGATTACGCAGCCAGTCAAGTTAAACAGACGTGAGTCAGATAAATATATGTTGAACTCACAGTTGAGTTTGGATAAATGGGAGCTTACTGTTTGGCACTATAGGAGCTAAATCAAGCTGCTCAGAAAGGTAGTTGTCCAGCTTGAAACAGCTTGAATCTTCACATTTGCACTGACATGGTTTAATTTTTGTTCATCGATCCACACACTTTTACATACATTTGTGTTTGGGTCTTTAACTAATTATATTACAGTTGTTTAGTAAGCAGGACACATCGATAAGATGAGCAAAGCCTCCAACCAGACTGTGTCCTCGAACACAATCACAAGGGGTTGTGAATAGTCAGACAAAAAAGCACTTTGGCTCTTAGCTCAAAAAGGATCTGTAGCATTTACCCTCGGAAAAGCCAGTGAACATTGGTGTGTAGCAATATTTATGAAGATATAACTATGAAGTTATAAATACCACATACTGCAGACTATGAAGTTATAAATACCACATACTGTAGACTAATATATTATATCTGCCACATACTGCAGACTATCATATTATTTCTGCCACATACTGTAGACTAATATATTATATCTGCCACATACTGCAGACTACTATATTATATCTGCCACACACTGTAGACTACTATATTATATCTGCCACATACTGTAGACTAATATATTATATCTGCCACATACTGTAGACTAATATATTATATCTGCCACATACTGTAGACTAATATATTATATCTGCCACATACTTTAGACTACCGGTATGATATTATATCTGCCACATACTGTTGTAGACTATGATATTATATCTGCCACATACTGTAGACTATGATATTATATCTGCCACATTCTGTAGACTAACATATTATATCTGCCACATACTTTAGACTACCGGTATGATATTATATCTGCCACATTCTGTAGACTATGATATTATATTTGCCACATTCTGTAGACTATGATATTATATCTGCCACATACTGTAGACTATGATATTATATCTGCCACATACTGTAGACTATGATATTATATCTACCACATACTGTAGACTATGATATAATATCTGCCACATACTATAGACTATGATATAATATCTGCCACATACTGTAGACTATGATATTATATCTACCACATACTGTAGACTATGATATTATATCTACCACATACTGTAGACTATGATATTATATCTGCCACATACTGTAGACTATGATATTATATCTGCCACATACTGTAGACTATGATATTATATCTACCACATACTGTAGACTATGATATTATATCTGCCACATACTGTAGACTATGATATTATATCTGCCACATACTGTAGACTATGATATTATATCTACCACATACTGTATACTATGATATTATATCTGCCACATACTGTAGACTATGATAGTATATCTGCCACATACTGTAGACTATGATATTATATCTACCACATACTGTAGACTATGATATTATATCTACCACATACTGTAGACTATGATATTATATCTGCCACATACTGTAGACTATGATATTATATCTGCCACATACTGTATACTATGATATTATATCTGCCACATACTGTAGACTATGATAGTATATCTACCACATACTGTAGACTATGATATTATATCTGCCACATACTGTAGACTATGATATTATATCTACCACATACTGTAGACTATGATATTATATCTACCACATACTGTAGACTATGATATTATATCTGCCACATACTGTATACTATGATATTATATCTGCCACATACTGTAGACTATGATAGTATATCTACCACATACTGTAGACTATGATATTATATCTGCCACATACTGTAGACTATGATATTATACCTACCACATACTGTAGACTATGATATTATATCTACCACATACTGTAGACTATGATATAATATCTGCCACATACTGTAGACTATGATATTATATCTGCCACATACTGTAGACTATGATATTATATCTACCACATACTGTAGACTATGATATAATATCTGCCACATACTGTAGACTATGATATTATATCTGCCACATACTGTAGACTATGATATTATATCTACCACATACTGTATACTATGATATTATATCTGCCACATACTGTAGACTATGATATTATATCTGCCACATACTGTAGACTATGATATTATATCTGCCACATACTGTAGACTATCATATTATATCTACCACATACTGTAGACTATGATATAATATCTGCCACATACTGTAGACTATGATGTTATATCTACCACATAATGTAGACTATGATATAATATCTGACACATACTGTAGACTATGATATAATATCTGCCACATACTGTAGACTATGATATTATATCTGCCACATACTGTAGACTATGATATTATATCTGCCACATACTGTAGACTATGATATTATATCTGCCACATACTGTAGACTATGATATTATATCTACCACATACTGTAGACTATGATATAATATCTGCCACATACTGTAGACTATGATAGTATATCTACCACATACTGTAGACTATGATATTATATCTACCACATACTGTAGACTATGATATTATATCTGCCACATACTGTAGACTATGATATTATATCTGCCACATACTGTATACTATGATATTATATCTGCCACATACTGTAGACTATGATATTATATCTGCCACATACTGTAGACTATGATATAATATCTACCACATACTGTAGACTATGATATAATATCTACCACATACTGTAGACTATGATATTATATCTGCCACATACTGTAGACTATGATATTATATCTACCACATACTGTAGACTATGATATAATATCTGCCACATACTGTAGACTATGATATTATATCTACCACATTCTGGAGAGCACATTTCTTCTGCCACCATTGACGGCACACAACTTTATTGAACCAAGGCCTTTCATAAATAGACTACAGGACTCCCAAATGTTGAAGACCAAAGACTGAACACACTGGTGAGCAGACAAGCTGGAGGCAGCAAGAGGAGAGGACAAAACCATGCATAAAAGATTTTTGTGATCTATAACTCACTCAGTCTCCCTAAAACAAGTGAAACATGTGTATTTCACCCTCTAGTTTTATTTCAATTACACAAGGATTCCCTCACATTATCAACTATAGTTCGCTAAAGCTATTACACAGAAAATTATATAGTTTGTTAAAACGGCAGCTTGAACTATTATCTCTACGTTGATAAATAACAAACATTTTTTTTTTTGAGGGAATGTTTCCCTAAAAGGAATACTTTTGCTGGCTAAAGCATTTCATTTTTCATTCTCTAGTGCTCATCTTGTTTTTAAATATGTGGAGAAAATCAATAGGCCTCCATTGCAATACAATTGTAATGTGATTCCGTCTTTTATTAAACAATAATAAATTGGAAAAGCTCGCAATCAAAGCCAAATTGTTTTTAGCCGTTTAGCAGTGAGCCGCTAACCCATTTGCCCATGCTGCTTAGCAAATCCCACACACATTTCTTTACACCATTGATTTCATTTGACCATTATCGTCAGAGGTTGTGACCAAAATTAGATGCAGCCCAACTAATTATCTGACAGTCTGCAGCTAATTACCCTGCATCAGAGGAACCCTGCCACCACTCTGCTTGGAAGCTCTTAATGTAACTGCCTAGCTTTTTCCGCAGACAGAAAAGCTGTCCGTTGGCACGACTGGCGATATGATACTGTATGACCAAACAGGAAACCGAAGCTAGATTGAACCAGGCGTTTACCAGGAGTTTAGGATGACAGCCAAGACAGAACAACTCTGCATTTTTGTCTGACTCTTTTCATTTGAATGTCCTTACGTACAAACATATGAATCTACCTGAATTAAACCCCGAATGACACTGCGCTCCCAATCAAATCAATTACCATGAAATTATGAATCCAAAGCCAGGCAAATTAGCCCAGATTCCACAACGAGATAATCAAATCAAACGTGCCAGTTTGACTGTCGAGCGTTGCTGTGGAGACGTCAGCTCTGACATGAGTGAAAACAGGAAGCAGAGGTCATCACAGCTCGGTCTTAGATCCACTAACAACCCAGGATCCATTCAGGAAGGACCAGACCAGCACACACACAAGTCCTGGAACCTCTGATCCATGACCCGGAAGTGCTCCGCTATGAAGGCCCCTTCAGGCAGTGGGTCCACTGTTGGTCTCATTCACATGGCTCTCAGTAAACAAGCGGCAGGGTTGGTGTGACCGATGGGCACGTCGTTTGTTTTGCTAATGGCTGTTTTTCTCCCTCACGCTCAGTGGGGAGCGCTATCTAATGAGCCGCCCACCCGTGCTCTCTCCCTCCTGCAGCCACCGTGCCCTAAGTGTGTGTGTGGCTTTAACCCTGATGCAGGAGAGGATGGATCACTGGGACCCCGGACTACTGGGGTTAGGGAACACACACACACACCGTACCACACACACACACACACCGTACCACACAAACACACACACCGTACCACACAAACACACACACACACACCGTACCACACAAACACACACACACACCGTACCACACAAACACACACACCGTACCACACAAACACACACACCGTACCACACAAACACACACACACACCGTACCACACAAACACACACACCGTACCACACAAACACACACACCGTACCACACAAACACACACACCGTACCACACAAACACACACACACACCGTACCACACAAACACACACACACACCGTACCACACAAACACACACACCGTACCACACAAACACACACACCGTACCACACAAACAAAACACACACACACACCGTACCACACAAACAAAACACACACACGCCGTACCACACAAACACACACACCGTACCACACAAACACACACACCGTACCACACAAACAAAACACACACACACCGTACCACACAAACACACACACACACACCGTACCACACAAACACACACACACACCGTACCACACAAACACACACACACACACCGTACCACACAAACAAAACACACACACCCGTACCACACAAACAAAACACACACACACCGTACCACACAAACAAAACACACACACACCGTACCACACAAACAAAACACACACACGCCGTACCACACAAACAAAACACACACACACCGTACCACACAAAAACAAAACACACACACACCGTACCACACAAACACACACACACACCGTACCACACAAACAAAACACACACACACCGTACCACACAAACAAAACACACACACACCGTACCACACAAACAAAACACACACACACCGTACCACACAAACACACACACCGTACCACACAAACAAAACACACACACACCGTACCACACAAACAAAACACACACACACCGTACCACACAAACACACACACCGTACCACACAAACAAAACACACACACACCGTACCACACAAACACACACACCGTACCACACAAACAAAACACACACACACTGTACCACACAAACAAAAAACACACACACCGTACCACACAAACAAAACACACACACACCGTACCACACAAACAAAACACACACACACCGTACCACACAAACACACACACACACCGTACCACACAAACAAAACACACACACACCGTACCACACAAACAAAACACACACACGCCGTACCAAACAAACAAAACACACACACACCGTACCACACAAACAAAACACACACACACCGTACCACACAAACAAAACACACACACCCGTACCACACAAACAAAACACACACACACCGTACCACACAAACAAAACACACACACACCGTACCACACAAACAAAACACACACACGCCGTACCACACAAACAAAACACACACATGCCGTACCACACAAACAAAACACACACACACCGTACCACACAAACAAAACACACACACACCGTACCACACAAACACACACACACACCGTACCACACAAACAAAACACACACACACCGTACCACACAAACAAAACACACACACACGCCGTACCACACAAACAAAACACACACACCGTACCACACAAACAAAACACACACACACCGTACCACACAAACAAAACACACACACACCGAACCACACAAACAAAACACACACACGCACACACCGTACCACACAAACACACACCGTGCCACACAAACAAAACACACACACACCCTACCACACAAACACACACGCACACACTGTACCACACAAACACACACACACATACCCACTGTACCACAAAAACACACACACACACCGTACCACACAAACAAAACACACACACGCACGCACACCCACACCCTACCACACAAACACACACACACATGCACGCAAACATGTGTTAAACATACAGACACAATGCATTTTCACCACCAGCGAGCAGGCGTATAACGCCGATTCCGGTGAGGTGTTTTTCTCATATCAAATCTTTCTCGTATCAAACCAGCCAATGGATGGATGCGTCGCCAGCTCATTGGCTAATTCGTCCAAGCTGCGTAAAATATACATGCAGAACTGAAAGGCGAGAGGGCACTGTCTTCTTTGCTTCCTATCACACTCACATCAGATGGGTCATGGAGTCTGCCAGACGTGGGGCGGAAAGGCGATGATCAAAGATAGGAGCTGATCCTATGAATGTTAATGTAATCTCATTAGCATAGGCTTTGTTAATTAGTCTAATTGTACAGGGGATGGAAACAGACCTGGGTGAGACAACAAGCTGCTGTTACTGGACCACTGTGGAAGCTAGTGGGTCTTTACATGTTATATGAATTTAGCTCGATTATGGTGTTTGTTTAAAAATTAGATGCAACTGGCACAGCAACTATATAGGATTTCAGCTATTGTCAGCGTGTTTGCTTGGATATGTTGTTTTATTTGTCCATCGTATTAAGTGGTGAGACTCATATTTGACCTATTTTGTTTCCTCGATGACGCAATTTTGCAGGGGTTTTTGTTAGTGCACTTAGTTCTGCCAATATGTCTATGGCCTTAGCCAGAGGTTGAAAGAAGTAGGATTAACAGGTTGTGTTCTGAAAACACTGCCAAAATTGGCCAAACCACCTAAACATATTGTATAGAAATTGAAGATAGTTAGCTGTGAGCTAATTTGAACTAGTCTGATCGCATGTGGTGAGTAAGATAGCAGTGGTGTCCCATTCTATAGACAGTAATATAACAGTGGTGTACCATTCTATAGACAGTAATATAACAGTGGTGTCCCATTCTATAGACAGTAAGATAACAGTGGTGTCCTATTCTATAGACAGTAAGATAACAGTGGTGTCCTATTCTATAGACAGTAAGATAACAGTGGTGTCCCATTCTATAGACAGTAATATAACAGTGGTGTCCCATTCTATAGACAGTAAGATAACAGTGGTGTCCCATTCTATAGACAGTAAGATAACAGTGGTGTCCCATTCTATAGACAGTAATATAACAGTGGTGTCCCATTCTATAGACAGTAAGATAACAGTGGTGTCCCATTCTATAGACAGTAATATAACAGTGGTGTCCCATTCTATAGACAGTAAGATACCAGTGGTGTCCCATTCTATAGACAGTAAGATAACAGTGGTGTCCTATTCTATAGACAGTAAGATAGCAGTGGTGTCCCATTCTATAGACAGTAAGATAACAGTGGTGTCCCATTCTATAGACAGTAAGATAACAGTGGTGTCCTATTCTATAGACAGTAAGATAACAGTGGTGTCCTATTCTATAGACAGTAAGATACCAGTGGTGTCCCATTCTATAGACAGTAAGATAACAGTGGTGTCCCATTCTATAGACAGTAAGATAACAGGGTGTCCCATTCTATAGACAGTAAGATAGCAGTGGTGTCCCATTCTATAGACAGTAAGATAGCAGTGGTGTCCTATTCTATAGACAGTAAGATAGCAGTGGTGTCCCATTCTATAGACAGTAAGATAACAGTGGTGTCCCATTCTATAGACAGTAAGATAACAGTGGTGTCCCATTCTATAGACAGTAAGATAACAGTGGTGTCCCATTCTATAGACAGTAAGATAACAGTGGTGTCCCATTCTATAGACAGTAAGATAACAGTGGTGTCCCATTCTATAGACAGTAAGATAACAGTGGTGTCCCATTCTATAGACAGTAAGATAACAGTGGTGTCCCATTCTATAGACAGTAAGATAACAGTGGTGTCCCATTCTATAGACAGTAAGACAACAGTGGTGTCCCATTCTATAGACAGTAAGATAACAGTGGTGTCCCATTCTATAGACAGTAAGATAACAGTGGTGTCCCATTCTATAGACAGTAAGATAACAGTGGTGTCCCATTTTATAGACAGTAAGATAACAGTGGTGTCCCATTCTATAGACAGTAAGATAACAGGGGTGTCCCATTCTATAGACAGTAAGATAGCAGTGGTGTCCTATTCTATAGACAGTAAGATAGCAGTGGTCACATTTCTGTAAGTTGTTTTAGGTAGGTGAGCAATATCTGCCTCTTAAATGATGACTTACATGATAGCAGACACATATGAACACATATTTTACATTTAGAAGAACCCAGGACCCTTACCTAACATTAATTTTAGCAGCATTTGCCACAGTTTTGTCAAATGCAACATTATATAGACTGCACGGTTTGGCAACACAAACCCACAGACTCAATGGCAGCTTTAAGCTCATGGGCTTAGCAAGTAACTATGCCATGACATTGCCTAGAAGTGGTTAGCGATTTCTATTGGAGAAGCACTTTCTGCCTTTCTTATCTTCAGTCTAAACTGTCTTGGGACTGATGGCTCCTAGAGAAGTAATGATGCCCATTTGAGTCGAAACAATGTGCTGACCCCGTTATAATTTACAAACTATGTACACTTACCGTTCAAAAGTTTTTTTTTCGAAAGATGATATTTTATGTCTATTTGGAAAACAGAAAATTAATCAGAAATACAGTAAGGACATTGTTAATGTAGTAAATATTTACGTTTCATTAGGGTACCTGGAAATGACAGATTTTAAATGGACTATCTGCATAGTTGTACAGAGGCCAATTACCAGCAGCCATGTTTTAAAAGGCTAATTGATCATTAGAAAACCATTTTGCAATTATGTTGGCACCACTAAAAACTGTTGCGCAGAAATAAAGAACCAATTAAACTGCGGGTTAGATTACCGGCTCAGAAACAAAGATATTTCTTAGTAAACCTGTCTAATAACTTGAAATATAGGCTATTCCATGCAAGAAATTGCCAACAAACTGAATATGTTGTACAACACAGTGCACAACTCCCTTCACAAATAGCAAACTGACACCAACCAGAATAGAAAAAAGGAGTGGGAGGCCCCAGTGCACAACTGAGCAAGAGGACAACACATAATGGTGACTAGTTTTAAAACCAGTTTCTAAAATGATTTCATTTAATATTTCCTTTTCATTTTGCTATATTTCATATTCAACTCATTTCATGTATGTTTTCATGAAAACAATTACAGTGCTTACATGATCGAAATTGTTCAAACAGTATCTTTCTTCTATTTCTCCAAACACGTTTGTGAAACAGAATCTGTCGTTTGCTAGTTAGTTTTAGTTATCGACTTATCTATATATTTTCTGTCGAGTTTTCCATATCATAGTAGTTTCTGTACATCTGTATGGACATCTAGGTTGTTAGGTTCTGAGCTTTTACTTCTCCCAGTGTAGGTGTTAGTGTGTGTGTGTGTGTGTGTGTGTGTGTGTGTGTGTGTGTGTGTGTGTGTGCGTGTGTGCGTGCGTGTGGTGGCTTTGTTTCTGAGACCACTAGAGGAACTGGTCATCTTTTCGTTGTTTTTGCTGTACACCTTTTGCACCAACAAATGCACCAAGAGATTGTTTCTTATTGTCCTCACGCGCTCCCCTTGATGATTGTGTGTGCATCTAGTTTACCCTGTTTCTGGGTTTGTGTGCGGTTCATTGTTTCAGGTTAAGTCCGTGTAGCTGAGTGCTGTGTTCATGTTGCTGGTTTTTATTATATTTGTAAGCCGCTATGAAGTGCAAATCTGTATCAATTACAGTTTCGGTTTGCCCCGTTTGTCCTGTTTATTTTCATTACAGAAACCCACGAACGAGTATAAACTCTGCATTTGGTTCTTATCGTCCCCCACTACACCTGGTTCGTGACAGTTTCTCTGAGTCCGTTCTAAGGTTTCCGGGACTCCTGGAGAATTGGTGGACCCATCACTTTGATTGGAGTTTTGACCTCCTAAACTCATTGTTTGCCACTGCCATTATTGTCTATGCTTGACTTGCATGTTTATGGAGCAATTACTTGATACAGAGTTTTATTTATATAAGCAATAACGGATGGACATTTGGCACTGGTCCTTCCACACAACGAAGAGCCGCAGCTGATGAATACCCTAATTTACATATTTATATTATTGAGGAAGATCTGATGACACAAGCATCTGATATAATCACATGACATCTAACTTTTAAAGGTACATTTCATACACAGTATTAAACACGGCAGTG
This sequence comes from Dallia pectoralis, assembly GCA_029465975.1. NCBI lineage: Eukaryota > Metazoa > Chordata > Actinopteri > Esociformes > Umbridae > Dallia > Dallia pectoralis. The sequence continues at coordinate 2,774,303 of CM055756.1, forward strand.
AAGCGTCTGACTTTGCAAACAATTTGGGCGATCCGCAATTATGCAATTCCGAGAGACTGTTGTGTGATTGATGTGTACCGGCCGTCATTCCGAATGACGACATCTGTGTTATGTTCTCACATCTATAACAGACGATGAGAATGCCACAACATTCATGTTTGCTCACTGAAATAAGAATTGGAAATGAGAATATTCCTAAAATCCTAGTAACGGTGTTCAGCCAAGCGTTTTCTTTCTAAATGGATATTTCACATTTGATCAAAACGTACACACTCACAGACTTCTCTTAATATGTTCTGGTCTCCACGTGAACTTGGCCATTTCATATAATCAATTACTTTCCCTGCTTTATTTCTCCGACGCGTAAATATTCAGACAGACTTTCTTGCTTTGCGCAAATCCCCCGAATAACCACAGGCCGGCGAACCTCTCGTTTATATTTCACGTGTCTATTCTTCGAGACGTTTACGATTTTTTAGTTTTTAGTGCACGTTCAATGTCGCTGTAATTATTATACGCGCAGCCGTTATGTACAGCGGCAGGAAGGGAGACGGGCTTCTCTTTGGGCCATATGTTCCTGTTTCACTGAGGAGGCATCATTTGAATGGGAGATGAGGGCCAGTGTCACAGTGGATCCTGAGCAGATCTGCTGCTGGCGGGGCATTCAATCACGCAGAGCTGTTCACCCTAGTTAGAGTCGTACAGAAACACACGCTGGCTACTCTAGGTTTCACTGTGTATCTCTTTATCTAGAGCGACCACCTCTGTTGCAAACCGAGTGCTGGTCCAAATACGGACTGGGCTTGTCGCTCGACACAGACACAACTGGAGACCCGAGACCTATTAAGGCATTAATGAATGATTGATGAATCGTTTTTAGTAGTAACAGGTTTTACTGGGTTAGAAATAACTGGTTTTACTGGGTTAGTAGTAACATGGCAGAAAGACGGCCAGACAAACGGACAGACAGATGAGACGTCCAGAGAGAGAGTGCACTATTTGCATTTGACCACCTAATTTTCAACTCTCACAGGCTACTGTTAATCAGAATGTTGTGGCCATTGTCATGTGTTCCGGTGGGTCTCTTTGCACCCCCTGCTGGTCTTGAGGTGTTCCTGCCATGCCTGGATCCTGCACACCTGCCATCCATCAACTAATCAACCACCCTATATCTACCCCGGTTTTCCAGCCACTCCTCGTCAGATCGTTGCTTCCGTAACAGTGGTAGCTATTTCACAACTCGACCAAGAACTATACTGAATTATTCCCAGTGCAATACTTCCTTGTGTTATATTTTGACTATTCTCTTTTTCTCCCCTGTTTCCAGAACCGAACCACGTGTTTGTCCTCGACCACCAGCAAACCAAACTACCAACCTGTCTTGCTGTCCAGACACCCTCAACTTAGCCATCATCTCCAGACCACCCTCTCCAAAATAAACCACATTCATTTTTCACCACCTTTTGTGTCTCTGTGCTGCGTTTGGGTCCGCTCTGTGATACACACCATGACAGAACGATCTGACCAGCCATGGACCCAGCAGGCCTTATCCCGGGACAGGAAATGGACGCAAGCCAGATCCATCACGCCCTATCCCACCAAGGAGCTCTCGTGGGCCAACATAGTCAAGCACTCCAACAGTTGATGACAAGTATGCAAGAACTCACCTCCAGTGTGGCTCAGATAGGTAGCCAGTTGGCTCAAGTATCGTCCCTAATGGTCCCACCTGCAGCCCAGCCAAACCCTCTGTCAGCCCCTCTAGAACCGCCAGTCCCACAATCCAGGGAGCCATGCGTCCCTGCACCGGATCGCTACTCAGGGGAACTTGGCCTGTGTCGAGCCTTTTTTATTCAATGTTCCCTTGTTTTTGAGCAACAGCCCTTAAGTTATCCAACTGATAGGTCCAAGATAGCTTATCTGATGAGCCTGTTGAAAGGAAACGCACTGGCCTGGGCGTCAGCGGTTTGGGATAACCAGTCCCCAATTAGCCAGTCTTCATCGGCTTCACGACTGAGATGGGGAGAGTGTTCGATCATCCAGTGAGGGGATCTGTGGCTGCTAACCGCCTTTTGACCGTCCACCAGGGTTCCCGAAGTGTGGAAGACTACGCAGTCGAATTCAGAATCACCGCCGCTGAGACTGGATGGAACGACAAAGCACTTCAGGGAGCATTTAAGAACGGACTATGCGAAAGACTAAAGGATGAGCTGGCCCCAAGAGAGGACTCCGGAGATCTGAATGAGCTAATCACACTGGTCATCAGATTGGATAGTCGCCTCCGTGAGCGTCAGAGGGAAAGAGCGAGCCGTGCTCCGTCTACGTCCTCCTCTCGTTTCTCAAGTCCCCCGAACGTGAGTCTCCATTCTCCTCTGGTTCCCCCTTTCACCTCCAGTAACGCCACCTCCCACCGTCCGACAGAGGAACCCATGCACCTGGGTCGTGCCCATCTCTCTCCAGCGGAGCGCACACGGAGAATGCAAGCGGGAGTTTGTCTCTACTGTGGTCAGAACGGGCACTACATCACCTCTTGCCCCGTTCGACCAAAAGAGCAGGCTCGCCAGTGACATTGGGAGTTCTGGCGAGCCGAGTCCCTTCTCCCTCTTTTCCTCGGCCCCGCATGCAGTTGGACGCCACTCTTAGCTGGGAACAGCAATCTCTACAGCTATCAGCATTAGTGCACTCAGGGGCCGACGAGAATTTTCTGGACTCCAATCTCGTCTCTCAGGCCGGAATTCCGGTGGAGGTTTTGCCTGCCCCCCTCAATGCCCATGCCTTGAATGGAGAACTACTCGCCCGGGTATCCCACCGCACCGTACCCCTCAGTCTTCACCTCTCCGGTAACCACACAGAGACCATCCAATTTTACATAATCTCTTCATCCCATGCCCCTGTGGTCCTCGGACAACCCTGGTTGAGACAACACAACCCCCATTTTGATTGGACGTCTGGCAGTGTGGTGAGTTGGAGTTCCTACTGCCATTCTACCTGTTTACAGTCAGCCCGCAGCCCAGTAGGACTCGCTGTTTCCCCACCAGCCTCTGAACCTCCCGATCTTACATCAGTTCCCTTAGTCTATCATGATGCCGGTGAGGTTTTCAGTAAACAGCGCGCTCTCTCTCTGCCTGCCCATAGACCGTATGACTGTGCCATAGATCTACTTTCCGGAGCTCCCTTGCCTTCAAGCCGTCTCTATAATCTGTCCCGTCCTGAGAGAGAGACGATGGAGAAGTACATACAGGAGTCTCTGTCAGCAGGTCTTATAAGACCCTCTACCTCTCCGCTGGGAGCTGGTTTCTTTTTTTGTGTCCAAGAAAGATGGTTCACTACGTCCGTGCATCGACTTCCGAGGTCTCAACAACATAACCATCAAGAACAAGTATCCTCTTCCATTGATCAGCTCTGCATTTGAACCGCTCCAGGGAGCCACCATCTTCTCCAAATTGGATCTCAGGAATGCTTACCACCTCGTCAGAATCCGTGAGGGGGACGAATGGAAGACAGCCTTTAACACCCCACTTGGTCATTTTGAATACCTCGTCATGCCATTTGGATTAACAAACGCGCCAACTGTTTTTCAAGCCCTGGTGAATGACGTCCTCCGAGATCTCCTCAACCATACCGTCTTTGTCTACATTGACGACATCCTGGTTTTCTCCCGAACCCACGACGAACATGTCCTGCACGTCAGGCAGGTGCTCCAAACGCTGCTGGAGAATAAGTTGTTTGTCAAGGCTGAAAAATGTGAGTTTCATGTCAGTTCAGTTGGATTTTTGGGCTACATTATTGAGAAGGGACAAGTGAGAACGGACCCTGGAAAGATCCAAGCAGTGGCTGAGTGGCCTAGGCCGACCTCACTCAAGCGGCTTCAACAATTCCTTGGCTTTGCAAACTTTTATCGCAGATTTATCCGGGATTACAGCAGTGTGGTCGCACCTCTCACTAGACTCACCTCTAAGCTCACTACATTCTCCTGGACCCCTGAGGCTGAAACGGCCTTTGTGGAATTGAAGAGACGCTTCACCTCAGCCCCAGTACTCATCCAGCCTGATTCCTCCCGTCAGTTTGTGGTGGCGGTTGACGCCTCCGATACGGGTGTGGGGGCTGTCCTCTCCCAGCGCTCGGTCAAAAGCTCCACCCGTGTGCCTTCTTTTCTCATCGTTTGTCTCCCATGGAGAGAAACTATGACATGGGTAATCGGGAATTACTTGCTGTCAAAATGGCACTGGAGGAGTGGAGACATTGGTTGGAGGGGGCGGAGCACCCATTCATCGTATGGACAGATCACAAGAACTTGGCCTACATTCAAACCGCCAGCCGCCTAAATTCCCGACAGGCTCGCTGGGCCTTGTTTTTTGGGCGTTTCAATTTCACCCTTACATACCGCCCCGGCTCCAGAAATGTAAAGCCTGATGCTCTCTCCCGCCAACATGTCCCTGATGGAGCGCCGGTCAGTCCCGATACCATCGTGCCTTCGTCCTGCATAGTGGCCACAGTGAATTGGGAGATTGAATCGGCGATCAGAGCTGCCCAGCAAACCCATCCAGACCCAGGTAACGGCCCTCCTAATCGTCTCTTTGTGCCTGAATCTGTTCGTTCTCAGGTTCTCCTGTGGGTCCATACCTCCCGGTTCGCATGTCATCCTGGAGTTAGTCGGACCCTATCTCTTCTTAAGCGACACTTCTGGTGGCCCACCAGCGACAAGGACACCCGTGCTTTTGTGCGTGCCTGCACGGTTTGCGCCCGGGCCAAAGCCTCGCATCGCCCACCCGCTGGTCTGCTTCGCCCTCTGCCTGTTCCTGGTCGACCCTGGTCCCACATAGCACTTGACTGTGACGGGACGCCCGCTCTCTCACGGTAACACTGTCATACTCACAATCGTCGACAGATTCTCCAAGGCTGTTCACTTTGTTGCTCTTCCCAAACTCCCCACAGCCATGGAGACGTCGGATCTCCTGGTCCAGCATGTTTTTCGCCTACATGGAATTCCCTCAGACATCGTATCTGACCGAGGGCCCCAGTTCATCTCACAGGTGTGGAAAGCGTTCTGCCAAGCCTTAGGAGCTACTGTAAGCCTCTCTTCGGTGTGTCACCTCTCTCAACCCCTGGAGTGGAGCGTTCATCTCCCGTGGATTGAGTACGCCCATAACTCTCTCTCTAGTGCGGCTACTGGACTGTCACCGTTCAAATGCTCCTTGGGCTACCAGCCTCCCCTTTTCCCAGCCCAGGAGGAAGAGTTGGCAGTTCCCTCGGTTATGGCTCATCTCAACCGCTGTCGCAAGGTTTGGAATCATACTCACTCTGCACTGCTCCGTTCCTCAGAATGAAACCGTCGCATTGCTGACCACAGGAGGACCCCTGCCCCCGAATACCAACCAGGTCAGAGTGTGTGGTTGTCATACAAGGATCTCCCCCTGCAAACTACCTCTAAGAAACTTACTCCCCGATATATTGGTCCGTTTGTCGTGGAGTCGATCATCAACCCCTCAGCGGTAAGACTCACGCTTCCGCCTCACATGAAGATTCATCCTACTTTTCATGTTTCTCTGTTAAAACCGGTTTCTGACAGCCCACTGTCTCCCCCAATTGCTCCTCCTCCACTCCCTCGCATCATCGATGACCATCCAGCCTACACTGTCCGGCGGCTGCTGGATGTGCGCCGTTGGGGGCGAGGGCTCCAGTACCTGGTTGATTGGGAGGGGTACGGTCCAGAGGAGATCAGCTGGGTTCCTCGACGTTTTATATTGGATTCCTCTCTGGTACGGGATTTCCATCGTGACCATCCTGGTCGGCTTGGTGGGTTGCCAGGTGGCAACCGTTGAGGGGGGGTCCTGTTGTGGCCATTGCCATGTGTTCCGGTGGGTCTCTTTGCACCCCCTGCTGGTCTTGAGGTGTTTCTGCCATGTCTGGATCCTGCACACCTGCCATCCATCAACTAATCAACCACCCTATATCTACCCCGGTTTTCCAGCCACTCCTCGTCAGATCGTTGCTTCCGTAACAGTGGTAGCTATTTCACGACTCGACCAAGAACTATATTGAATTATTCCCAGTGCAATACTTCCTTGTGTTATTTTTTGACTATTCTCTTTTTCTCCCCCGTTTCCAGAACCGAACCAAGTGTTTGTCCTCGACCACCAGCAAACCAAACTACCAACCTGTCTTGCTGTCCAGACACCCTCCACTTATCCATCATCTCCAGACCACCCTCTCCAAAATAAACCACATTCATTTTTCACCACCTTTTGTGTCTCTGTGCTGCGTTTGGGTCCGCTCTGTGATACACACCATAACACAGAAAATGTTTTATTTCTCCAAAATGGTTCATCCAAGAAATCAGAGGTAAAGGCCATTGCATTTGAGTCATTCGGGTGACAAGATGGGCGTATGTCTTCATATGAGACCAGTTGTTCTTTATGAATGAGTGCGATGAAATCCTCTTCGTGATCGTTGCCTATTCAGGAACCAAACACAAGTGGAGGGTCGCGGACCGTCACCTACAAGACCGCCCTAACATAAAAAACCTCATGTCATGGGCGGCAACTCCTCCTTTACGGGATAGTTTGGGATTTTGGCCACAATTGCCCTGTATATACTTCCCCGGAGGCGCTTGCAGTTTATGGTCTGCATCCAGTGGGAAAGAAGTTACAGATAATTGTGAGCGCTAGCGAGCCGTTCCCATATCTGTACGGCCATTGCAACTGTGCTAAAGTTAGAAGGTAGCTTATTTTCCAACTGAACGTGACGACAGTTCACCTGACGCTGCATGAAACGCTGAATGAGGTCATTGCCAAAATCCGTGTTGCTCTGCTGCCTGTTAGAACATCTCTTTTACGGACATCTCTCAAGTTAATAAGCGCAACATTATAGTATTTAACAAGATAGACGTCAACCATGAGACAAAACAACTTATTTTTCGTTTGGCCTTCGCCAGCAAGTCAGAATCAGGTTTTTCCGTGTATTTCCGCGGGGGATAAGAGCAGTCTAGTGCCTGGGGCATATTCCCCAGACTTATTGCTGTGGAGAAGAAGCTGCTCGTGTGGTAAGAGCTTCTGGTGCCTCCAATTTCAGCCAGCCTACCATTAATAACAAACGGTTATTCTGTGTTACCTCAACAGGTGTTTTGTAGTAGGAAATTACAGCTCGGTAACAGATGAAATGCCTCCGCTTCAAAAGCACCGCTCTACTCTACACACTGTCATGGATCTGAACGCATGGCGCCTCAGAACGTGGTTAAATAATCCCGCCTAACCCGGTGTGCACTGTGCAGTGACACTCTTGTCAAACATTTCCCACTCATTCTCCCCTGAATAATAGCTAAGTGGCCTCTGGCATTATGGTAGACTAGGTCCTCTGGTGAGACAGCCTATGACACAGTGTAATTATTACTGTGCAACACGGAGGCTAACAATAGATTTGTACAGTCTTAGAGTTCTACTCACTGTCAAGGATGTATTCATTATACAGCTAAAATGCCGCCGCAGTGCTTTTGCTCCGTTTCACAAATACTATGGGTGTGCAATGAGCATCTCAACACCATCAAATAGTGAATGACAATCCCTCAGGCTGAATGTGGAAAGTGATGGTCAAGTTGAAGAAATGCTAAAATTGTACAACAAACCTGTGTGTAGCCATGATGATAATAGTTATTGTGGATTAATTATGATATTAACCACTATAGATACATAAATATTGATTATAACCACCTTGTATACATTATGATTATAACCACTTTACATTATGATTATAACCACTTTACATTATTATTATAACCACCTTGTATACATTATGATTATAACCACCTTGTATACATTATGATTATAACCACTTTACATTATGAAAATAACCACTTTACATTATGATTATAACCACTTTACATTATTATTATAACCACTTTACATTATTATTATAACCACCTTGTATACATTATGATTATAACCACCTTGTGTACATTATGATTATAACCACTTTACATTATGATTATAACCACTTTACATTATTATTATAACCACCTTGTATACATTATGATTATAACCACCTTGTGTACATAATGAATATAACCACTTTACATTATGATTATAACCACTTTACATTATTATTATAACCACTTTACATTATTATTATAACCACCTTGTGTACATTATGATTATAACCACCTTGTATACATTATGATTATAACCACCTTGTATACATTATGATTATAACCACCTTGTATACACTAAGATTATAACCACCTTGTATACATTATGATTATAACCACTTTACATTATGATTATAACCACCTTGTATACATTATGATTATAACCACCTTGTATACATTATGATTATAACCACCTTGTATACATGGTGATTATAACCACCTTGTATACATTATGATGATAACCACTTTATATTATAATTATAACCACTTTACATTATTATTATAACCACTATATTATGATTATAACCACCTTGTGTACATTATGATTATAACCACTTTACATTATGATTATAACCACCTTGTATACATTATGATTATAACCACCTTGTGTACATTATGATTATAACCACCTTGTGTACATTATGATTATAACCACTTTACATTATGATTATAACCACCTTGTATACATTATGATTATAACCACCTTGTATACACTATGATCATAACCACTTTACGTTATGATTATAACCACCTTGTATACATGATGATTATAACCACCTTGTATACATTATGATTATAACCACCTTGTGTACATTATGATTATAACCACTTTACATTATGATTATAACCACCTTGTATACATTATGATTATAACCACTTTACATTATGATTATAACCACCTTGTATACATTATGATTATAACCACTTTACATTATGATTATAACCACCTTGTATACGTGATGATTATAACCACCTTGTGTACATTATGATTATAACCACCTTGTGTACATTATGATTATAACCACTTTACATTATGATTATAACCACCTTGTATACATTATGATTATAACCACCTTGTATACACTATGATCATAACCACTTTACATTATGATTATAACCACCTTGTATACATGATGATTATAACCACCTTGTATACATTATGATTATAACCACCTTGTGTACATTATGATTATAACCACCTTGTATACATTATGATTATAACCACCTTGTATACATTATGATTATAACCACTTTACATTATGATTATAACCACCTTGTATACATTATGATTATAACCACTTTACATTATGATTATAACCACCTTGTATACGTGATGATTATAACCACTTTACATTTTGATTATAACCACCTTGTATACATTATGATTATAACCACATTGTATACATTATGATTATAACCACTTTACATTATGATTATAACCACCTTGTATACACTATGATTATAACCACCTTGTATACATTATGATTATAACCACCTTGTATACATTATGATTATAACCACCTTGTATACATTATGATTATAACCACTTTACATTATGATTATAACCACCTTGTATACATTATGATTATAACCACCTTGTGTACATTGTGATTATAACCACCTTGTGTACATTATGATTATAACCACCTTGTGTACATTATGATTATAACCACCTTGTATACATTATGATTATAACCACCTTGTGTACATTGTGATTATAACCACCTTGTGAACATTATGATTATAACCACCTTGTATACATTATGATTATAACCACCTTGTGTACATTATGATTATAACCACTTTACATTATGATAATAACCACCTTGTATACATTATGATTATAACCACTTTACATTATGATTATAACCACCTTGTATACATTATGATTATAACCACCTTGTATACATTATGATTATAACCACTTTACATTATGATTATAACCACCTTGTGTACATTATGATTATAACCACCTTGTGTACATTATGATTATAACCACCTTGTGTACATTATGATTATAACCACTTTACATTATGATTATAACCACCTTGTATACATGATGATTATAACCACTTTACATTATGATTATAACCACCTTGTATACATGATGATTATAACCACTTTACATTATGATTATAACCACCTTGTATACATTATTATTATAAACACCTTGTGTACATTATGATTATAACCACCTTGTATACATTATGATTATAACCACCTTGTGTACATTATGATTATAACCACTTTACATTATGATTATAACCACCTTGTATACATGATGATTATAACCACTTTACATTTTGATTATAACCACCTTGTATACATTATGATTATAACCACATTGTATACATTATGATTATAACCACTTTGTATACATTATGATTATAACCACTTTACATTATGATTATAACCACCTTGTATACACTATGATTATAACCACCTTGTATACATTATGATTATAACCACCTTGTATACATTATGATTATAACCACCTTGTATACATTATGATTATAACCACTTTGTATACATTATGATTATAACCACCTTGTATACACTATGATTATAACCACCTTGTATACATTATGATTATAACCACCTTGTATACATTATGATTATAACCACCTTGTATACATTATGATTATAACCACCTTGTGTACATTATGATTATAACCACCTTGTATACATTGTGATTATAACCACTTTACATTATGATTATAACCACCTTGTATACATTATGATTATAACCACTTTTCATTATGATTATAACCACCTTGTATACATTATGATTATAACCACCTTGTGTACATTGTGATTATAACCACTTTACATTATGATTATAACCACCTTGTGTACATTATGATTATAACCACCTTGTGTACATTATGATTATAACCACTTTACATTATGATTATAACCACCTTGTATACATGATGATTATAACCACTTTACATTATGATTATAACCACCTTGTATACATGATGATTATAACCACTTTACATTATGATTATAACCACCTTGTATACATGATGATTATAACCACTTTACATTATGATTATAACCACCTTGTATACATTATGATTATAACCACCTTGTATACATTATGATTATAACCACCTTGTATACATTATGATTATAACCACCTTGTGTACATTATGATTATAACCACCTTGTGTACATTATGATTATAACCACCTTGTGTACATTATGATTATAACCACCTTGTGTACATTATGATTATAACCACTTTACATTATGATTATAACCACTTTACATTATGATTATAACCACTTTACATTATGATTATAACCACTTTACATTATTATTATAACCACCTTGTATACATTATGATTATAACCACTTTACATTATTATTATAACCACCTTGTATACATTATGATTATAACCACCTTGTATACATGATGATTATAACCACCTTGAATACATTATGATTATAACCACCTTGTGTACATTATGATTATAACCACATTGTGTACATTATGATTATAACCACCTCGTGCGAGTCACTACACAGCGGGAAAAGATCTGGAACATGTGGACTCACTTTCCTCTCACTCTAATTCAGCTTTAGCACAGGGATGTTTGAGGCCTCTAAGATCAGCATCACATACGTTATGTCTGTGTGTGTTGCTTTGTTTCACCAAGTAAGTGAAATATGAATTTGTAACAAACAGGCTCAGGTTGAATTTGTAACAAACAGACTCAGGTTGAATTTTTAACAAACAGGCTCAGGTTGAATTTGTAACAAACAGGCTCAGGTTGAATTTGTAACAAACAGGCTCAGGTTGAATTTGTAACCTCTTGTAAGGACATACTCCACAGAGAAACAGAGTGCAGAACCAACGTTTAACAAACAGGCTCAGGTTGAATTTGTAACAAACAGGCTCAGGTTGAATTTGTAACAAACAGGCTCAGGTTGAATTTGTAACAAACAGGCTCAGGTTGAATTTGTAACAAACAGGCTCAGGTTGAATTTGTAACAAACAGGCTCAGGTTGAATTTGTAACAAACAAGCTCAGGTTGAATTTGTAACAAACAGGCTCAGGTTGAATTTTAGTAACAAACAGGCTCAGGTTGAATTTGTAACAAACAGGCCCAGGTTGAATTTGCAACCTCTTGTAAGGACATACTCCACAGAGAAACAGAGTGCAGAACCGACGTTTAACACACAGGCTCAGGTTGAATTTGTAACCTCTTGTTTGGACAGATGCTCTGAGACCCGAACACGGCGTGAACCCCTGTATATACAGAGTGAATAGAATAACACCGCCAAGTCCAGCCATTACCGCAGACATGTTGTAGCATTCTCAGATTGCCATCGAATTCGCCTGTTGCTAAAAACCCTTAGAACGACAATTGTACCTGACAATCCTGCTACTGTTAAAAGCGAGAACATGTCAACCCTAAGCACGCGACAGGACCGGGGAGTTGAACCGAGGTAATTGGAGTGAATGCAAGACTGAGAAAAGGAGAGAAGAAGAGAGGGAGAGAGAGGGAGAGAGAGAGAGGGAGAGAGAGGGGGGTGAATCGAAGCCGAACACAAAAGTGCGGCCCTCCTGGGTTGGATGTTGACACCAGTGAGGGATTACTGAAGGGAGGAGCGGGGCCCATCTGGCTGCATGGTAAAGTGGAACCCACAGGGAGACAGCGGGCACATTAGCTTGCATGGGGCCCTCCATCGCTTCCTCTGCACTGCGGTTTGCGGGACGCAAAGGAACATTGACAATGACATCAGGCGCTCCCACCTCCGCTGTGGCTCCTGAAACCCGACTGACACCCCTGGCAAGAGGCCAGGAGAAGAAAAATCACCCTCTCCGGCTACGCGAACACAGTTACTTACGCCACTCAATAATTACCCAGGGACCGCCGCAAAAACAACCGCGGACCGCGCGATCCGGGAGAGGACATGGGGGGGGGCGGGGACCCGGAGAGGGTGGGCGGGGACCCGGAGAGGGAGGGGGTGGTCGGGGACCCCGAGAGGGTGGGCAGGGACCCGGAGTGGGAGGGGGTGGTCGGGGACCCCGAGAGGTTGGGGGTGGGCGGGGACCCGGAGAGGGAGGGGGTGGGCTGGGACCGAGAGAGGGAGGGGGTGGGCGGGGACTAAGAGAGGGAGGGGGTGTGCCGGGACCCGGAGAGGGAAGGGGTGGGCCGGGACCCGAAGAGGGAGGGGGTGGGCGGGGACTAAGAGAGGGAGGGGGTGGGCGGGGACTAGGAGAGGGAGGGGGTGGGCGGGGATTCTAAGAGAGGGAGGGGGTGGGCGGGGACTAAGAGAGGGAGGGGGTGGGCGGGGACTAAGAGAGGGAGGGGGTGAGCGGGGTCTAGGAGAGGGAGGGGGTGGGCGGGGACTAAGAGAGGGAGGGGGTGGGCGGGGACTAAGAGAGGGAGGGGGTGGGCGGGGTCTAGGAGTGGGTGGGGGTAGGCGGCTACTAGGAGGGAGGGGGTGGGCGGGGACTAGGAGAGGGAGGGGGTGGGCGGGTACTAGGAGAGGGAGGGGGTAAGGGTGGGCGGGGACTAGGAGAGGGAGGGGGTGGGCGGGGACTAGGAGAGGGAGGGGGTGGGCGGGGACTAGGACAGGGAGGGGGTGGGCGGGGACTAGGAGAGGGAGGGGGTGGGCGGGGACTAGGAGAGGGAGGGGGTGGGCGGGGACTAAGAGAGGGAGGGGGTGGGTGGGGACTAAGAGAGGGAGGCGGTGGGCGGTTACTAGGAGAGGGAGGGGGTGGGCGGGTACTAGGAGAGGGCCGGTTTTCACCCCGACACATGACGTCGTCTGGCCCTTTTCAAACAACAGAAGAGAGAGTCATAATAGCAGAGCGTTTCACACCAAAAGCACCAGTGTCGTTAAATCAATAAGTCATTACCT
>CM055756.1:2793100-2958100 GCA_029465975.1 Dallia pectoralis
TCGGGTTTACAGTCACGGGTTCAACGGACCTTAAAAACGACCCGGTCTTCACTTCCCGTGTGACAATAGCGCAGGGAACGATGTCACGGTCTGACGGCGCCCAGTAACGTCCGAGACATTACGGATATTTTCCCGCTGATGTCCCATTGGCCGCGCCGTCTCCGCTCAAAACTGGCCTTGCAGTTTGGGAAGTCATTGGGAGGAAGGCGAAAACAGAAGAGGAGGGGGGGGAAAATCAATCGAAAGAGTCTCAATTAATCTGGCGAGTGGCGGATTGATTGCGGCCCTAACCTAGGTAAACAGGAATGTCTATTTAAAGGGCATGATCCCTTAATCATCACGTTAGCTCCGATAGACCAGGATGGTCTCATCTGCAATCCGGACCGGTCTCTGTGGCCGATCCCCGAATTCCAGGGCCTCTGTCTGGCCCGCGACATGCCCCCGCCCCCTAATCCCTGTCCCGAAGCGAACCTTATGTGACCCGGAACCCCCCCCCCCAAAATAAAAAAATGAAAACAATTTGACACGAGACTCCGTGTAGCTTAACAAGCAGACAAGCTGGCGTTGCACAGTGAACGAGAAAATGACCTCTCTCAGCATGAATATAAACCCGTTACATTATAGACCGGCCCGACGGACACGGAGCACGGAGGAGACGCGCACGCGGGCACACACACACGGACACACACGCGCGCGCGCGCGGACGTGGATGAAAACCCCTCGCCTATCCTCAGAGCTATGTCTTTCTTTTTATGTTATTTTCTGTTGTGTTTTTTTTTACTGCCGAGGCAGTGTGCTGTGGTGCCTGGAGGACTCGCAGGGAGGAGAGAAGACTCAGGCTCGTAAAAAGACAGGAGCATCCAGATGCACATCTCTCTCAGTGTAGTCATCAGCATAGCAGGCCAACCTTACTATTCTCTCTCTCTCCTATATATTCTTCCCCCTCTCTCCCCCTCTCTCCCCCTCTCTCCCCCTCTCTCTCTCTATATATTCCTCCCCCTCTCTCCCCCTCCCTCTCTCCTATATATTCCTCCCCCTCTCTCCCCCTCTCTCTCTCCTATCTATTCCTCCCCCTCTCTCCCCCTCTCTCCCCCTCTCTCTCCTATCTATTCCTCCCCCTCTCTCCCCCTCCCTCTCTCCTATATATTCCTCCCCCTCTCTCCCCCTCTCTCTCTCCAATCTATTCCTCCCCCTCTCTCCCCCTCTCTCTCCTATCTATTCCTCCCCCTCTCTCCCCATCTCTCTCCCCCTCTCTCTCCTATCTATTCCTCCCCCTCTCCCCCCTCTCTCTCCTATCTATTCCTCCCCCTCTCTCCCCATCTCTCTCCCCCTCTCTCTCCTATCTATTCCTCCCTCTCTCTCCCCCTCTCTCCCCCTCTCTCCCCCTCTCTCTCCTATATATTCCTCCCCCTCTCTCCCCCTCCCTCTCTCCTATATATTCCTCCCCCTCTCTCCCCCTCTCTCTCTCCTATCTATTCCTCCCCCTCTCTCCCCCTCTCTCCCCCTCTCTCTCCTATCTATTCCTCCCCCTCTCTCCCCCTCCCTCTCTCCTATATATTCCTCCCCCTCTCTCCCCCTCTCTCTCTCCAATCTATTCCTCCCCCTCTCTCCCCCTCTCTCTCCTATCTATTCCTCCCCCTCTCTCCCCATCTCTCTCCCCCTCTCTCTCCTATCTATTCCTCCCCCTCTCCCCCCTCTCTCTCCTATCTATTCCTCCCCCTCTCTCCCCATCTCTCTCCCCCTCTCTCTCCTATCTATTCCTCCCCCTCTCTCCCCCTCTCTCTCCTATCTATTCCTCCCCCTCTCTCCCCATCTCTCTCCCCCTCTCTCTCTCCTATATATTCCTCCCTCTCTCTCCCCCTCTCTCTCTCCTATATTTCCTCCCCTTTCTCCCCCCCTCTCTCCCCCTCCCTCTCTCCTATATATTCCTCCCCCTCTCTCCCCCTCCCTCTCTCATATCTATTCCCCCGCTCTCTCCCCATCTCTCTCTCTCCTATCTATTCCTCCCCCTCTCTCTCCCTCTCCTCACCCCCTCTCTCCCCCTTCTCTCTCCTATCTATTCCTCCACCTCTCTCTCCCTCTCCTCTCCCCCTCTCTCCCCATCTCTCTCTCTCCTATATATTCCTCCCCCTTTCTCCCCCTCTCTCCCCCTCCCTCTCTCCTATATATTACTCCCCCTCTCTCCCCCTCCCTCTCTCATATCTATTCCCCCCTCTCTCCCCATCTCTCTCTCTCTCCTATATATTCCTCCCCCTCTCTCCCCCTCCCTCTCTCCTATATATTCCTCCCCCTCTCTCCCTCTCCTATATATTCCTCCCCCTCTCTCCCCCCTCTCTCTCCTATCTATTCCTCCCTCTCTCTCCCTCTCCTCACCCCCTCTCTCCCCCTCTCTCTCCTATCTATTCCTCCCCCTCTCTCTCCCTCTCCTCACCCCCTCTCTCCCCCTCTCTCTCCTATCTATTCCTCCCCCTCTCTCTCCCTCTCCTCACCCCCTCTCCCCCCTCTCTCTCCTATCTATTCCTCCCTCTGTCTCATCCACCACCAGCAGGCTATGTTCGTCCAGAGTCTGATTGAAGAGCCTCCCCTCCTCTCCTCCTCCCCCCTTTGATTTACTTAGACTATCTGGTGGGACTGGGTTGGAAGGCTCCTTATTAAGAGAAGACTGTCTGAAAGGTTCTTCTGACTGATTGTGCAATTGGAAAGGAGGCACGTGAACGGACAGCTACGGCTATCTCACGGTGACACACGCACGCACACACGCACACACACGCACACGCACACACACACATGCACGCACACACACGCACACACGCGCACACGCACACACACACACACACATGCACGCACACACACGCACACACACGCACGCACACACAGACACACACACACACGTAAACCCTGGTGGTTTATGCATGAGGCCTATCAGATGCATGTCTGTCAGGGTGGGACAGTGTAGCTCAGTAGCTGCAGTCCAGTAAACCGGCTGGATCCATCTCTGTAGAAAACCCTTAAATCTCTCCCCAGTGGGAAATAGCTCCGATTCAGTTTCAGCGCTCTCACATGTACGTTCTCTACGCGCCGGCACACATGGAAAATAAAATACAGACACGCTTTGGCACAGATATGCACACGGCATGAATGCCCGGCCCACAGCCAAACGCCAAGACATCTTCTGTATGTATATAATGGTACCAGAGTATGTCTCGTTACGCCTGAAAGATCGCACCCAAACAAACAGACATTACATACAGTGGGTTGGGGGGGGGTGGATCCGGGAGCTAGCAGTGTGGGTCCAGAACTCACGACCTGCGCTCTTCTTACTCGAAACTGTCCAGACAAATGGGTCCACTCAGGTAACCATAGGGCCACAGGTCAGAGGTCAACGCGCCAACATGTCTTTTTCATTAGCCTATGTCGTTATAAATCCCATACAGGGACCATGCCAGTCACACATACGATGACACTTAGTGTTTTGGTACTCGACGGCGTTGATGAAACGCGTCCGCTGTAACAGGCAAGAAACGTGACAAGGTTGATTTATCAATTGGGAATGATTTACTGCGTTTCATTTCATTTAATTAGACTGCGTTCTTCTTGTTCTCGCCCAAGTGTCATTAATGAACAGAAGTTTGTTTGGTTTAGCGAAGAACCTGGCTTGAAAAGGTCTGGATAAATGAACAACAACATTGTCAACAAAAGTTGCAACACTGCGTTCAGCTTATCTCCGTTTTAAGACTGTTTGGGAAGAGGTTGGGTCCCTTTGTCTGTCACGTTCTCGTCTTCTGGACCGCGAACCGTTTCAACCTCGATTTAAAGGATTTAGAGACCCGGCGTCATTGAGTTGCTTCTGTTTTAATTGCGTCGGCGCTGCCAGTTTTGTTTTCACTTTGTATTTCATGGTACGTTAGCGACGCCACGACCAAACACTTCATCCGACGAGATAAGCTAAATCTTTCGGGCTTCCCGCCAAACGCTCCGTCCGCACGGAGGCAGAGCCTGATTATATTATTCAGCGTAATCACAGTGGGTCGGCGTAACTTCTAACCCAGGGTCAATAGAATGCAACATGCCGTCTTTAATCCTGCGTTAACACGACCCCCTGCAGACGGTTTGGGTCCAGACGCCGGTCACGAACGCGACAAAAAAAGAACGGGAATATCCGCCCTGAAATATATCAGTTAAAGTACTGAGGCAGGCTGTGGGAGACGTGGGAGGAGGAGAGATTCTAGCTGATTCTCCGTAGTCAGCCAGCCCTACGGTCACGGCGACTGCCCCACTGTGAATACAAAATGCAGCAAATTCCACAACGCTCACTTCATCTGAGAGACAAAATAAAGCCGGAGAACAAGAAATCTGGTTATGAAAGAGAGGAAGCAAACACATTCATCAAATTATCTGTGCCCATTGACGGCTGTCTGTGCCTGGAGGCCCAAGCTTTGCCATATGCCTGAGCAGCACTGAATACATTGCAGAAGAAACATCTTTAAACAAAACATCTCCTTCCTCCCTGTATTGCTCTGACACCATCGTCTCCAATACAAGGCAGGGCTACCTGATGACCCCAATTTGCTTCCATCTCTGTGTGTGTAATAACCCATCTCTCTCTCTCTCTCTCACTCTCTACCTCTCTCTCTCCTCTATTTCTCTCTCTCTATTACCCCCTTCCCTCTATTTCCCCTCTCTCTCTCCATGACTATCCTCCCTCTATATATCAATCCCCCCCCACCTCCCCCATCTCGCCCTCCTCTCTCTCCCTGACCAACAGTATGTTGGCACCCTCCCTCCCCCATCTCGCCCTCCTCCCTCACTCCTCCCTCCTCTCTCCCTCCTCTCTCTCCCTGACCAACAGTATGTTGGCACCCTCCCTCCCCCATCTCGCCCTCCTCCCTCACTCCTCCCTCCTCTCTCCCTCCTCTCTCTCCCTGACCAACAGTATGTTGGCACCCTCCCTCCTCTCGCCCTCCTCCCTCACTCCTGACTCCCTCCTCCCTCCCTCCTCTCTCCCTCCTCTCTCTCCCTGACCAACAGTATGTTGGCACCCCACCTCCCAGGTCTCTTTCCTCCGGTTCTCCTCCCCTTCCAGAACCACAGCCAGTGTTTTAGCCCCGACCGGAATACATCAGTGTTTGGGAATAACTGCTAGTGCATTCCGCATGATCAGTATAAAAACAACAGCAGTTGTTATAATGTTCCAGAGGAGTCAGGCTCTACATTCTACACAATTATAACTAAACCACCGGAAACCCATACACACGAACAACGTCATGGGACCGGCTGCTGTTATAAACCCGTTATACCCCTGCCAATGTTCTGCTGATCACAAATAGCGCCGTGGTTCTATGTTGAGGGTCCGCTCGGAACATGACAGACGACACGCACGACATCCCACTGGAGACGCCTCGCCACCGCGTTAATCAATTCACCAAATGATCTCATCTTTCCAGCGAAATCATATTTCACGTTTTAGCCGCCTGGATCGCGTTGATCGCTCGCTCGTTCGGTAAATACAACGTGCGCGTCATGAATATTTATATATTAGCTTTGGTTTATGAATAACATTGTCTGCTTATCCTAATAAATTGGCTTCTAATGATCAAACAAATGTACAATTTATGACAGTTATGGTTCCCTGCTATGATCCAGTGAATTATTAATGTGCAGCTATTGATTGGTTCTCCTAAAGAATGAGAATCTGAGAATACTGAAAGTGTGCAGTTGTTTGTGTATTCTCCTCTCCCTGAAGCTCTCTCACTCTCTTATTCGATATTTCCCTCTCTCTTTCTCCATGTTTCACCCTCTCTCTCTCTCTCTCTCCCCCTCTCTCTGTTTCCCTCTCCCCCTCTCTCTCTCTCTATTTCCCTCTCTCCCCCTCTCTCTCTCCCTCTCTCTCCCCCCTCTCACTCTCTCTCTCTCTATTTCCCTCTCCCCCTCTCTCTCTCCCTCTCTCCCCCCTCTCTCTCTTCATCTCTCCACCTCTCCACCTCTCTCTCTGAATAAGACTAGGGGCAGGGTCTTTCCTGTAATTCCATTAATGCTGCTTCTGAGGGCTCCCTGTCTTCCCTGAGGAGAACTTAGGACCTCTCAGACGATGTGTGCCTTGAGCCTCGACAACCACACAGTAATGGACCAAAGAACCGGGCAACGGCGTTCAGTGCCGTGTCAGAATGCCATGGTGGAGCCCAACATCTGATAGCACAACACACGTAGTCATTCCAGCGGTGTTCAGCCGATCCGCACTCTGCCATGGTCTGTGCCCTGTGTTGGTGAACCCAACACATTACAGACCCTCAGTCGCACGCCTCCTGACGCTACGCTGAGAGCGAGAAAGAGGATGGGAGGAGTCAGAGACGGTGGGAGGGAGATCGCCAGACGTCGCTTAAAGAAGACGACACCGTTTCCCTTTCGTCATACGGGCCGAACCACATCGTAATGACTGCTGGGACACATTTCACCCACTTCCCCTACTCCGAGGGAATGTGTGTGTGTGTGTGTGTGTGTGTAGGTGGTGGTGTGGGGGGGTCAAGCGTGGGCTCACCTAATAAACCCGCCCACCCCTGATCACTCTCTCCTCCACACTCCTCCCCCCGGTCTCCCGCCGTCTCCCCCACCCACCCCAGAGTGAATAAATCTGGCCGGCCTGACAGTTGCAATCAACAAGGGCCATAGTGAACCACGCGCAATGGGCGGTTAAGACAGGGGCATTGGGGAGGAGCAGGATTTACTGCAACAATTATAGACCCCATACAGTGAGCTGCCCGAGGCCGAGGGCTGGGGGCCTGAGGGGCCCGGCGGGGGTGGAGATGGGACGGGGGGGTTGCGCAAGGGCCGAGGGCGGGGCTAGAGAGGGGAACGGCGCAGGTGCGTCGCTCTTTATAACCCGGCGGTCTCCCTCTGGCCGCGGCAGCCAGCGCGGGACAGGTGACGCCGTTCGACGTCGCAGTGAATCCGGTCCCCCGGGGCGGCGTGGCGAACGGAGGCGCAAAAAAAAAGATTAATATCGGCCCGGCATTCGGGGACGGCCCTAAAACCTGTGGACGACGTCTCGCAGAAATACAGCTCGTGATGGAGGTCGACTGTGAGCTACAGCCCGGAGAGGCAGGAATATTCAGCGTGATAGAACCGACACGCTCTCAATCAACCTATTCTCCTCACACCAGACAGAACAGCGACCGGCGATATTAGCTACATCATTCAGTTGGCTGGAGAGCGCAGGCCTCCGTTCTGTCTGGTACGTTCGTCTGACCTACTCCCCTGCGTGTCCGCGGAGCTCATAAAAAAACAATCAGGGCCATAGCCCATTGGACGTGACCCCAGAAGGGGGCGGTGCTTCTGGGAGCCGGGCGCGGTTTTAACAATCACTTATTTTAATCAACACGAGTGACCTTTCGAAAGCCATTATGACGAACAGATCAACTGGTTGAAACAGGCGACCGGCCAGTGCCCCCAGGACCGCGGGACTCCTCGTGACCCCGTTCGCGCGCACACCCGGGACGGCTCAAAAGATCAGCCGGCAAATGATACGGTCAGGAGGAGACGGGGAGGGGGGGAAGACGGGCGCATGGAGAAACGAGTGAGTGAAAAGGGGGTGGGGGGAGAACCACTGAACCATCAGCGTGCTGTCAACTGACAAGCAACAACAGCTGGTGACTCATACTGACGGTCCCAGCTGGGCTAGAAGGCAGGGCTCTCGTCTGGAGGTAGCAGGGCAAGTTTGGAGTTAGCGATGAGCGTGTTTTTTTTAAGTGTAGCAAAAAAGGGTTATGCTGTCGGAAATATTCAGGGAAGAAAAGAGGTGCCAGTTTGGGAGACAGATAAAGGACAGAAACATACGGGCTGAGTTATTTCCTTGGACTGTTTCAGCTGAACAAATGTACCGTTTAATTAGAAGAGACATTCATTGCGGCCGCTGCGAAGCAAAAAGTAGCGCTCGTGACCACAAAAGAAAACGATGTAAACGTTCTGTGTATTTTTTTTTTTTTTAAGTGAGGCACTGAAGAAAGTTTCTATCAACTTTAGGGAAATTGTAATTAGACATGGAAAATACTCGGAATAATCAAGTCAGGTTTTGTACTGGGGGCCGTTGGAATGAAATTAACTCAGTTCATATACTGGTGTATCTCTGAGCTTCTTTTCTCACTCTAAAATGTGTTGCCGGAACAGCAGTCCCATAAGACTTGATAGGAATCTAATTAACGTGGATCAATATTACTCTGAAATTTCTCCCAGTCTCTCTCTCTCTCTCACTCTCTCCAGCTCTCAGGCTGCTTGTGTCTCCATTGCCTTCCTGTCTGAGACGCAGATGAATTTCATTTCTTCTGAATTTGCCCCGTCTGAGCAGGTCAACGCGCTCACCAGGCTCTCCCTCGGGCCCTTGGGTGCCCCGGAAACCGCCCTTGCTCATTTATCCCTCTCTCGAATTCTCATATTAAGTCCGATCTGCAGAGGCCGAACTCACGCAATCCAGTCAATAAACAGATAAAATGGAATGGACGCAACGACAAAAGAGAAAAGTTATTTTCTTGTTTCGCCGCCGCTCGTTCGCCAGCGGTCCAGAAATGCCATCTAGGCTTTCGAACTGACTCGCCCGTTTGAAGCTTGTCATCGGGGCAACGGTGTCGCCATCACCGAACTCCTGAGGGAACGTGCGGGGTGTGTTTCCCTTTTTTCTCCCGTTCTCCCTTTCCCATTTCGTCCACATTTCCGCAGAGGGAAAGGCAACACGCCCACACCCAACTTCAGTTTTTTTGCTGATCCACCATAGCGGGAAACGGGAGAGGAGGGGGGGTTTGGCGAGAGGCGAAAAAACGTCCTGCCTGCTGCGACGGGCGAAATCCAACAGAGCACCTCTTACACAGCAACATCCCGGGCCGACGCAACCAGAAGTGCTGAATCAAAGACCGGGTCGGAGATTTGCTGCAGGGAGAACCGGATCAAGCGGCCGCACGCTGAGCGTAGATCAGTAGTTGGCTCATCCCGAACACGACGGTTCACATTAATTATGACTATCACGACTTCGGCTCACCATAAATCATAGCGGGTATAAAATCACCTAGTAAAATAATATTCTACATGTGGATGTGGCGCCAGCAGGCCTCTGTACCAACCCCATTATCGGCCATCTTCAGAGTGGATGGAGAATTAGAAAAAGCCCTAGACTCCTCGTGAAATATTTTCTCCACACTGGAGCATAAATAATTACTTAGCCTGTAAAATAGTGGTGACACGGGGCCGCGGCGAGAGATGATACGCTCGTGAAACGGGGGGAGTTCAAATCCACTGTGAAAAGTGGATGAATGTGGAAATATCCTTTAGAAGACTTGAACCTAAAACCCACTGGGAGGTGAATCTACAAGGCAGACTAGCAGCCTGATACAGTAAGTGAGCTGCTCATGACTCAACCGGACACACATCTTAATCATCATACATCTCAGAGAGACGAGGGACAGCACTGTGTGTGTGTGTGTGTGTGTTGTCTCTAAGTATCTCCTGTCTTAAGAACCCAGCATTAGCTCAGCGGGGAACCCAGTATGTTACATCAGGAGGAGACTTCCTGCTGTTTTGGAGTGATGATGGTCTCCTGAGATGCCTTGGCTCTGTAATGCACACTTAGCTCTTTATGAAGGGCCATTATGGCATTAATGAAGCCTTTTCATTCATTCTCATTTAAAACACCACTTTTAGGCACACACATCCACACACACACACACACACACACAGGCGTAAGAACGCAGACGAGAACATCTCACACACACGCACGCACTCCGATGTTCTATAGCTGAATAGTTGACAGGAGAATGAGGTCCAGGGAAAATAGCTACCAAGGGTACGTTTGTGTTCAATTATGTACTTACAGTGCATCTACCTCTGCAGGACCTAAGAGTATGTTTACTCCAAACCTCTCACGGTCTCGTGTTCACTTAAGTAGAATTACATCAGCGTTATGGTCACGACCGTACGGGTTGGTCAGATGAAGCCTTCCCATTGTTCGGAACACGTTTCGAGCCACAATAACAAAGTCTCTTCATCGCAGGAGAACCGATGACACAACAAGGCGATTGATAAACTTTACAACCTCTAAAAAAAAAGCATCTGGGCATTATTTCCCATCCCTTCTAGTCTAGCAATTGGCTTGCGACGGGTGTTCGTACACACATTGCCGCATGCCTTTCCGTCATTAAATTCATTGTTTCAATTTTAAACTGCAATCTCCGGGCGGGTTCATATAGCATATCGTCTCAAGATGAGACATTTATTTTTCATGCATCAGCATACAGTTTATGGACTAGAAAATTACAAATAACAGGTCAAACTAAAGTAAGTATGTTGCAGATGTGTACAGAGTCAGAACTTCAATGTGCATTCTGGGTAATGTTAGAAACGGGAAAAAGAACTCGAGTCGTAAGATAACATATAGCGTGGGCATTGATGATCGCTACACTTTTTCAAAATGTTCACCTTTTGTTGCCGTACAGCAAGAAATGAAAACACATAAATCACACTTTTTCCCGGCTTTATGTACACACTGTAACCCAGAATATTCACATGAAAAAAGTCTGAAAATGTATTTAAATCAAAACAATGATATTAAGTACTTTGTGGAACCGTAAAAAAAGAATAAATAAATGTATGAAACTAAAAAATGTAATGTAGCTTGCCTGTTGTCTCACTACTGTACGAACGCAGCCCTGCCGGGACATTTCAAAAGAGTTGATCAAAGTCATGTACACATTTTCATTAGACATCATTTACGGTGTTCTATGGGCACATGTTTGAAACACATTATTCAGCAGGTAAAAGTTGTCGGCTAAATATGTCAAATGTAGAGTAGTTGTGTGGGCCTAATATGGATGAATGCAGAAAACCCTTACTCCGATTGTGTTAATATTTAATCTATTTTAATTTAATATTTTTGTTCAAATTTTTTCGTAATGTTGCATCTGTCATGAAATGTGCGTCGGACACATGTGCAGGGCGAACGAAGGACATTAATTAATGAAAAGATAACTACTATAACAAAAAGAACAAGCAAACGTAACGTAGGCATTCGACAAACATAGGCCAACAAGACGCACTGGGAAATGAGGAACTCAAATAAGGACAGTGATTGGGGAAACAGGTGAGGGCAATAAACAATGAAACAAGTGTCCGTGCGCCAACCGGGAGAGAGGGCGTTGGATTTCACGGGCACGGCCATCCTGTTGTGCCAAGACGTTACAGTATGTCAAGATGAATATTGTTAATCATGCATTTACATTTTGAGAAATACATTTTGTGAAGCACCTGGGCTATTGATGCAGTTTATACTGTGTCTCCCAGCTCATCTATGGAAGAATGTAACTCCAGTAGTTGCCATAGGCCTGTGGGTGGTCTTCCTGACTAGTGCCTTTCATTCAATTTTGAAAAATGGACTTTACTGTGCTTTGAGAGATATAATGCCTTGAAACACATCTGAGTCTTTTATCTTACCCGCAATTGGTGTTTTTGTAGAACGGTATTCCAGATTTTCTTTGAAAATATCATTTGATTTGAACACGTGAAATGGTCCTTTATCTTTATGACGTAGTTTTGGTACTAACCAACTGTGGGAAACACCAGAGATATGTCTGTACCTTTATCCAATAATTAAACACCCTATTTACAAACTGATGAACACCAATCAACTAATTACAAGGCTTCTAAAAACAATTGCAACACAGTTCATGTTCATGTACTGCAGGTCTATCAAAGGGGTTGCACATTAATTATTATTAATGATTTAATCTAAATTAAATCTGTTTCACATGTGTAATTCATTTTAAACAATTGTCAGGGTCCATTTTTACCTAACCAATCTGCACTTATTCCTAATCGTTGACACAACCCTATTCAAATACTGATTAAATAAACTGACAGATAGCAGGATATAACAGTTGGTCTGGATCGCGGGAGGGTTTTATGAAAACAACAAAGGCTTTGGTCGAGAACTCCAATACTGGTGACCGTAAGACGGTTCTGAGAAAAAAGGCCCCGAATGCTGCTCGGGTTTGTTTAGCCCCAATTTGTCCCGGAATCGCTGTACCCCTCGCCGTATCCCATCAAGTACGCGACCCCCTTCCACATCCTCGGTACACTCGCTGTCCGTGCAGATCTGGCGCGTTCAGCACATTTCGCCACAGTGGATATTTGAAATGTCAGGACATTTACTCTGCTTATGTGCTGGTAGATCCAGACTTCCATGCGGCCAGACTTATTCCCCAGCCCGAGCACATGCATTATTCATTCTGGGCTGTATACAGGGGGCCAGTGCACTTGACTTTGTCAACGTTCTGTAAACACACGCACTAAATTATTGAGGTGTCTAAAAGAAGGCCTGTTGCCGTTGCCGGGCGGGCGGGCCGACGACGGACCCAGGTGCCATGACAGTTCGGACGGGTAGTAACGAGGCCCCACGCGAGCACCCCCGGACACGCATGAAAAATGCACGAGGTGCTATCCCCCTTCCGGGCCCGACCAGACCCCAACCCCTTCCACCTGTCAATCGGACCCGTCTCGTGTCCGGCGGACATCACTGTCACCTCCGTCGGATGGGACCGGGCTCGGGCCCATTGTCACCGGTGAGGCGGGCGCCATCATTTCCTGACAGTGACTGCTACATCTTGACACTGATGGTCCGCCCTGTCAGACTGACAGTCATCTTCTGGGACAAGCAGGCATGTTGAGGTCACGTCAGGTTAACGTCCAGGACAAATACCGTCCGCTGACAAAGGGCAGCGGGTTGACGGGCTCTCACACCAGATTGATTGCCAGGTGTAGCCCGTGCACGCTCCAACGGGCATGAGTAATCTGGCGCAGAGGGTCATTTGTCTGGGCCGCCAAACATTCCGGACGAGTGTTTGTTAAGTGGACATCCAAAATAATTGTTTTCTTTTTTTGAGCAGCACCCGATCCAATAAATTATAATTTCCTGATGGTCTAATTGGTCCTGAGGTGTCGTTAGTCATCATCCATTATAAGCAGAACGCGCGCGGCTTTATTGGATTTACGACGGTCGGGAGAAAAATATACAAAAGGTATTATTTATTCACATCGTTTTTTATTGAGTTTTGAAGCGTTCTCGTGATCTCTGGCACCGTGGTAGATCAAGACCCGGTCTAATGAAGACCTCATTCGCAAACGAATGCAACGTCATGTGTAATAATTGTGTCCAGCATGTGGCGTAGAATACACAACAGAACGACTCGAATATAAAAATGCCGTACGGCGACTTAAGAAAGATCCACTACACCTGAACAAATACCCTTTCTGAAAACCTGGAGCATTCCCCCAATCCACAGGAGGCCCCGCTGATACTGCAGCTCCCAGAAACGCTATTGCTTTCATCCACACCGGCTTGCATGAAGTGAGAAACAGTGTGGACAATTACAGCCTTATCTCCGCTCGTTCTTGACCTCCTCCTGACCAACAACACTGTCCCAGAGGCGCGCCATTTAAAGCAGCAACAATCTCTGACACAATTAGGCATTGTTAAAGTCTGCTTTAAAATGCCATGTTGCGCGGCACCCCTCATCCATTCGGGAGGGTATTCCAAGTTCAAAAGCGTCGGGGAGATCAGGGCTGGAAACGAGCTCCGATGATTACGGCAGGTTTTCTCCGTGACCCGGTGTTCTGTAATCTATATTTTCACAATAACACTGAGGACCGGGGATTTTCAAGGGCATTATGGCATTATGACCCTCTAATCTACTCTACTTGCCATGTACTTTCAACGTCCACACTCTTCGCCTACGCCGAGAAATGCGGCTGATTATTGCCTGCTTTAGCTTGCCGTCTCTCCAGCGCCGTCTCTCCAACCCACCCCCCCCCTCCAAAAAATTGCAGTGTGAACAAACATATTCATTTAGTAAAGCATAATGTTCTGCCTTTCAGATGACCAATGTATTTGATGCATGTTTACGGCCAAACTAGACTTTGTGAAAAAAGTATTTTAGACGGACACAGAGGTGCAATTGTGTGCACTGGTTACATCATTCACTTATGCCTGGACACTAGACAAATGCCCAGACAGGGGAGCAAACACGGGCTAGCATACACTCCTGCCACAATGAGCCGCGTCCTCCCAGGGTCACGACACCGTGCAAAACGTTCAATAACCGCACGGTCGCAACGATCGCGCCGGCGTCCAGACTCGCTAGCGCCCGTGGAATTAATTTGCACTCGTCTGCTCCGAACAGATCCTCGGAGGGTGAGAGGGGGCGATGGCAGACACGCGGCACGTTCTCATCCAGTACACGAAGCTGCCCGGAGGTCACTGCCCTCTGCGAGCGGCAGAAAGCCGCCCGTAACTTTTCGCCATGACGATATCACAAAAACCTTCGTAGTTTTGGTTAAACCCATGCGTGGAAGTTGCGTCGATCGTACACAATTTGATTTGATCAATGTCAGAAGGCCACAGAAATATAAGCGAGCGGAGGGTGCGTTCAATAGCGCTCAGTAGCGTTCAGTAGTGTTCAGTAGCGTTCAGTAGTGTTCAGTAGTGTTCAGTAGCGTTCAGTAGCGACATTAGCCAAAGTGCACATTGTCTACACGAGGGCCACATGAGTAAGAGTGTTTGTCTGCACTGCAGAGAGGTTCGGCCAACGCGTGGGATTGTCCCATTCCTTTCAGTCTGATAGGGCTTGGCTCGGACGCTCCATCTCTGTCTCCCTCATTTCTCTCCGTCTCCCTCTGTGCTCATTCCCCCCCCACAGACCCTCTACGAAAGCCTTACATCACCTCTACGGACAACAGGGCGAGATAATCAATCTCTGCCTGCTCCCGGCGATCGCTCCCTGACCATCCTGTCAAATCGCCGGGCGGTGGGACGCCTAAACCCTTCCTTCACTCACACGCGCCCGTCTTATTGGCATTTCGCTGAGTCCGAAGAAAAAAAACGCCTGGGAAAAAAATGTCATGGCACACCCCAATCTGGGAGCGTTCGGCTTTATTGATCACGAGCAGGCCTGATCACGGAGAAGTACACAGCACACCTGCATCAATGCATATTTCTGGGCGTCGTGCACTTTGGGCGTTCACGTTGGGCGTTCACGTTGGCCGTTCCCGTTGGCCGTTCACGTTGTCCGTGTGGTGGGGGACGGTTTTAATCACAGCCCAGCGGTTCATATTAATGGAGAAATTTGATAAATGTCTCGTATTCACAGGTGAATCTTGCCAAGTCAGGAGCAAAGGGAAATAAAGGATGTGGGATTGGAGAAGTGCACACAGCTTTTCTCGAGGTCATCTCTTAATAAATGACTTTGATCAGAATTAAAACCACTTTTCTGTGATGATTTCATTAGCGGGGAATCAAGGTGCTGTCCGTTTATTTCATGAGTGTCCAAACTTCGTCCAGGAGGATCATGGGTAGTTTCACTTTGGGATTCTAGAGCCGCGGCTGATAGCCGAACTAGTCAGTCACTGATAAGACAGGTCTCATGAAATATTCAGTTTGCCCATTTCTCAAGTGAGTTTGCACACCGTTAATCTTTAATGAAGATTAAACATTCCCAACAAAGACTAATTGACACCCCGAAAGATAACAGAGTTAAGGATATGTAATTGAGTCATACCTCTCCTGGGTGTGTGAAAATCATACCTCTCTTGGGCGAGCGGAAATGAAATGTACATTAAAACACAACTGCCACGCATAACACATTCATCGCAGAATACGTAGATATTGTTATGGTGAACGCATAGACCAGAGCCAAGGGTGAGGTAGCGAGGTATATCAAGGGTGAGGTAGCGAGGTATATCAAGGGTGAGGTAGCGAGGTATATCAAGGGTGAGGTAGCGAGGTATATCAAGGGTGAGGTAGCGAGGTATATCAAGGGTGAGGTAGCGAGGTATATCAAGGGTGAGGTAGCGAGATATATCAAAGGTGAGGTAGCGAGATAAATCAAGGGTGAGGTAGAGAGATATGTCAAGGGTGAGGTAGCGAGATATATCAAGGGTGAGGTAGCGAGATATATCAAAGGTGAGGCAGCGAGATAAATCAAGGGTGAGGTAGAAAGATATGTCAAGGGTGAGGTAGCGAGATATATCAAGGGTGAGGTAGCGAGATATATCAAGGATGAGGTAGCAAGGTATGTCAAGGGTGAGGTAGCGAGATATATCAAAGGTGAGGTAGCGAGATAAAGCAAGGGTGAGGTAGCGAGATATATCAAGGGTGAGGTAGCGATATATATCAAGGGTGAGGTAGCGAGAGATATCAAGGGTGAGGTAGCGATATATATATCAAGGGTGAGGTAGCGAGATATATCAAGGGTGAGGTAGCGAGGTATATCAAGTGTGAGGTAGCGAGGTATATCAAGGGTGAGGTAGTGAGATATATCAAGGGTGAGGTAGCGAGGTATATCAAGGTGAGGTAGCGAGGTATATCAAGGGTGAGGTAGCGAGATATATCAAGGGTGAGGTAGCGAGATATATCAAGGGTGAGGTAGCGAGATAAATCAAGGGTGAGGTAGCGAGGTATATCAAGGGTGAGGTAGCGAGATATATCAAGGGTGAGGTAGCGAGGTATATCAAGGGTGAGGTAGCGAGGTATATCAAGGGTGAGGTAGCGAGATATATCAAGGGTGAGGTAGCGAGATAAATCAAGGGTGAGGTAGCGAGATATATCAAGGGTGAGGTAGCGAGATATATCAAAGGTGAGGTAGCGAGATAAATCAAGGGTGAGGTAGAGAGATATGTCAAGGGTGAGGTAGCGAGATATATCAAGGGTGAGGTAGCGAGATATATCAAGGGTGAGGTAGCGAGATATATCAAGGGTGAGGTAGCAAGATATGTCAAGGGTGAGGTAGCGAGATATCTCAAGGGTGAGGTAGCGAGATATATCAAGGGTGAGGTAGCGAGATATATCAAGGGTGAGGTAGCGAGATATATATCAAGGGTGAGGTAGCGAGATATATCAAGGGTGAGGTAGCGAGAGATATCAAGGGTGAGGTAGCGATATATATATCAAGGGTGAGGTAGCGAGATATATCAAGGGTGAGGTAGCGAGGTATATCAAGTGTGAGGTAGCGAGGTATATCAAGGGTGAGGTAGCGAGGTATATCAAGTGTGAGGTAGCGAGGTATATCAAGGGTGAGGTAGCGAGATATATCAAGGGTGAGGTAGCGAGATATATCAAGGGTGAGGTAGCGAGATAAATCAAGGGTGAGGTAGCGAGATATATCAAGGGTGAGGTAGCGAGATATATCAAAGGTGAGGTAGCGAGATAAATCAAGGTTGAGGTAGAGAGATTTGTCAAGGGTGAGGTAGCGAGATATATCAAGGGTGAGGTAGCGAGATAAATCAAGGGTGAGGTAGCGAGATAAATCAAGGGTGAGGTAGCGATATATATCAAGGGTGAGGTAGCGAGATAAATCAAGGGCAAACAATGGGAGGAGAAACCTGGTCTGCCATTTCATTGTGTACACATTGCGTACCTTCATTTTTTATTACGCTAAACGGGGGCTACACAGCCACCACGGACGACAAAGTTTCATATCAAACCTAGATTGGTGGTTTTCTTGTTCCTTTTGACATTGTCACAGTCCTGGAATAATATTGATGGTGAAATTATTCTATTTAGTAAGTAATCTTAGCGAGGCAGCTTTTCAATAGCATGCCGGTTCCATAAGCAACCCGAGTGGCACTCTGCGGGCACATTGAACCGTGTCACTGCTAAGCGGGGCTGACACACAGGGAGATGAAAGTCTTGTCATTCATTTGCCTGTGACAACCTGTGTATGCTAATGTCCAAGCATCTTTAGCTCAAACAGGGAGACGGACTCGGCTGTCTGAACACAACAAGTACCACAGCCACAGACAGTCATGAGGCGGTCAGGGTCAAGTGACAATGAGGGGGGGAGATTACCAGAGTTTACAGTAGGTGCCGAGCTGTCCCATTTCACACATGCACACGTGTGTCTTGAAGGGATTAAACATTTTCGTTTTGTTTTGCGTGAACCAATAACCCTTTGACATGTACGTTCCTGTAATCATAGATTTTACAACATCACAAAAAAGTAAAGTAATCAGCTAATGTTTTGTTGGTTTCTTTTAATCTACGATTTGTCATAATGTGGCAAATTGTTCTGTGGTTAGAGGATATGACCAGTGACCAGTTGCTGGATCAAATCCCAAAACTGCAATACAGTTTGAAAAAAAACTATATTAACTGAAAACGTTTTTTTTTATATCCTCATTTGGGTGACATGTGAGCTAATTAAAAAGTTTCGTCCGCAATCAAGTGTTTATATAATTCGCCCCGTGTTTGTTTTTGACCTACGTCCCATAAAACATCAGATTAAAAATGTGTTTAGTACATACAAGAATAATAGTCATATTTGTACGTCATAAAAAAACTAAATGTCACTAAATGTGTGCTTTTTTCCGGGGGTCAATAAGGGGTCCACTTTTCTGCCCCAAGCGTCACCAAAGCATTTCCAGTGTTTTCTATTGAGCTATCGAACGCAAACTGGAACATATTTCAACAGAACTTATTTCTAATGACCATGACAAAGGGAACTAGAGTCCCGTCAGCCATGTGTCTGTGACTGACATATTTCTAAATGAAATCTAATTTTAGTCCAGCATCATCTGTTGCGTTCCATTGGGTCAAAATAGATCAAGTATGAACCATGTGACGTTATTGTTCAGAGACAGGCTACTACACGGTGCCCGTTTAACAAACGGTACAAATTAAAATCAGAACTCAACCTGATCGAGGCCGACCAGCTCCCGTTACCAACCTGGCGTCAGATAATTAATCGATATAGACCTGGAACAGCTGGCAGTCCTGCCAAACATTTGAACCTTAAGAGGGCACCATTTATGGCTATTGACATCCAGTTAACTATTTGAAGTATTCACATAGGCTATTTAGAGAAAGCAATAATTGCACAGTATGGATCTTTGTTTACTCAATGTATACTATAAGGGGATTTACGCATTACACTGCTGTACGGTGTGATTAGTGATTCATGCCAAGCTCCCGTCTTGCAGTGAACATTGAACCGGCCTCAGTCATAAAGAACAGAAAACCATTCGCCGTTCAATTCTCTTGGGCCTTCAGTTATAAGTGCACACATTATTTTATAACTCTATTAGTATATATGTGTACCGGTACATATTTTCTTTTAGGTAGTGGGGCAAAAATGCTAATAGTATAGTGGTAACAAAAATCCCTTCGCAATCTCCATCGATATATTTCACCTACAGTTTATTATGTATATACGTGACTCCTGACGGAATGTACTAGTTCATTTGAACCTTTGCATGTTTGGCTTGGGGGTGGACCTAAATTTCACGACGTGATCAGATGTATTACAGGGAACGCCTGACATTCTGATATTAGTTTCACCGGCAGTTGTCACAGGTTTGTCTGAATGATTGACTCCTAGCAGATCGGCTCTCAGATTAATATTTCAATTTTACCTAATAGAAAAACAGATGCTCTACACCGTCCCGTACTGGGAATAGACCGGTGATGTATGCAATGCTTACAGCTAACTAAATTCCGTGTGAAAAATATGCCTCTGCCAGACGCATCCCAATCAAGTTTCAAAAGCCAGTAATGGATAATCGACAGCTCTTATTTGAGCGGGGTTAACTGAACTCATTTGGGGAAACCAATACAACTTTTTGTACATTCAACCAGAAAGATGTAGCGGCAATATTTCAGCGTGAGGTGGGCGGAGCTTGGTGTGCCCTTTAAAGCGCTGACCTCTTCAGAGACTAAGGCTTCCTGTGTGATTAATATGCTTAGGCATTTATTGGCACACCAAGGCACTTTTACCAATAGGTCACGGGGCTTGACCTCGGCCAGTGCACGGGGATCGAAACCCAGTGGACAGGAAGCTATATGGCTCAGGGTGAAACGGCTAATGCTATAAGGGTTCTCAAACCCTCCCACACACTTATACTATAAATATATGTCCGCACACATACAAACACACACACACACACAAAGATCTTCCATTTCACATTCACAGAGACCCACCCACACAACACACAGAGAGCTTGGGGCACGGAGGGTTTTTGCGGCCGGAGCACAAGCAAACTCATTTGTTACCTGGCAGACAGCACGCTCTAACACAGCGGCACAAAAGAAAGCAAACACACACACACACACACACAACTTGTGCCCCTGTGAGCGACACAGGTTCAGAGAGACGAAACGTGTGACCACTGCGGAAATGTCCGTCCAATATCAACACGTATTACGATATCTGTGGAAACATTGTAGACGGTGACATTAGCTCAAGCCCGCTCACCGCGGGTGTCAACGGCGGCGCAAACGATCGGGTTACGTCTTGACTGAGCGGCACCGAACTATCGCCGCAATGTCGTTGTTGAGATGTTCGCCTCCCGTTCTAACACAATTATGACACAGAGGGAAACGGCAAACAAGCACTCCACTCGTTTTCTCATTTGAGTGTGAAATACCGTCTGTGCTAAATAATTTGCCTGTACCCAGAGCATTTACGGCCAAATACATATCTCAGAATCAATTATCCTTCAAGGATGCAGTGGAAAACATTACAAAGACAAGATGCAATGAAATAATGGAGCCTATTCAGTTATTCATTTGTATAATAACCATAGTACAGTGTTCATGTAAATAAACAGCCCTGTGTCTTCCTAGTAGCCACTTAATCATACTGCTACACACACACACACACACACACAGAAGTG
Source organism: Dallia pectoralis (assembly GCA_029465975.1). NCBI lineage: Eukaryota > Metazoa > Chordata > Actinopteri > Esociformes > Umbridae > Dallia > Dallia pectoralis. Next base: position 2,813,795 of record CM055756.1, read on the forward strand.
CACGCACGTGCAACCGCACACACACACACACACATACACGCGCGCACACACACTTTTCCCGAGACCAAAGGAAGAGCTGACTACAACATTTTTCTCCACTTCAAAAAAGTAGCCGGTGTCAAAATGATAAATGAGGGATGATGAAGGAGAGTGTGTGCATACTTACATTACACACACACACACACACACACACACACATATACACAACCACACACACACACACACACAACCACACACACACAACCACACACACACACAACCACACACACACACACAACCACACAACCACACACACACACAACCACACACACACACACAACCACACACACACACACAACCACACACACACACATACATATACACAACCACACACACACACACAACCACACACACACACAACCACACAACCACACACACACACAACCACACACACAACCACACACACACACAACCACACACACACACACAACCACACACACACACATACATATACACAACCACACACACACAACCACACACACACACACAACCACACACACACACAACCACACACACACACACAACCACACACAACCACACACACACACAACCACACACACACACACCAAACCACACACACACACAACCACACTCACATATACACAACCACACACACACACATACATATACACAACCACACACACACACAACCCCATATACACACACACATACACAACCCCACATCCACATATATATACACACACAACCACACACACACATACACACAAACACACGCACACACAAACACAACCCCACATACACAACCACATATACACACAACCCCACATACACAACCACACATACACACACACACATACACAACTACACTGCAGCAGCCTAACACACAACCACACACACACACAACCACACTGCAGCAGCCTAACACACAACCACACACACAACCACACCGCAGCAGCCTAACACACAACCACACACACACACACACTACCACGCCGCAGCAGCCTAACACACAACCACACACACACACACACTACCACGCCGCAGCAGCCTAACACACAACCACACACAACCACACACAAACAAACACACACACACACAACCACACCGCAGCAGCCTTACACACAACCACACACACACACAACCACACCGCAGTAGTCTAACACACAACAATCAAGTGATAGAGGTTAGCGAAGTGCCGTTGCTTTTTTTGCGTACGTCCGACATCTGCAACCTGAGCGTGTGACCTAACACACAGGCGACATGATGAGGGAAATGCCATGTTCCCGATACAGGTGTTAGCTAGTAAAAGGTTGATTTGTTTTTCTTTTTCCCTGAGGCGACTGCAGTGCACACACACACACACACACGGATGGACACAAACACACACACACAGGTACGCAAAGATGTATATGGATAGCGTCTGACAAGCCGTCAGCCTGCCGACCGAAAAAAAAACAAGGGGGATTTTTTAACCATCATTTATAACATCATTTCGGCATCAGTTCTAAAATGGCTGATGGAAGATTGATGGGCGGCTAGAGCTGGTTAATATGCGTGATTGGAACGATACAAGACCGCGTTGTTTGTTAAAACCAGGCTTGTACTGCTCTGAAAGGTCTCGGTGGAAAGGAGAGAAACATGAATTCACATAAACCGGCTCTTGACATGTGTGCATCGCTGTCTGAGGCGACGTCGTACGTTACGATTGCAAACGACCCCCGCGCATTAGCAAACAAATTCGTCTCGTATTAGCTTTTTGCACTCCACCACTTCGTAAGCCCTCGTAGAAAAGGACTTAATCAAACGGACAGTTCACTCTCCGTTTCAATATTTCTACACCGAGTTTTTGGAAAAACGTGGAGGAAGAAAAACGCACACACACACACACACACACACACACACACACACACACACACACACACACACACACACAAAAGGCTGTCCAGACCATGGTGAAATATCCAGCAGGACGACTGATTGTTTAGAGTAATAGCATCAAGGATTGCACAAGAGAGGCGAGTCCATGAGAAACCAGCGCGCACGCAGTATCCACGTCCTTAGATCAATTCCAATGTAATTACAATAGCAGACAGAAATACAACCTGGCTTGATGCTCTGTCTTCCTGGATAACTGATAGATAAGCACCTCAGGGATGGAGAACAGGAGACATAGGCTGGAATACATCTTAGAGAGGCATTCATAAATTACAATGTGTGCAGACCGATTCCCTCTACGGGCCGCACGGGGCTATATACCTTCCGTTCGAACACACGGGTCAGCTGGGCGCGAGCCTCACCGGAGTCTCTCTGAACACGAAGACCGGCTGGCAACGGCGGGAGAACGGGAGGCCGCTGTCGAGTGTTCGTTTATTTCATTGACGGTTGGTCTTAGTTTAACCAGTCGGAGGTGGCGGGAACGTGCGCGGCGTCGACGCAGACGTTCCCACCGATCCGGCGTCGCAGCAGAGGGAGGCGGGGGAACGGGTGTCCGATGGCGGAGAGAGAGAGAAATGTGTACGAAAGACAAAGAGATTAGCGACGGAGCAGAAGTGCGCTCAGATCGACTGCTGTCAGTTAGGAGCGTGTTAAGGACTGTATCAGGGATAATGGGGGATTAGTGCTATCAGATCACTAAAGGGTTATCTGTGGTCACAGCAGCTCCTGCAGGCAGTGGGAGGGGCCCCCTCCACCCCAAATGAGACGCCACAGGCCTCCGCCCGCAGCCTTGCCTGCCGAGTCACCCGAAACGCTACAGAGAAACGCTAAAGATTAACGCATACAGTCGCACAGGATTTATGAGTTTGGAAAAGCAATTAAGTTTGTGATTTTTATTACTGGCTTGATTGAGTGCTCCCACCCCAGTCTCCGGGTAGCACCTAGGGTTGAGCCCCTCTCAGGAGAACGCAACGGGGACCCCGGTCCAAAAATTACCATGATTTAAGATGCAAAACCAACACACATTAAAACAGCTCAGAGCTTATTGCATGCTCGCTTCCACACAAAACCAATTTAGTTGCCATTGATCGCTTTTCAAGCAATTAGATTTCCATTGATGGAAAAAGTAAAGGCTGCTTGTATGAAACTGGGAGGGTCAGTGGTCGGCCTGCTGTGATTTGCACGTTTATTCGAGCCATTTGACCACCTCCTCTTACCCTCTTGACGGATGGCTGGCCGGCTCCCTTCTCTTAACCCCGCCGGCATGTCCCCTCCTTCCGGACAACAAATAATTCACCCGCCATGAAAAAACGCCTGCCGTCAGATTATATATCCGTCTTTATTTCCGATATTGCCTCTTTGTTTCTGCAAACTTGGCTGATTTTCTAAATTGTGGAGTATTGACTGTTTCAGAGCCTGACCAAGCGAGTCTGATGTAACACATTGAAGGTAATGATATCCCAGCCAGGGGAGGGAGAAGCATTGGCTACGCGGGGCAGTACTGGACCCTGGCCAGGCCCCTGGAACCATTACTCTGCCCAGACGCTTGGTTCTGTTTCCGCCATGGCAGACTCACTATCGCCTTGACGGTAACCCAACTCAACCAGGTCTGCCACCAGATCACTCCCGCTGTGGCTTACACTCTCGCCCTACACACTCGCCCTACACACTCTCCCTACACACTCGCCCTACACACTCGCCCTACACACTCGCCCTACACACTCGCCTAACACACTCGCCTCACACACTCGCCCTACACACTCGCCCTACACACTCGCCCTACACACTCGCCCTACACACTCGCCTTACACACTCGCCTTACACACTCGCCTTACACACTCGCCTTACACACTCGCCTTACACACTATTCAGACATTCCAAGGTCATTCCCCACTTAGTCCGGGTGTTTCTGAAATACATCTAAACTGTCACAGAGAACGAAGGTAGCAAGTCGCTTTTAAACCTGAACCGTGTGTCAAATAATGGTTCAATTTTCCAAAATACCCAGATAAAGGTCAATGGGTGAAAGTAGATTCAGGAAGTAAAACAGGCAACGCTGAATGGCATTAATGTGAAAGTAGGAAGTAATTCTCCGCGTACTCCCAGAGGAAATCCACCTTCCGACAAAGCTGGGGGATTTTGACAAATGCTTTTCTCAACACTGGCAAAGGAGACAAATGTTACATTTAAACAGAAATACTTAATTTCCGCTTTTGGTGACTCGCGGCAGATACCATTAATCAACAGAGACCAACAACGCTCAGTGAGCCTGCTAAGAACCAGATGATCGCCCTCTTCCACTCAATCCATCAACTATGATTGGAGAAAGAAAAGGTTCAAAAATTTTGAGTCGCGCCCACGCCGGAAGAGTAATTACCCCTGTGCCAGTCGCTGAGGTGTTCCAGTGACACCTCGACCCTCTGTTTAGCATGCGCCAGATTACTCATGGGGGTGTCAACATCCCCGCTGTGACAAAGCTAGCATCTCCACCTTGCCGAGGCTCTTCTCACTCACCGCGCCGTGACTTATCGGGGGAAGGAAAAAAGATCCTCCCAACTTCTAATGAGCAAACTTATCACCGCGTCGGGCCCCGCATGGCGCCGTTCACGGTTCACGCGGAGAACACGGCGGAACGTTCCCCGACGTTCAGCATGACGCCGGGGGAACATTAGCGGCATCTACACCGAGCGGTTTTAAATCTGAAGGAATCCGACGACTAACATAAATTACTGGAAGTGAGGTGACCTTCTAGAGTATGATGTTCTCCGGTTGTTCAAGGTCGGGTCGGAAAAAACACCAAGACGAACGCGTCGCCCTGACGATGAAAAGGACTGAAACTCGGGGGTTATCTGAAGGGGACCCACATTAAGGGGCAATAACGGCGAAGCCAACAGTCTGACACGTTTGCACCAGCGCTTCTTGTCTCCCTGGTGATACATGCCGGAGATAACAGCTTCATTTCAACCTCAGCACTTTCCACTGCACTGTCCAAGACACTCACTGCGTCAATGTATCAATGCGCCGCCACGCTAGTCACTCTCCAATGCGACAACTAACCGTTTCCTCTATGACAGAAGTCCTGGGAGAGGTGGCGTGCTTTAGCTCGCACACACACACACACACATACGGCCCCTTCTCTTGTGATTTGCCTGGGGGTCTTTGGAGACCACACTGGCTGTTTGTGTATGGGGGGGGGTCAGAGGACCAGATGTATGATTGAATCCTTCATAGCGGGACGAATGGGGGGCTGCGAGGGTGGGTTTCTCTCGCTCTGATTTCGCTGTGGCGCCGCGGTTCCCTCGGTTCCCTCGTCTCATTCATGGGTTGGTGTGTTACGACACGACACGGTTCTGGAAAAACAACGAGCCAACTACAAGGAGGCTGGAAACGAGACAGGACACATATAGATGTGATATTTCCTCACTATACCAGTGGAATGTCCATTGTCGTTTAGCAAAACAGCCAAAAACAGATGCTGTTCTCTGTCAGCTCCACAGGAATAGATGTAAAGCTCTGTCTGGTAAAGTGGAACAACCGCCGTCATCACAGAGACGACCGGAGAGCGGCCTGAGAATGGCAAGGTCACGGAAACCGCACGGGGTAACACGCGAGCAACGAAGGAGATCCACCTGGCCAGGAGGAGCCACATCACGCGATACCTCGGTTAGGAGGGCCGAGGAGGCCAGTGGAGAGGAGGCCAGTGGAGAGGAGGCCAGTGGAGAGGAGGCCAGTGGAGAGGAGGCCAGTGGAGAGGAGGCCAGTGGAGAGGAGGCCAGTGGAGAGGAGGCCAGTGGAGAGGAGGCCAGTGGAGAGGAGGACAGTGGAGAGGAGGCCAGTGGTAAGGAGGCCAGTGGAGAGGAGGCCAGTGGAGAGGAGGCCAGTGGAGAGGAGGCCAGTGGAGAGGAGGCCAGTGGAGAGGAGGCCAGTGGAGAGGAGGCCAGTGGAGAGGAGGCCAGTGGAGAGGAGGCCAGTGGAGAGGAGGCCAGTGGAGAGGAGGCCAGTGGAGAGGAGGACAGTGGAGAGGAGGACAGTGGAGAGGAGGCCAGTGGAGAGGAGGCCAGTGGAGAGGAGGACAGTTTCAAGACCAAAGTGACACACGCGAGAGACACTCTCCGGAGGCTACCTGTGTAACGGATGGGTGGGCAGGACGCAAGGGCAGGGTCGAACGGAGGGCGCTGATTAACGAAAAGAAACTACGACAAAAGAAACACTAAACTATATAGGTGACATAGGCTTATGCTGAGGAAAGACTGACAGCAACCTAATAAAAGAGCAAACTAAATAAGGATACTGATTAGGGAACCAGGTCAAAGGCTTTAAAAAACTAAAGTGTCCACGACGCAAACGGGGGTTAGAGGGCGTTGGATCTCAACGGCACGGCAGTCCTGCCAGGAAGTGACAACCCGGGGCGAAGTGGGATGTTTTCGTAGCGGTCCCGAGGACACTTTCGGAGAACGCCGCGTCCTCGTTTACGTTCGAGTCACCGACAGCGTCCGCGGCGTTATGAAAGGGGCACTTCCGAGCTGACGCGTCTCACACATGAGTAATGATCCTCCGGCTTAAAAATAACACGGGCAGCCTAACACAGAGGAGGAATACAGTGGAACGGATGTACACGGGCATATTTCTGTTCATTCTCGGGAAGGGTGGGGGGGGGCAGAATGAAATGTGCTTTTTATCATGTGTCATGAGTGCTCTTCATGCACCCCACTTCCCTGACAACCACCTCCTTCCCCCCCCCCGATTCCTCTGCTAAACCCCCCGTCGAAAAATATTGGCAAACGTTGTAATCGCAGCCCTTACATGGCTCTGGGCTTCAATCAGCGGCGAGGCCGATACTCCGGCTTTATCATATTTTAGTTTTATTTGAGGATGCTGGCAGAGGCAGGCCTCCAGTCAGCCATAATTGAAACGAGGGGAGGAAGAAGAAAGATGTAGAGGCTCTCAGCACCGGGCTCCGTGTAATCAAGCCCTTACTCCTGTGTGCTTAGCCCATTTCTCAAAGTGAAATATTCTCGCAATCTGTATCGTAAACCGTCTCCGGTCGCTCCTTGCCATCCCGACGCCTGAGCGTAGGGGTAATTAGGAATGAGAAAGTGCGCTTCTGAGATGAGGAAGAGCCGAGCGTTAGAGCCCGGCCGTGTCACAACCGGGGCCGCCGTAGTCGGGGGGAATATGCAAAAACATTCAATTAAAAGGATTACATGATGGGGCGTATTGTTGCTGCTACACTCGCTATGGATTATTCCGTCATTCGGCGCTCCGCTGTGAGATTTGTTTCATTCCCTGCATTATCTCTTCCAGCTGAATTCCATACATATGAATGTGATCTGCGGCTGGTCGGGACTGGGAGGGGGAGAGTGCCGGAATAGTGAGTGCGTGGCACCCGGGGACTGACGGAGGAGTTGATGTATGATCCCTGGTGGACGGGCTTATTTGAGGCGTGGAGCTGGGCAGGTGATTCGGAGGCGCCGGCTCTTTAAACAGTGTAATGAGCCAGAGAGGACACTCTCTCTCTCCCTTTCTAACCCTCCCACCCTCCGTTTGTCTCTCTCTCCATCTCCCTGCCTCTCTCTCCATCTCCCTGCCTCTCTCTCCATCTCCCTGCCTCTCTCTCCATCTCCCTGCCTCTCTCTCCATCTCCCTGCCTCTCTCTCCATCTCCCTGCCTCTCTCTCCATCTCCCTGCCTCTCTCTTCATCTCGCTGCCTCTCTCTCCATCTCCCTGCCTCTCTCTCCATCTCGCTGCCTCTCTCTTCATCTCACTGCCTCTCTCTCCATCTCCCTGCCTCTCTCTCCATCTCGCTGCCTCTCTCTTCATCTCACTGCCTCTCTCTCCATCTCCCTGCCTCTCTCTCCATCTCCCTGCCTCTCTCTCCATCTTGCTGCCTCTCTCTTCATCTCACTGCCTCTCTCTCCATCTCCCTGCCTCTCTCTCCATCTCCCTGCCTCTCTCTCCATCTTGCTGTTTCTCCCTGCCTCTCTCTCTCTCTCCCTCTCTCCCCATCTCGCTGTCTCTCTCTCCATCTCCCTGCCTCTCTCCATCTCGCTGTCTCTCCCCGCCTTTCTAGCTCTTCCTCTCTCTCTCTCTTCCTCTCTCTCTGTGCGTCCAGTTCACACCCTGTCTGACCAGGCTTCTCTCAGGTACTCCCTGTCTGTGTCGTCGCCTCCTCTGGGGAATACCTCGCCCACCCAGCTCTGACACCGCACAGAGAGGCGCGGCTGGGAGGTGGAGCCAGTTAACCCACGTCGCCACAACCAATCACAGGTGAAGGGCAGGACATGAGACCTGAAAAACAGCCATTGACACACACACACCAGAGACACGTTTGTTTATGAACAGTGTTCGTAATCACACAGCCAGTGTTGGTACGCATAAAGGTGTTAAAAGTGTGTTTTTGAGGAAAATGCTTTTGTTTCACTTCCTCCTGGGTGAGAGATAAGGCAAAAGGCTGCGACACATTTTAATCGCTGAAAATGCGTCAATTCGCAGCCAATGCCCGTAAACAAACCAACGCATGCGTCTACATCCAAACAAAGCGCCGCATATGTCCCGGGCCGCATTCTTCGCCGAAATGTCTCATTTCTCACGCTGTGACGTAGATAAGATGGGGTGTAAATCACACGTGTGTGTGCTCGGGCCAAGACGGGCAGCCCCGGGGCTCGTTCCTGGTGACAGGTACCGGGTTTCGGGACTTCACTCCTTCCTCCGTTCAAAAACACTTCTGAATTGAGAAGCAGAATGAGAAGAGAGGGCTTTCTGGTGGAGGTTGAATTAAAGAGGCTCTCTCTTTCCCTCACACTCTCTCTTTCTCTGCCCGTATTTTTTTTTTTTGGTGGCGTTTAAAATCAATTCATTCAGTGGACTGCTGACACAGCCAGGCCCAGAGAGTCTAGGATTTATGGCTCCCTCTAATGGGCATGCTCTGAACCAAAACCCTGTCGTCAGCAGAAACGCACCAGCCGCTCGCTCGCCCGCCCGCCCGCACGCCCACTCCCTCCACTTTTAAACACGCAGCAGACACCTTCCTCCCAGCTCCTCTTCCTCCTCGATCCCCTCCACGTATCCGCGTGAGGCTGCCGGGGGAGAAGAGGAGAGCGATTTGGGTAAAAACCGTGGTTGCTTAAGGTATTCCTCAATAGGTTGGAACAATTAGGGAGATGGAGAGAACGACGGGGGGAACGGATGAATGTCGGAAGGACAAACGCCCGTCACGATTTCAATGGAACATTCCAGAGATAATCGGCGCTCCGTCTGTTGTAAGTTTCAGAGGCGAACAGCTTTTTTTTCCGAACGTAAACCCTTGTCAGCCAGGCTTTAATGTCAATAAAAAAAGCTTTTGTTGTTCGCTACCTAGCAATTCCACAAGTGGTATTTCTCATTGAGTGGTCTATAATTTGGTGCTCTATCCATTACCTCATGGCTGCTGGAGTGTATGCGGTCGGTATGTATTCATATATTCATAACCTCGTCTAGTGTCAGTGTGTCAGAAACAATTTATGACTGAGGGAAGAAAGACGATTGAAAAAAAAACCACTAGCCTATGAGCCCTGGCTGAATCGTGATGACTAGCGCAAGTGGTTTCCTCCACACATCCCATCATCAACACAGTGTTACCCTGAGGTGTGTGTGTGTTTGTGTCGGAGTGATATCACCAAGTGAAAGAGAAAAAATAAGATCTGATGTGTGTCTGTTGGGAAATGTGTTTCTGCACAGTGGTGATGTTCTTGCTGAGTAGATAGCGAACCGGCGTGCTGTCGGTTGAGAAGAGAGAACCTGGGAAACCTCCTCACCGGTTTCTCCCTGCCTGTACACGGACGGACGCCAAAGATATAACACCCTTCCGAGCAGCCCCGGCGCGCCTGATCCAAGTGCCCCGCTGGCTGACTTCCTGGTGAGGCGAGCGTACCGGCAGCCTCCAAATCAGACCCCGTGTTCCTCCCGGTCTCCAGCCACCACTGCAGTTAACCATAACCGAGCAATTGGGCAGCTTCATTATGAGAGCGCCCGTGTAGAAGTCGAGCTGGTCTCCAGCCGTCACATTCAATTTCAAAATACCACGCCGGCCCCCCTCCGAATCCCCGGCGGTTCTCCCTTACCCGTGTTCAACCCGCTCCCCGTTTCATAAAATATGATGTGATTAAAATAGATTACGCACCTTGTTAGCGGAGCGTTTCATATTTGATACGGCGGCGGCGCTCCGAGACTGCCGACCTCAACCCGTGATTCAAAGTGATTGTGGCCTTGTTCTGTGGTCTATTTGTTTAATAAGCCCCGCTACATCAGTGGGCCTTTTAACTGAACACACTCCCCTAGAGCAAAGCCAAAGATCAATACCCACACCTGGAGGGGGGAACAAATCACCGCCAAGGATTTTACATCCACCCCCCCCACCAACACCCACCCCGGCTCCTTCATATAGTGAAATAAGAGCGGGGAGGTAATCAGTGTGACCGTAAATATCATCACATGCAACACACACTATTGGTGAGTGAGTGGCTGAGGTCAACCATGGAGTGTGACACGACGAGTGTGACACGGAGAGTGTGACGTGGAGAGTGTGACGCGGTGAGTGTGACGCGGTGAGTGTGACGCGGTGAGTGTGACGCGTGAGTGTGACACAGAGAGTGTGACACAGAGAGTGTGACACAGAGAGTGTGACACAGAGAGTGTGACGTGGTGAGTGTGACACGGTGAGTGTGACACAGAGAGTGTGACACAGAGAGTGTGACACAGAGAGTGTGACACAGAGAGTGTGACACAGAGAGTGTGACACAGAGAGTGTGACACGGTGAGTGTGACACGGTGAGTGTGACACGGTTCACTAACGGGGAACGGGACCCAGCACGGCTCAGGAAAAGATGTTACATTGGAATGTCTGATTGGGAAGCTGTTTGCTCTGCAAATATACTGTGGTATGTCCAGGTGTGTTACTGTGACATTTGGATGGAAGCTCTGTGGACGAATAAACTAATAAACATCCAGATGTGAGAAACACAGTGTACTCAAGGACACTAATTATTATGTTGAAAGTCAACGAGACCTGTTTGACACAGGGCGTGACTCCAGTTGCATGCAAAACGCCTTTTCTTTCTCATTCCTTCATCACGATTACAGAATCAGGCCGACCGGCGGCCGAGTCCGCGGCGAATTAAAGCAAATAAGCCCCGTAATGCCGGTTTTAAGCAGTCAAATTTGCACCAGAACCCCAGTGTTTATGTCGTAAATCAAAAGAGTGTCACACCTGTTGAGACCGCACGCGGTTAAGGTTATTGGATTAAACTCTCGTGTGAAAACATTTGGGGGAGCTTTTTTCTCGTTTCGTCAGGTTAAAAGCGCTTTCTGGCTCCGGGTTGTCGTGGAAGCTGGGTTCCACCAGCGGCATGAATCCCGTGGGGCGGAACAACAAAGACCACCAGGTAAGGCCACAGGAGGTCCCTGATTACCACACCACAACACAACGCCGGCGTAATAATGCACGACTACAACCAAGCAATTAGAATAATGGAGGAACGGGAAAAAAAACACAGTCTTTATCCCTGGGTGACGCTCTGAGGTGCGACGAGGCCGCGCTTATAAATCTTGCCAGCGGAGGTTAACTTAGAGGATGGAGGTGGCGGAGTGGAAAGGAGGTAACGGCAGGAGAGATAATGAGAGGAGGAGAGGGAGAAATGAGAGAGAGGAAAAGTGACGTAGGGAGGGGAGGAGAGAGAGACTAGATGAGAGAGAGAGAAGAGAGACGAGAGAGAAGAAAGTAGAGAGACGAGAGAGAGGGAGAGAGAGAAGAAAGTAGAGAGTGAAGAAAGTAGAGAGAAGAAGAGAGCAGAGAGAGTAGAGAGGGGGAAAAGAGAGCATAGGCAGACAGAGCCAGGGGAAAGGCTGAGAGTAGAGGCCCATTGATCCTCACTGCCACCTGCTGTATGGCTCCTGAGAGGCCAGCCAGAGAAGATGGAACACACACTTGGGCCTGAGCCATATGGATAAACGCTTTGTGGAGGACCACAACTCGTTTTCCACCGCATGACCACATCAGGTGGTTAGATTGTCCTAGAGGTGGTGTTTAAAAGTTTATAGACACTGATGAACCGACAGAGGACACAGGTTCGCGGAGAGCCGGCTACAATAGAGACAGCGTAAGAGAGGAAGATCAATAGAGAACGAAAGAGACAGATAAGATTGAGATGAAGCGAGTCCCGTGTCGGTATGAGCGAGCAAAGTAGAGGGACGTACCTGCCCAGCTGGGGGTCTCCATGTACAGTTAAAGCCGGACGAGCCAAAGCCGTGCGAATCACTTGCTGCTGCCACAGGAACTTACGAACCCTGCAGACAAACAGGGAGACACAACGTCGCATTAGACAGGAAGACGCCACGCCAGACAGTCACAATATTACACACTAGCTGAACTCCCCGATCGCATGCGTCTGTGTGTGTGTGTGTTGGTGTGCCTATATGTGTGTCTGCGCATGTGTGTGTGTGTGTGTTGGTCCGTCTGTGCATGTGTGTGTGTGTTGGTGTGCCCATATGTGTGTCTGCGCATGTGTGTGTGTGTTTGTGTGTGTTGGTCCGTCTGTGCATGTGTGTGTGTGTGTGTGTTGGTGTGCCCATATGTGTGTCTGCGCATGTGTGTGTGTGTGTGTGTGTGTGCATGCATGCTCTCCCACTGTGCATGTTTCTGCTGAGCTGTGTATCTGAGCAGGCCTCAGGTTGGCTGAGAACCAGCAGCCCAGCCGGTGAACCTCAGAGAAAGCTGCATTGATTTCATCCCCCGAGAAATCCTATCTCCCTGAGTCCGCCTCCACACCCCACCCCGCATCCAATTAAGCGTTCGCAGGGAGCCATGCCAACACAATTTGTCATTTATCAAAAGTAATTAAAATATTTTTTTTTCCTCTTGTTGATTGGGAATTCGCTAATTGTTGAGACGGTAAAAACTGGAATAAATAAAACGGGGAAGGGATGAATTTTACATAAAAATATTCAGAGGAAAGCAGCGGCGCTGTAAAACCAGTCCCAGACATCTGGCATCGTGATTCCTCTCAACATGATGACTGCGAAACCCCGAACCAGTTGTTCCTGCCGCCCTTATATAGAACAACTCCTAGCCAGTAAATAATATATTACTAACAACATATTGACTGACTTTAAGGGCTGTCAGAGTTCTCCCGGCTAAAAAGACAGACTCACTGTTAACAACCTGGGTTTTTTTTCTCCGCAGACAAGACATACACGTTTCCATCTTCGCACCGACAGGTATTAGTTTAGTAAATATCACCGTTTCGGCCCCATATTCATAACAACGCACAGGACGGCAGGTGCAGTAAAACAAGTCTGACAGGGAAAACAAGTGGAACACCAGAGACGATTCAGCAGAAGGGGTTAAAGTTCGTCTGTTCAGTGAAACCGAGCAATACCATTTCAACATTATCGGTAACAACCCCTGAATGCACCATTACCTTCTATAAGGGCAGAATGAAATGTCAGAATTGATTTGGGGAAGGGAGGGCTGAGAAACAAGAGGGCAGCTACGACGGCCATTTTGTTTCGGAACGACCGCGCATTTGGCCTCCCTGGATCGTTACCAGACGAGCGGACAGACGAACTGACAAGACAAACGGACCGACGAACTGGAAACACATGAAGGTGACGCCGGGCAACCATCACAACTGTCTCCAGCGGACGGTATGAACAACAACAACAAAAACACACACACAAGTAAACCAGAAAGAGAGAATACAGAATGACCAAAAAAAGAACTACTTGTACAGAACGCCAGGGTAGCCGTTTGTTTTTTACGCCGCTTTGTAAATAAGTTTAGCCACAAAAATACCTGGCTTTGCTCTGAACAGATCAAATTTCCAGCCAACGCTTCATTCGGTGCCAACAAATGGAACAGTTGCTTCACAATGAGATGATTTGAATATCCCTTTGAAAGCTGCAGATGGACAAGCTATGCTACCATTGCCTGGGAACACAGAAATAATTGGGCAACAGTGGGAAAAGTCTGATATTCACACCTCTACAGAGACCGAACCATGCCTGGAATTTCTAATAGAGACTCACTCTTGTCCCGTCTTTTGTGTACATTCCGATTCATCGTAAGGAAGAAAAAAAACCGGACTACATATGTTCCCTAACATGTCCGGTTATTAATGTTATAATTATGTGTCTCCCTCTAATCTGTCGCCGGGCAACCGGAGTGATATATCTGAACAAAATGGCGGATCCAAAAGTAAGACGTGAATCGGGAACGGTTGTGCTATTAAGGACTTTCTCCAGGGAGCGATTGGGAGAAAACCTGTCAGGAGCTTCCATCCATTTGTGAAGATATTTTCAGTCTCCGTCTTTTAAAATCTGCATGGAGGAAGAAGCGCTGATATTCCAGCAGTGTGTAGTGTTCCCACCATTTAGACATCAGATCCAGAACCCCAGGACCAGTTTAATATGACGGTTAAATCCAAGCAGTGTTTAAACATATGTCATTTCAGTATTTGCTCATGAACGGGATCGCACAACTGGCACAAACAATCGACCTTTTCTAGTGAGTTTTGTATAATTAAACGTTGAGCTTGTCATTTATTTGCGTGGTGCAGTTGGATGGAAAACCATCCTGGTGTTTGTCTCTACTTTTGTATTAATAATAAAAGCTCACAGAACATGTGTCCACTGGGGTTCACCAGACTATGTTATACAGCACAGTATAATATAGAGTATGTAATAGAGTATGTAAAAGAGTACAGTATGTTATAGAGTATGTCATATAGTACAGTATGTTATAGAGTACATTATGTTATACAGTACAGTATGTTATATAGTATGTTATACAGTACAGTATGTTATAGAGTATGTTATATAGTATGTTATATAGCACAGTATGTTATAAAGTATGTTATACAGTATGTTATAAAGTACAGAATGTTATATAATATGTTATATAGTACAGTATGTTATATAGTATGTTATACAGTACATTATGTTATATATTACAGTATGTTATAGAGTATGTTATACAGTAGAGTATGTTATACATTACAGTATGTTATATAGTAAAGTATGTTATACAGTATGTTATATAGTACAGTATGTTATACAGTACAGTATGTTATATAGTAAAGTATGTTATACAATACAGTATGTTATATAGTAAAGTATGTTTTACAGTATGTTATATAGTGCAGTATGTTATACAGTATGTTATATAGTAAATTATGCTATACAGTACAGTATGTTATATAGCACAGTATGTTATACAGTATGTTATATAGTACAGTATGTTAGTACAGTATTTCATACAGTATGTTATATAGCACAGTATGTTATACAGTATGTTATATAGTATGTTATACAGTATAGTATGTTATATAATATGTTTTACAGTACAGTATGTTATATAGTATGTTATATAGTACAGTGTGTTATATAGTATGTTATATAGTACAGTATGTTATAAAGTATGTTATATAGTACAGTATGTTATAAAGTATGTTATATAGTACAGTATGTTATATCATACAGTATGTTATATAGTACAGTATGTTATATAGTACATTATGTTATATAGTACAGTATGTCATATAGCATGTTATATAGTACAGTATGTTATATAGTACAGTATGTTATATCATACAGTATGTTATATAGTACAGTATGTAATATAGTACATTATGTTATATAGTACAGTATGTCGTATAGTACGTTATATAGTACAGTATGTTATAAAGTATGTTATATAGTACAGTATGTTATATCATACAGTATGTTATATAGTACAGTATGTAATATAGTACAGTATGTTATATAGTACAGTATGTAATATAGTATGTTATATAGTGCAGTATGTCATATACTACAGTATGTTATATAGTAAAGTATGTTATATCATACAGTATGTTATATAGTACAGTATGTAATATAGTACAGTATGTTATATAGTACAGTATGTAATATAGTACATTATGTTATATAGTACACTATGTCATATAGTATGTTATATAGTACAGTATGTTTTATAGTACAGTATGTCATATAGTACAGTATGTTATATAGTACATTATGTTATATAGCACAGTATGTCATATAGTATGTTATATAGTACATTATGTTATATAGTACAGTATGTCATATAGTACAGTATGTTATATAGTACATTATGTTATATAGTACAGTATGTCATATAGTATGTTATATAGTACATTATGTTATATAGTACAGTATGTTATATCATACAGTATGTTATATAGTACAGTATGTAATATAGTACATTATGTTATATAGTACAGTATGTTATATAGTACAGTATGTCGTATAGTATGTTATATAGTGCAGTATGTCATACACTACAGTATGTTATATAATACAGTATGTCATACAGTAATTACACTGAATAACCAGGGGTTCACATTGCGCTGCACTCTGAAGTAATGTCACTAATTGCTTTTAGCATTCCGACGTGATGAAATGATTTAATCAAACCCCAAACTAGCCTGCTATCATTTCCTCTGGTTGCTATTAAGTTGGCCTTGACAGATTTAGAGTAGTGAAATAGTTTGGGAGGGGCTGAAGATGTCTGTGTGTGTGTGTGTGTGTGTCTGTGTGTGTGTGTGTGTGTGTGTGCCTTGGGGAAACCCTGCTGATTGGTTCTGGTGCTCTGTACCGCCTGCAGCTCCATACCGCCTGCAGCCATGACTGTTCTTCAAGCCTTCTCCTCTGAGCATTTTTACAACAGCACAAATTAGGTGGAAGGAATGCCTATGCCAGCCTAGCCACCGCGCACGCGCACACACACACAGACACACACACACAAACACACACAGACACACACAGACACGGCAAAAAAAGAGGACAGAAACTTTGATGACAATGAGGAAACGTAGGGCATCATAAACTAGGGAAAATAAGCTCTCACTTTGGAACGGCTCAAATATCTGATGATACCTCTCATAGCATTTAATCTTTAATGTGAAAAATTAATCATCCCATTCATTATTTTAATAGCTGTCATTCTTCTCTCCCCAAAGGGATGATTTATAACCATTAAGCCAGTCGTCGAGCTTGTGTGAGAGGGATTTATAGTAATGTTTGCTCCAGGTAACCTCCAACCATATTTCATTATTCTGACAACCCATTAAAATGCCCTGGTGATTAAACAACAGCTCTAAGGTCAGCGCGTGTGTGTGTGTGGCTGTTACCTTACACTGTATACTCCAGCTGAGGATTGACACACACACACACCCACACACCCCCTCGCCTCAGACTGTCTACTCGTACAGGTGTTAGCGATGTCTCTCCGTGCAGCCGCGCTAACAGAGAGCCTGACAGGGGATTAGCCTACAGATCGGAGGCGGGGTTTGGCCAAAGGTGAAAAAGAAAAACAGTTCGCCCTATTTCGACGGAAGAACAGGAACGTGTCTCGGAGAGGGAGAGAGGATCGCCCACGTCGTTTCGGGAAAACAGACGCCAGACAAAATAGCCCTCCGTTCGGGTCCCGCGGTGGGAGATTGAACAGCAGGCCTGGGAGCCCTGCTTGGGGGGTTTACCTCCCTGGCACAGACGACGCTCGAGTCTAATATCCAGGGTCCAGCGGTCACGATTGATCATCGATGGCGCGTCTGACACTGACTGACAGCGGCTGTAATTGCAGTGCTTGCTTTGGGAGCAGGGCGGGGGAACGGAGCGAGACTGTGTGGTCTAAACACATCTCTCCCCTCCCCCCGCCCCCGTATCACCATATGCCCAACCCCCCGCGCCACCGTGGACGTGACATCATACATTTGGACCGGGCAGCGATGTGGACCGGCAAATACTCAGACACCTGATGTGTACAGAAGACGTAGTGATGACTTGTCATACCACTGGATACGTCTATTTGCTAGTGCCTGTGGAACCCACGTTCTGCACGGTCTGTCTGACCCATTCTCCATATGGACAGTTTGTCTTCGATGCCATTCTAAATTCGGTATTAAAGTCTACACAGGAACGGTGCGAGACAAAAGTGTGTCGGATCTGATTCCCAATCAGCGTTTCAGGTATTCGTGCAGATCATTCACCTCTGTGACTCTGCCAAGCTTATTGCTTACTAGATTTGTAGGAGAGTATATATCAGCTTCTTAACAGCCCTTCTCGCCGTGTTCGAAAAGAAACAATAGGTTTCCTCCCCCCTTGATGATTAGCGGAGAATTGCATCTAATTTGAAAGGGTTATCGCACGGATTCAGGCATTACCGTGTTAATTAGCAGAGAAGCTACAACGGTGGTATACAATGCAAAAACAGCCTTTCATAATCGACTTAAACACACAGCGTTGTCATTCCCTGTAACACTTTCTTTTTGTGAAACGGGATGTTTAGCGCCCAGCTGAAGCGTGACGCTCTGGGAAACGGGTTACTTGTAATTCAGAGTACTTCTATTCTACAACTTTGGAGGTTTTTCAATCTATCTAGCAAGTGGAATCCCAGCCGGTCAGACTCCAGGCTCCCGATGCTTGGCTTCAGACATTAAAACACACCGCTGCCAAAATAAAAGTTTTAAAGGCTACAGAGATTCCAGTCGTGTATAGCGATTAAAAATGCACGGTCGGACTGAATCTCAGTGTGACAAGATCTCCCGAATTCATCTTGAACTCATAACATTCCCGGCGATATCATCAAAAGAAAAGTTAAATATTGAAGCGAACGGGGCGATCAGCGGTTACTCTAGCGTTCTACTTTCCTCTATTATGGGATGGAGTGACGGAGCTGCAGGGACGTGGCCACACAATCCAAACCACCCATAATATGTAAATGCAGGTTGCGTCCACGAAGCCGGTGATTGGTCGTTCTCTAGGATGTAGCCTTGTAGCTTCGCGTTATTTAACGAGGACCTACATTATGTGCACTGGATCCTCAGAACTACCACTTCATTAAAAGTCTCGGCAGAAATTAATTACTCCACACACCAATATAATGGCACACACAAGACCAGTCAAAAAGTTGGCGGGCGTGTGGTAAATTGAAGAGGAGATCCGAGTCTAGAGAGGAGGACTTTTTTCCCCCCTTTGTTTACAAAAGTCTAAGGAGAAAACAGTCATATTTTAGGTTCTGATGTCATCGTGGGTGATCTTGTAGCTATGCATATTCTGTAGTTTGTCTTTCTGTTCATCTAACTTACTTCCTTGTTGCTTGCATTGTCACAAGAATTCCATTGTTTAGTATTATGCATGTCAATCGGCACATATGATAATAAAATTACTTTGACTCTGATATTTGGACTCACAAATAAGTCACTCTTAATGCGATACTCAATGCTACACATTGCTAATGCCATCCAAGTCCAGCAGGAGATTGCCTTGTTGGTGTCGTCTAAGTTTAGGCTGTGTACATGGACCTGGTAATGGTGCGATTACCTGATTACATGCTAGATTATTATGATCTCGTGGGAACAGCGTAACGTCGCGACCAGCTCAAGTGGCGTCGCTCAGCGTATTCCATTCTCCTTTGTGGACCACGTGTTACATAGCGCGTCCCACTCAGAGGACACAAAAGGTAACGGTCCTTTATTACACCTGGGTGTTGTGTGATGAGTCTGTTACCGGCTGCATCTTACTGGCAGAGAGTCACAGACTAGTGCCGCTACATAAACTGCATAGCGATTGTTTTCACCTCGTGGCTGGAGTTCCACCGTTCTCAATGCGAAGCATCAGTGCCATCGCTGCACAAGATACCATAACCTCAATCACCGCTGTTTACCCGGCTGTAAAATGGTAAATAACGAAGCGTTTGAGCGAAGTTAGCGTAGCCGGAAAGTGAGTTGAAAGCCCGGGCTCTGATAAATTTGTCTGACAAACGCTCCTGGAGTGTTTGTTGTCGACTGTGCATCAGTGAGGAGCTGGCCTGGGATTTAAGTCTTGCTGAAGCCAAGCAAAGCATGCCAGATCACTAATTGCACAATTTAAAACCAAAGTCCCTGGCAGCTTGTCGTTTGCAACAGAGGGAAGAGCCATCGCTTAATCAGTGAGCTCAACACAGATCTGCACAGCTCTCTGTTGAGATACTGGACATGTATCGTGGCAAGTCCCAATACCAAGAGCCGGGACACAGTAAGTGGTGTCAAGGCAAAGCCAAAACCTACTGCTAGTGGTTGATGTTTGTGGTTGGAAAATGGCTGAGATAATGCACATGAGTGCGTAGACTGTTGAGACAGAACATTATGACAGCAGATCTTCCACATGCTGTATGGTGTGTGGTGGAGTTTCACAAATGGGTGGTGGAATCTAACAAATGCATTTGTTAGAACAGCAAATCCCACAACACCTTGAAGTATTCATCATGTTCCTCCGAACCACGTGTGCAGTGTGGCATTATCCTACTGAAGAAGGTTACTGAGACCAAATTAGTTCCCGGACCCAGGGTTCTCCAGCAGAACATTGCCCAGAGCATTGCACCTTCTCCACCGGCTTGTCGTCTTCCCACAGGGCATCGTGGTGCCATCACTTCCCACAATGCATCCTGGCGGCGTCACTTCCCACAGTGCATCCTTGCGCCGTCACACCTCAATGTAAACGGTGCACACGTACACGGCTCCAATGCCCATCATGTGAACTCCGACAGCCCGTACACAGTGAAGTGTTGTGACACACTTAACCATCATTCACATTTTCTATGACTTGTACCACAGTAGACCTTCTGTAGCTCCGCACATCAATGAGTCAATGATGCCCAACACCCTGCTGCGGGTTTGGGGTTTAGTCCTCGTCAGATCACTGTCTGTAGGTACTCACCACTGCTGACTGGGAGCACCCCACAAGCCTTACTGTTTCAGATCACTGTCTGTAGGTACTCACCACTGCTGACTGGGAGCACCCCACAAGCCTTACTGTTTCAGATCACTGTCTGTAGGTACTCACCACTGCTGACTGGGAGCACCCCACAAGCCTTACTGTTTCAGATCACTGTCTTACTACTCACCACTGCTGACTTTTTCAGATCACTGTCTGTAGGTACTCACCACTGCTGACTGGGAGCACCCCACAAGCCTTACTGTTTCAGATCACTGTCTGTAGGTACTCACCACTGCTGACTGGGAGCACCCCACAAGCCTTACTGTTTCAGATCACTGTCTGTAGGTACTCACCACTGCTGACTGGGAGCACCCCACAAGCCTTACTGTTTCAGGTCACTGTCTGTAGGTACTCACCACTGCTGACTGGGAGCACCCCACAAGCCTTACTGTTTCAGATCACTGTCTGTAGGTATTAACCACTGCTGACTGGGAGCACCCCACAAGCCTTACTGTTTCAGATCACTGTCTGTAGGTACTCACCACTGCTGACTGGGAGCACCCCACAAGCCTTACTGTTTCAGATCACTGTCTGTAGGTACTCACCACTGCTGACTGGGAGCACCCCACAAGCCTTACTGTTTCAGATCACTGTCTGTAGGTACTCACCACTGCTGACTGGGAGCACCCCACAAGCCTTACTGTTTCAGATCACTGTCTGTAGGTACTCACCACTGCTGACTGGGAGCACCCCACAAGCCTTACTGTTTCAGATCACTGTCTGTAGGTACTCACCACTGCTGACTGGGAGCACCCCACAAGCCTTACTGTTTCAGATCACTGTCTGTAGGTATTAACCACTGCTGACTGGGAGCACCCCACAAGCCTTACTGTTTCAGATCACTGTCTGTAGGTACTAACCACTGCTGACTGGGAGCACCCCACAAGCCTTACTGTTTCAGATCACTGTCTGTAGGTACTCACCACTGCTGACTGGGAGCACCCCACAAGCCTTACTGTTTCAGATCACTGTCTGTAGGTACTCACCACTGCTGACTGGGAGCACCCCACAAACCTTACTGTTTCAGATCACTGTCTGTAGGTATTCACCACTGCTGACTGGGAGCACCCCACAAGCCTTACTGTTTCAGATCACTGTCAGTAGGTATTAACCACTGCTGACTGGGAGCACCCCACAAGCCTTACTGTTTCAGATCACTGTCTGTAGGTACTCACCACTGCTGACTGGGAGCACCCCACAAGCCTTACTGTTTCAGATCACTGTCTGTAGGTACTCACCACTGCTGACTGGGAGCACCCCACAAGCCTTACTGTTTCAGATCACTGTCTGTAGGTATTAACCACTGCTGACTGGGGACACCCCACAAGCCTTACTGTTTCAGATCACTGTCTGTAGGTACTCACCACTGCTGACTGGGAGCACCCCCTGTAGGTACTCACCACTGCTGACTGGGAGCACCCCACAAGCCTTACTGTTTCAGATCACTGTCTGTAGGTATTAACCACTGCTGACTGGGAGCACCCCACAAGCCTTACTGTTTCAGAGACGCTCCCACCCTTGTCAAATTCTCTCAGGTCGATACTCCTACATAATTGTACGGTTACCATTTCAACTACCCAGCCCTTGATCAGGACCCATGTTGATCAGGAGGAGATGGACAATGTTATCTGCTTCACCCAACGTACAGGTGAATGTACATCATGTTTTAAATCATGCGCTACACAATATTTTTCATTTTTCTCAGCCATATTGAAATATGCTTCAATGCCCCACCCTTCCACAAAACAAACTATACAGAAAGCCAGTCACAAGGACGTCCCTGTAAGAGTGTGTAGCGGCCACTCCGTGAACGGACGCGCTAAAAGCCATTACTGCGCTACACCGTTCACAGTCAGAACAAGCTATCATCACTTGTAGCTAGCAACACCGGCTAGTGGTGTCGTGGTGGTGTTCGAGTGCTATATATTAGCTAGCTTTGAAAGTGTCAGGCCAGCCCGGCAACAAACTACTCTTCATGATAACGGGTTAAACTCGCACTAGTTAGGGGTGGTGGGGGGGGGGGCTTCACAGAGGCAGACGTTCTGACAGCGGGTTTTTTAGATGCACTTCTGCTCTGAGCCGGGCCTAACAAGCCAACACACTCCATCACAGAGAGAGAGCTGGAAAAACACTGTCCCCCATGCATCACACACACACACACACACACACACACACACGAACAGGCGCATACAGCCACACACACACACACACACACGAACAGGCGTATATAGCCACACACACACACACACACACACACACACGAACAGGCGTATATAGCCACACACACACACACACACACGAACAGGCGTATATAGCCACACACACACAAACGCACACACACACAAACAGGCGTGCACAGCCACACACACACGCACTCCCCCACACACACACTCTCCCCCCCCCACACACACACACACACACACTCACAAAAACAGTGCCCCGCAGTCAATTCCTCAACTGAAGCAACATCCGTCTCTGATCTGGGGAGCACTCTCTCTTTCTCCCTCTCTGAGTTACTTCGGCGGCACGACAAGAGCGATGTAACACTGAGGGCCATGAATTAAAAAGTCAATATGTAAAACCATAGAGGGATGCCGTTTTGAAAAAGCCTTTCATCAATGGAAATCATATTAACATGATAAAGGGCAGATTGGGAGGCGAGGGCCATTGATTCAGACGACGCTCTCCTCCAGTCCACGTCGCCATGTCCACTCTAGACACATCGATGAATCAGAACACGTTCCGGGGCGATAGTCGAGAAAGAGAGAGAGAAAGCTAGGTGTGAAGAAATAGAGAGAGAGAAAGCTAGGTGTGAAGAAAGAGAGAGAGAGAGAGAGAGAGAGAGAGAGAGAGAGGGGGAGAGAGAGAGAGCGCGTCAGAAAACAACAGAGAGGGGAGTTTCACACAGGGTGGTTTCCGGTTGTTTCTGGTCACTGGTTCGGCCAGGGTGGGAAAGATGCAGACAGCTGTTCAGAACCAAACCCTGGTGCACTACAACCCCAGTAGACCACTACTACCAACAAGCCACCTAGACGAAAGAGGATCCACACACACGCGCACGCACGCACGCACACACACACACACACACACACACACACAGTGACACACGCACAGGCTGCAACATGAAAGCGACAAGTGCATCACTGCCAAGCCAAACAGATGAATGACTTATTAGAGAACACACTGTAAACAGAGAGTGACAGAGAGGCCACAGCACACAGGCAGCTGGACCATTATCAATTCCCCTTCAATTAACTGGCCCTGGCACCACGCACTCAAACCTGCCATCACACATAACAACACCAGCCCGTTAATACAACGTGAACCTGTCCTAGAAGACTCCTCGGTCGGGAGCCGGCGGGCTATAACACAGGCTATAACACAGGTTAAAACGCAGGTAATAACACGGGCTGTAACACGGGCTGATACACGGGCTGTAACACAAGTTATGACACAAGCTATTACACAGGTTAAAACGCAGGTAATAACACGGGCTATAACATAGGCTATTACACAGGTTAAAACGCAGGTTAAAACGCAGGTTAAAACGCAGGCTATTACACAGGTTAAAACGCAGGTAATAACACGGGTTATAACACGGGCTGTACCACGGGCTATAACATAGGCTATAACACAGGTTAAAACGCAGGTAATAACATGGGCTGTAACACAGGCTGTAACACAAGTTATAACGCAGGCTATTACACAGGTTAAAACGCAGGTAATAACACGGGCTATAACACAGGCTATTACACAGGTTAAAACGCAGGTTAAAACGCAGGCTATTACACAGGCTATTACACAGGTTATTACACAGGTATTATACAGGTTATAACACAATCTAAAGTACTGCGTCCAAGGGCGGAATGTGACGGGCCCATGTTCTCCAGCTGCCATGCAACGGAAAGGAGAGGAAGAAAGAAGAAAGAGATGTTCAATAAAAAGAAGTCGGCGGGAGGAGGTGGAGGAGGTGCGGATCGAGGCTAGCTCATTCCGAGTGTGATGGCGCAGCACCTTTTGTTAAATATGAACTAATTAAGTGGGAAAATCAAAGTGTTTCATCTTCATTAGGATCAGACAATAGGACCATGATACGCAATTGAGAGCAGTTCCACTTTAATAGAACGAACAGAAGTCGCCGGGTATTAAAATGTGCAGGGGTGATTTAGCCAAAAGAAAGTGTATTATTAGGTTTAATAGAATACCTACACATGATCAATGCGACGAGCGGAGCCGGTAGTTTGTCCGGGCTCCTCCAGATGATTAGGGTAATAGAATAATGGTCTGACGAATTCACATTGCTTCGGCATTGATTACGGCGAGCGCCTGCACATTTGTCACGGCCAGCGCCGGCCCCGCGGACCATTCATTACGCCTCGAATACATGTGACATAACAGCTGCGCGACACATTATGCGAGGACGCAGTCCGACCGTTTCATTGGTCGGAACACGCCCCGGCGAATCGGGATGGAGCGGTCCGGTCCACGGAGACTCGGGATTATGACGAATGGCGCTCAGGGGGCCCAGGGGGGGACGCCAGTGGCTCCGTGGAACGTCGTCTAGCGTACGGCCGCGGAGGCACGGGCGGACGCTTGTGACTTTCCGGGAAAACTTCGGAGAGTTTAGCTCTGGTTGGAACGTGACCCCCCCCCCCACCCCCGGGGGGCGTGCTCTGCACAAACATGAACCTATCACGGGGCCCTGCTCCGTTAGTCCATATTCAGGGGACGGCTGTCTAGCAGAAAGAGACAGGGTCTTTATCACTTCAAAAGGCACCCGTCCCTCCGGCGGCCCGTGACTGGCGCTCTGTTCCCTCGCATGCCCCGCTATTGCTGCATTTGTCCAATCTTGGAAAGCCCAGAGTCAGAAAACACAAGGTCTTTTCAAAGTTAGTCAACAGGGCCTTTGATGCCCAGCCAACTGAGTCAGCAACCCCGCGACAAGGTGCCGAGCCATTATCACTCAATAGACAGACAGGATTTTGCATATTTAACGGGATTTTTCACTTTGCTTTTTTGACACAGGGTATTATGCATGGCCTCTGTACGTAAAATCCATCAGGACTTTGCCAATTTGTTGTTTGTGCTCTTTCATTTCGTTGGTGGGTTTCTCTTTTTTCTTTTCGGAGGCTATGCACAGGACATTCAAAGCATGCAGGGAAATGAATTGGTTTGCCTGTTTGTTGACAAGTAAATTGGACAAACAGTTTAAGTTGAATGTTTTTTGTGAGTTTTTTTACTATGAAACTTATGAAGAAAAAAAAGTAGTTCCATTCCATTATCTTCTGTAATAGTGGAACCAAATAGGTACAGAATTGAATTCCAAAAGAAAGAATTTATGAGGGTATGCAGTATCACAAATAGCAGTAGCTCTACAAAGAACCACATGTAACATTCCCTAATGGATCTGTTGGATCAGGACAGCTCACCTCCGAGGGACAGCGTCTCCACATCCTTAAGGGTTTAATACACTGTCAAGGGGTTTAAGTGGGTTAACATAAAGTTGACGGTAGCTGTGGTGAGGGCTGTGGGAAGGGCTGTGGGAAGGGCTGTGGGAAGGGCTGTGGTGAGGGCTGGGGGAAGGGCTGTGGTGAGGGCTGGGGGAAGGGCTGTGGTGAGGGCAGCGGTGAGGGCTGGGGGAAGGGCTGTGGTGAGGGCAGCGGTGAGGGCAGTGGTGAAGGCTGTGGTGAGGGCTGGGGGAAGGGCTGTGGTGAGGGCTGTGGTGAGGGCTGGGGGAAGGGCTGGGGGAAGGGCTGTGGTGAGGGCAGCGGTGAGGGCAGTGGTGAGGGCTGTGGTGAGGCGTGAGGGCTGTGGTGAGGCGTGAGGGCTGTGGTGAGGCGTGAGGGCTGTGGTGAGGCGTGAGGGCTGTGGTAAGCACACAGTTGTATTTTATAATGAGAACAACTGGTGTGATGTGTCTATGATATCAACACAAGCGCTGTGAAAAGACATGCTGTGCTATCCTGAAAAATGCATAGGAGCGATAATTAGGTTGCCATAATTGCAATTGATGAAAGCATGAATGAAACTTTGTCTGAGAGGAGCAATTAACATTTTAAGTGTTTACACATTGGTGTGTTGTGTTCGTTTACAGAGGAAGTAACATTTTATTGAATGTCCTCGAAAATAGTGATTTACTTTTTAACATAGTCGTTGTTGTCAACCTTCATTCTGTGTGAGACTGCGGAAAACAGTGATACCTGTATCAGGTTACATCTATGAGGTTTGGTACCTGCTCATCTATGCCCACAAACCATAGAACCATGTCCCCCAAGTCAGGCCAGAGGAGAGCATATGCAGACAACATCATATCTTGAAGTTAAGATAATGTCAAACATGTTTCCTTCTAACTAATAATCTCCATGAGCAGTCATCACATTTTCAAGCCTCTGTAGTGCAATGTGGCCTTTTTAAAAAGAATTTCAGCCCTTCAGAAATGTGATATTGACAATGTCCTTATCAAATAACTCGCCAGCTAGACTTACTTGTTGGAAGGCTGTCGTCCTCCAGCACCAGTAGGTTTATTAGGTTGATATGGCTTATTGATTTATTTCCACGAGCTCTGCATTGTTGTCAAAATAGGAATGCTGTTTTGACTTTGTGGCTGGGGCCACGGGGCCACGCTGAAACCCAACTCATCTCCTGGTGGGAAAAAAATCTGCCGAGTTGGTTCAAACAAAATAACGTCGAAAAACAATTTTCAATCGCTGTGAAATTGCCACTCAGAACAACCACTGGTTGTACGTGTGATCTGTGTCTCCACAGCGTTATGGACGCCATTAGTATGTGTCCGCTTGCGAAACCCAAAAGCAGCGTATAATTAATCGGTTCAATATACTACAACCAAGAGGTGTGACCCACCGGAGACCCATGTGTGGATACGGCGGCGCCGGGGGTGAACTGATGCAGCCGGGTCTAATGAATGACAGGTGTCCTCGTTCCCCCTCGTCTCTGGGCCGCCGGCACCACGCCTTCTCCATGACTGCGCGGCGGCCCGGGCGGGGGGGGGGGGTGCACCAGAGGACGGTGTCCCACAGTGAGCTGCTAATGATCCCTTTGAGGGCCGGTGCAAGTCATTGTTTGGGCTACATTACCCATAGAGGGCCAAACAATCGTTCGCCGTGTCACTTGATAATGGCCTAAAAAGCAAATCTCGCAGACCTTCATTCTTCACAAGGGTAATTAATTCGCCTCGGTGGCGGAGCGCTTTGCCTCTCCCAGCATCTCTCTTTCTGCCCTCTCGATACTCTCCCAAAGATTTCCAATTGTTTGCAGACAATGGTTTCAGAAGGCAGCAAAATGTCATTGATCCGGGTGGTTGGGTGGGGGGGAAGGGGGGAATTTGCAAACATGCGTCTCGGCGCAACTGAAATGCATCTTCGCTGCGTGGCGTTGAGCAGTTTCACATTTTAATGGGCCGACTATTGATGAAGAGTATGATATTGACGCGGTCAGAAGTATTCACAGTGGGGATACTACCAGCTCAGCACAATAAATAAAAGAGGAATCATCCGGAAATAGATGGACTTGCAAAATATTACAAGGGCTCTCGTAAAAAAAGTAACCTCGGCGTGTTGCACGGTGACCGACTTTTATGATCAATCGTAGATGCGAAAGTGCTCAGCGGAGAAGCTCCCAATAAAGACATTGAATCCATATCGGTTGCGGCGGACTGTATGGTAATTACAATTGCCAATCAGCTACACGCAGATTATTGAATGTAATTAGGTTCTGATTAAAATTGGAACTTAGCTTGTAACAGCTCCAACGGGAGTGATAATAGCGTGGCCATAGATTGGTCTTCTGTCTGATTTCATTACACAAACACCGTCAGACGCACAACAAGATCACGTGCGAGACCTTTGCACGTTCCTGTGCTGCTCTTTTGCACACTTTACAGAGCGCGGAAAACTAAGACGAAGGATCCTCGAGCGAGGACTAGACGCACTCGAGCGCTCGCACCAAACGCCCTCAGACAATAGACGATCCAACCACACCAACACAGCAGTCAATGCTAACCGAATCTCCGCCACCACACTGGGACTCGCTCGTTGTTTGTCAGACCCGAACTGAAAGGCCTGGAAAGAAAGGCATGAATAAATGAACGTTCACTCGGTCGCTACCCAAGGCTGACTTCACAGACCGGCTCTGAACGCTGAATGCGAAGACGCCACTTGTATGCCGTTCGTGTGTATGTACGTACGCTGAACAGAAGCCGACGCGGTCCTACAGTCAGAGGATGACCTGACGCTTGTTTCATAGGAGCGGGAGTGCGTGTGTGCGTACGAGCGTGTATCTGTGCCATTGTTATCGTTTGAATGCCCGGTGGTTGTGCCAGGACACAGAGGGCAGGGTAGGAGTGGAGCGGAGCCGGGCCCAGTGAAAGGTGCTGCGACGGATAAGCCCCGTCTCAAACGGGGACACATCACTGGGTAAAGCCTGCCTTAAGGAAAACACTTCTCCCCCCACTGTAAGTCGTCAAACCTCCACCCGAGCAGAACTAAGGGTGCCGCGCATCAAGATACAAAGGGACAAACTACGCACATCGTACGCACGCACGCACACACACACACTCACGGACACACAAACAGGCACAAGACTGCTCCCTTCTGGCCACACCTCATGGCTGCACGATAGTGCGCGCTCATCAGAGAAAGACATATCGCCTGGAATCCGGTTCTAATTTCACTAATGCTCACTCAAATGTCAACGGCTCCAATGAAAGATTCCTAATCCCTCATCCAAATGTACAGCCCAGAGGTGCGGGCTTGGTCGTGTGTGTGTGCATGTGTGTGTGTGTCGCACATGAAGAGTCTCATGCCAGGGCATATAGATGACTGGTGGCCCCGGCTACACGGAGACCCTCTAGATGGTGTTTTAAAGCCACGGCTCCAGCTGCGAATACGCCGCGAAGTGGCCCTTGTCCTTAGATGAAACCCACGCGAGTGAACACTTCCGCCACACACACACACACGCACGAACGCACACACACACAGGTGATCTACACAGTGAGGAAACAGTTACGGGGATTAGACAAACACCCGGTGGATCAACCCGCCACTGCGTCTCGTGCTACTCGCCGTCGGGTTTAACCTGGTGAGTCACCGAGACACACCTCACGCCGACGGTCGCCCGTCAGAATGCTCCGCGGTCCCTGCGCCGATTTGACTACGTGTCATAATCGAATCTCGTTAATAATTGGGAACAATTCAGCAATTGCCCGGCGTAATCAAATTAGCCCAAGTCTTTTTGGATTTTCAATTATCTCCAGTCTGCGTACCGCTTTATCCCAGGCGCCCTGGCTCTGAACAAACACGGAGACTGACAGCAGCGGACTCACATTTACAGCTAGACTGGGCTAATGTGATGACAAGCTCGTCTGCCTCCATTACTTAACCTTTCATTTGAGCGGGGCGGGGGGGGGGCACTTCAGCCTCCTGACCAACGCTGACATCAGTAACATACCCAGGCTGGGCCCGCTGTCTGGCTGGTCCAATATGCCGGCCCGACTCAGCCGGGTTCATACAGAATTCCAACCACTGTGGTGTCGGTATCTGCCATTGACATCATATAATGCATATCTATAAGGCTTAACTGATACCATCTGCGTGCCGTATCTTTAGTCAATGCTGACCTGTCTCCAGGGTTACCGCGTGACGTGCGTTATCATAATTAGAACCATTGAATTTCCCCTACACTGTGTTTTATCTTCATTTAACACAGCCATTGCCCTTTATTTACCTCTGACCTTGCCTCGTCTCTCAGCAACTGCTTGATGGTTCAGGAGAGTCAAAGATCAGGCCGCGTGTATTCGGAAAAGCTATGCGCATTGCATGTTTTTGTGACACTGATCAGTCAACTAGGACATCTGCTTTTTCAGCAGCGTTTTTCCAGCTAGAGATGCCGATGTGTGACCTAAATGCTGTGCCCTAAATGATGTGCCCTAATTGCTGTGCCCTACATGTTGTGCCCTACATGCTGTGCCCTAATTGCTGTGCCCCAATTTCTGTGCCCCAATTGCTGTGCCCCTACATGCTGTGCCCTACATGCTGAGACCTAAACGCTGTGACCTAAACGCTGTGACCTAAACGATGTGCCCTAAACGCTGTGCCCTAAACGCTGTGACCTACATGCTGTGCCCTACATGCTGTGCCCTAAACGCTGTGCCCTAAACGCTGTGCCCTAAACGCTGTGCCCTAAACGCTGTGACCTACATGCTGTGCCCTCCATGCTGTGCCCTACATGCTGTGACCTACATTATGTGCCCTACATGCTGTGCCCTACATGCTGTGCCCTAAACGCTGTGACCTACATGCTGTGCCCTCCATGCTGTGACCTACATGCTGTGACCTACATTATGTGCCCTACATGCTGTGCCCTACATGCTGTGCCCTAAATGCTGTGCCCTACATGCTGTGACCTACATGCTGTGACCTACATGCTGTGACCTACCTGCTGTGACCTACATGCTGTGCCCTACATGCTGTGACCTACGTGGCTCGCCCTACGTGGCCCGCCCCAAAATTGCACACCCTACGTGACACCACAAGTCGCTGGAACACAGGATGCCAAGGTACCCTTATCTGACAACCACCCGCCGACCCTGGGCTCCAGGAAGTGAACCCGGGTGTTTCCCGTGGCACGTCAACATCGCGGTGTAACAGACGTCACGGTGTTGTTGTCCCGTGCATCTCCGGGGATAATGTGACAACATGTGTTCCCGTTATTACCATTATGAATGTGTGATTTGCATTCAGACTCCATGCTTCGCACGCCACTCTGTGTGTTGAAGTGCAGATGTTGCAGAGGTCGCTGGGAAAGGCATTATCCAAAAGACGGAAAAGACAAATGTGAGTAGGAGGAGTTAGGACAGAACGAGAACAAAACAAGCTCCTCTATTGTCCTGTTTCAAACGAGTGGAGAGAGAAGTGAGAATTAGCCGGTAATTAGTTTGGCAGTCTGTATCTCAAAGCTATGTGTGTTCTTCTTAAGATTAGGAGGGTTTTTTAATAAACAGGAAAACAGTGGGATTCTTGACTATTTCCTCCCGAAACAATTAGGTGGGTGTTTATTCAGTGGCAAGCTAAAGATGTGTTCCTGACGCAGGCGTCAGTTGGGGAATTGGCTTTACTGCATTATTTACTGCTAATCTCACATGGTTGAGGTACAGAAGATCCTACCTCCAGCTAGAAGATTAGACTCAAAGCTGAATTATAGTGTCAGGACAAGTTCCCTCTCGATATAAAACGAGATGTTTTTCCTTGTCCCGATTGTACGTTGTGACAATGTACGATAATGTCCAATTCGGTGTGCAGCTCCATTCTTGGTAATGGTCATTTAGTTACAGTAATTCGGCAACACTAAGCTACAAATAGCCTCTAACAACCATCCACAACGTGCAACAGTCACTGGAGACCTAGAATATTCTATTAGATTTTACTTCATATTTTATAACGTATATTATGAGAACGACACGTGTGATACGAGTTTAACCACTAGGGGCGCATGTCTCAGCCGCAATAAGAAATTATTCAACAACAAACCATGACAAAGATTTGCCCTAGATTTACCCAAGTACCCTGGGCCTTGGGGATTCTGTTGGATAGGTCTTTTTTTTATATTTCTCTGAGTGCGCACATCTGGAAATCGAGACTGAAAAAAGGTTTATCCACTTGATATCGTGCGCCATTGACTCGATAATTGTTTATAAAATGAGAGACACTTTCCTGCTCGCCTCAATTCCACACGTTGAGCACTATTTGTGTTTGTCTGTGCTTCTAGTTTTATTGTTACGGCCCGTTTTATACAAATAAATTGGCATAGGCAATCATAGTCCTCCTTTTACTTGTAACCTATCATTGCACATCCTGCAAATCAACGGCAGAGAGCTCCCAATTTGAATCAATTTTCACATTCACTGTTGGTAATACCTACAAATTGGATCACAACTCAACAAGCAGAGAATCCGCTCTGGATTTGCCTGTGGAGTATATTACGGTCAACAACATGGAAAATTTGCCAAATGAAAAAATGTCTCATGTCAACATTAATGTTTACAACTTTCAGTATTCATATATTCATGTAGGAAAAATGTTTTTGAACAAATAATTCCTCTCAGTTTGCTGAGCGTAGGGCATTGCTTTATTACGACACCCAGAGCAGTTGTAGGTTTCCTTTGAAAAGCTCAGAAATGTGCCGGGATATACTTTTTACTACCGTAAAATACATTGATGGACCTTAAATGTTTAAGGGCATTTTTGTTTCCAGTCCTTGAGGCATTGTGAAGACAAACGGCATCATGAACCTTACCAAGAGTATCAATGCATTTTGGCAAAAAAATTGCCTGCATCAT
Organism: Dallia pectoralis; assembly: GCA_029465975.1. Classification (NCBI taxonomy): domain Eukaryota; kingdom Metazoa; phylum Chordata; class Actinopteri; order Esociformes; family Umbridae; genus Dallia; species Dallia pectoralis. The sequence goes on from CM055756.1 coordinate 2,846,892, forward strand.
CCAGAAAAACAATAATCCTAAATGGACAACAAAATGTACGTTGTGATGATTTACCACAAAATCCACATTTTGCTATGCGGTTTACCAGATTTTCGAGCAACGGCAATGAACTCCAAGAATCTGGAAATCTTCTTTCTAGGGTTATGGTCTAAAATCCCTTCTGAAATATTTTTCATTAAAAAAATTGTGTTGCGTAATCATAGCAACGGTAATGTAAAACAGCAGGGCAATCACTTTTGCACCAGACAATTATCTTTCTGAGGAGATTATTTTATAGTCTGAACCAATTACATGTTTTATGTTTTTGTGGCATACAATATTGGTTAGTTAGCTTTAGTTCTTGCATGCTTCGCTCCTCCCTGTGTTTCTAAATCAACAACCTTTTGAAGAGTTCAATGTAGTTATGCTCACTTCATCTAAATCAACTTAAAAATATGAAATCGGAACACATTTCACTACTCTTTTCTTTTTCTCTTTTCGTTTCATTCTTCCAACTGACCTCTACTCTGGTATTTGCATTATGTATGTTGTTGGGTCCCTGATAATGTGCTTAAATGGTTAGTCTGCTAAAATCAGATGCTGCAATAAAAAAAAAGTGCATTAGACCATGTTAATGGAAGTGAAAACATCTAGTGTGGTTATAGGAGCTTTCTGGTATAATGACTTTAGTAAAAAGCTAAATGGCAGTGCTTTTGATGACAGTTGTAAATGTTTCAGTATTGACAGAACATTTTATATTGATAGTATTTGTAGTTAGTAAAACTATTGCCTGTAACTTGTAAAATAAAGATTAACGCGTTACTGCTTCATCTAGAATTGTTGAATTGAAGATTATTTTGTAAAAAAATGAAACATTTATTTTTATATTTTGATTCAGTCAGATTATGATATAAAAAAAATACAGAAAAATTAGAAATATGGATATTTTTTCTTGTATATATTTTAGGCAAACATTTTAAGAAACAGTTTATCTGGCATTATGGGGTCAGGTGTTTTCAGTGAGGCCATACTTGAGTGGAATGGTTAAATGTTTAAATTGTCTTTACTAAGTAACAATATGTAGCCTGGTCTGCTTATATTGCTTTAAGTAACGCAATTTGCATATACGGTACTATGACTTTTAATGTAAACCGGCTGTCCATATTAGAAAGAGAACTGAACTGGAAAGACATTTTTTGGTTACAATATATTTGTATTACTTTTGTTAGAGGCATTACAAGGCTCACCTGTTTGTGGGTAAAAAGTAATGTGGTCAATTACAGGTACATTTAGTCATTGTTCAATTTGTCTATCCAGTAGAAACAAATAGAAGTCAAATGGTATGATTTGTTATTGCGCCTGACAGCATAGCTGTCATTGCAACGTGCAAAAAGAGACCTGACAAAAGTTTATTTTCTCTTAAAGAATGATGTTTTTTTTTCAGTTCCTAACATTTACAATTTGAAAAAGACAATGCTCTCTGACCACCAGTTCAATATTTTGCATTGCTCTCAAACCAATGTCTGTTCTAAAATTAATTTCCATCTAGAGTAATATTGTTGTATATCGAATTGACACTTGACTGTTAAATAAATATAAAGAGAAAGTTCAAACATCGAACTAAATGCATAATTACAGAAATCAGCATGACTCAGGTGTATGAAATCAGGAAGGAAGATTGTGCCGAGAAGCAGATATATAGTCATTTCTTAAAATTAGTATCTGAACATTTTTGTCAATCAGGTACTCTAAATAACAAGTCAACATGTCTCTAAGTAGAGCAAAAAATAGGACTATGCACAATAAATCCTTTTTTAAATGTTTAAAAGAAATAATGGTAAGAAATTCTGGTGAACAATAAAAACACAAAACTGCATATGTATCTACATGAAAGATTTCTGCAGCAAAGCCATTTGTTAAAAAAATATTCATATTTTGGATGAAGATGAAATAAAATGGCCTCGTTAATGTAGCCCTTATCACCACTTGTGTAGGATGAATCATATAGATAATATGGTTGGTTGTCTGGCCTGCACATTTGGGACCTCCAATAACTTTGGGACTTCCACAACCTGTATATACCTGTCTACCATATTCACTAAATATATACATATCTCCCCCCGTCTCTTTAATGCACCAGTAGTCTAATATCCTACTGCTGCACAATCCATTTCACACTGTTAAACTCCACATATGTCTGCCTTCTCTGGATTCTTACTCCACAGACTTTTTATCATCCATTAGATGTTTCTGACATTGCCGTCATCTCATGTTTTCGAGACCATTCGTGTGTTTGCGTGTATTTGTGTGACATTATACTGCACGGTTTGGATCCGGAAACGTCATTATTTTGCTGCACCTGCTGCAACATCTGCTAATGTGTGCACAACACGACTAATAAACATTTACTTGGTTTTATGGGCAAACAATTTCCGTTCGCTTCTAAAGCCGACATGCTTTATTATTTACGTGCAGCCGAATTGACGTAATGCAACATTTAACATGGTCTTTCTGTGTGGATACGCGGTTTATAAGGACACACAACAAGAGCCATGTGGCAAATTCCCATACAAACACAATGCAGGTTGTTGTTCTATTCCAGTGAGATGACAGACACATCTAAGCCACTGCTGCCCTCTGGTGGACGGCGTAAACCAATGGAATGACATGAGAGGGAATAAACAAGCAGCCATATTAACTCCTACTAGAAGCATCATTGCCTTGTTGTGACCATAATGACTATATGATTGTAATTACCTATTGTAAATTACCTAATTTAGCCATTGGCTCTGTTAATGAAAGGAGCTGCTTTTGGAGATGTGTTTGTGACGCGCTTGCTGAGGGGGTGAAGAGTGCAAAGCCGAAAAGAGATTGTCTAGAAACGTAGACAGAGGCTCTGCAAGGCTTGTTTGCATTTTTCTGCCTAGTTGTAACAGACCTTATTTAACAATAACAACATGAGACTGTCACAGTTCCTGCATAACTGTATATTGACTATACCTGTATTATAGTGTTGAATCATTTCAAATTATTATATATTTTTTTCATTATACCTGCCAACATTTTCTTACGTGTTCTTAAAACATGCAATCACACGTAACAATTAATACGCCGGTACATATATACATAACATGCCATAAAATATGTGACTTGGGTCATTTTAGTAATTCAGACCCAGAAGTGCAATCAAGGCTTTGCCCACAAGATGTCTCTGTACTGACAGGAATGTAACGGTCTCTCACCCATTCTTCTGTCCTCAACCGACCCCATACATGGCGAACACAAAAGTAGTCAAGCCCAGCCCACCAGTCCACCACACGACTCCACCAGCCCATCACCCCACACCACCAGCCACCACACCACACCACCAGCCCATCACATCACACCACCAGCCCATCACACCACACCACCAGCCACCACACCACACCACCGGCCCATCACACCACACCACCAGCCCACCACACCACACCACCAGCCCATCACACCACACCACCAGCCCATCACACCACACCACCAGCCCATCACAACACACCACCAGCCCATCACAACACACCATCTGGCCCACCAGCCCACCACACCACCAGCCCACCACACCACCACCAGCCCACCACACCACCAGCCCAGCCCACCACACCACCAGCCCAGCCCACCACACCACCAGCCCAGCCCACCACACCACCAGCCCACCACACCACCAGCCCACCACACCCACGTCCCAACCGCGCCGTTACATTCTGGACCACATGAGCAGGTGAAAGCACAACAACCAGCATCTGGCTGGGTTGCAGAAAGTCCACTGTTGTGTAATGCTGTTTTCCACACCTAGAACGGAGCACCACATCCAAATGAATGGGTGAACACACAGCTGTGTGAATGCATGGACATAAGCCCAAGTGAGGAGGACTGACTACATAGTGCTAGTATCACACACTGTTCCCTGTGTCCTTCAGTAGAACGACCTAAATCAAGTGTCGAGTCACACAACGGGGTGAGAGCCCCCCACTGTAACATGACCTTAACACCTCCCTTCAGCTCCGGGCTGGAGGAAACACAACCACGTCTACTACATATTCAATCGGACAGCGGCATGAAGAGAGGGAATGATGGAAAGGTGGAGTGACGGAGAGAGGAAAAGGCAGGATGAGACATGGAGAAGGAGAGAAATGAAGAGAAAAAGAACCGAAGAAAGAGAAAAGCCAGCGAATAAACGGGGAAGACCAACACAGTCGAAAAGCAGTGGCCGTTCAGCAGCTGATCACATGACAGTCAGCCTGGTGGTGATTGGTCGGCAGCTGATGCGTTTATGCACCCTAACACAGCGCTGGTGTACACAGACATCCTGCCATCCCGCCCGGGGCCACGGGAAAGACAGACCACACAGCCAATAAAAGAAATATGAGTCGATCGGAGCGCACACACAGGCCTGTAAGCACGCATGCAAAACTCCTTTTCCCATAAGCACAGGGCAGACACACACACACACACACACACTCATCCTCGATTACACAACAACACCTATCGCTTACAAGAGAACATACCGACACGCTCAGTGTGCACAATCTCAGCTTCCCCTGTGTTCCAATACTCCCTCCATCTCCTTTTCCCCCTTGGCAGAACTGACTAAAAGTAATTATACATGTTTAATAACTTCAAGGACTATAAAAAAAAAGAGTGACTGGGGACATGGAGGTCTAGTTTAATGACAATAATATAAAAGAGGGGCAGAGAGACAGAGGCTGACAGACAGAGAGAGAAAGAGAGAGAGAGAGACAGTCAGAGAGAGAGAGAGAGAGAGAGAGAGATACAGTCAGAGAGGGAGAGAGAGAGAGAGAGAGAGAGAGAGAGAGAGAGAGAGAGAGAGAGGGAGAGAAACAGCATCAGAAACAGCAAGATGGAGCGAGAGAATATACCCGAGGAAGAAATCGAGGCCTCGGAACATTCAGGGAATTGCATTAAATGTAAGTAGTTCACGTCCGTCTCCGATATCAACGGGAGGAGTAAATGAGAAGAACGACTGAACGTCTCTCTCCTCACTCCACTGATCAGGCACCTCGCTCCTCTCATCCCCAGAATCGACTGGAGGGCCGCGCTAGCTCCAGTTCCCTGTATCCGCTAAAGCCCGGGCGAGCCAGCCTGGCCCGCATTTCTCGGGAGTATTGTCTTTAAAAGTCAAACAGACAACGGCGATGAAGGAGAACCTGTTCCCAGGGCGCCGGAGTGAAGCAAATCTCTGGTAGCGTGTATCCGGCACGAGACAGACACTCGCCCATTTGTATTGGTTTGAATTCCGGGAGGCAGAGTGGGGCAAAGAGAGACCAAAGCCGCGGCATCTGCTGTGGCGCTGTGAAAAACACGCGGGCCGCTGAGGAGAGATCTGATTCGGTTGCCGTTTGAGACCGCCGGTGATCCGGGGGATATTTCTAGACTTTGGCAAATTCCGCTCGGCTACGACTCAATGGCGCCCTGTCTACTTTGTGAGCAGCATTGCATGAAAAGCTCATGAATAACTTTGTCCGGGTCCTCAGAGCCTCTGACAGGAAAAAGGCACACAATGAAAAGGTGATGGAAACACGGAATGGACAACCGGGCTCTGGCTTAGAACCTTGGTCGGAATGTCACAGTGTGGAATTATGCTTTTACAGCCTGACCTTAAAAACAGAACGAACAGTGAACGAAACACACCGTCTCACCTTATTAAGCCAGGCTCTAACTATCAACGACATATGAAAAGACTATGGATGTCTCACGTGTAATACTACAGCGTAACAGAACACAATGACATCGTTGGCTGGCAGCCACGTTGTTCCTCTAGCTTCCTAACCTTGACCAGGTGGCGTCGCCCCCTCTAACCGGGTCCGGGCTGGCCCAGGCCGTGTGTAGAGGTGCCTGCTGCCCTGCTGGGCCGTGGGAGGGTTGTGTGAGGGGACGCCGCTGGGCCAAAAGGACATTCCTTTGGCCGCTGACAGGAGACACAGGCAGGAACGCAGAGCAGCAGCGGGTCAGTAGAGAGCGCGCGCACGCCCACCAGACATGTGCACAGCGCACGGACACCAGACACGTGCACAGCGCACGCCCACCAGACACGTGCACAGCGCACGGACACCAGCGGCCAACTCGGGACAGCGGTCCCACATGGCGCAGGACGCCGCACACGCACCCAAAAACACGCGCACGTGCGGGCGAAATCGGTGAGCTGAGTAAACACACTGGCATGCCTCTTTCCTGCTGGTACTTCCGGCGGACTGAGCCAGGGACCGCAGCCTCCCGGCTCTACAGGCAGAGGAGCCAGAGACGGACCCTGCCAGCCGGCCGGCCGGCACCAACAACCAGGCCCCTCCAGCAACATACTGCCCCTGACACAAACCCACTCAGCCCACAGACCAACCAGCTTGGTCTGGGAGAACAGGAATACTGCCCACGGAGACGCAAAGCAATGAAACCCACGCGCACACTCTGAACATATATAATATCATTCATATGTTTCGTTATTTGCAGTATGTACAGAAGACAGACCCACAGATGACAGACAATCAGGAGCGCACAGAAGTATACAGTCTGTATCCACACAGACAATATCCGCACGGCGATTTACATTAGGCGTACACAGAGACCTCGACAGCATACGCTGCGTGGATACAGCGCATCAGGAAAGTATTGGCAGCGGTTCACTTTTCCCAGAAGGGGTTACGTTACAGCCGTACTGCAAAAAGTGGATTCAACTCATTTTTTCCTCCCAATTCTACGCACAGTACCCCATAATGATAACGTGAAAAACGTTTCTTTCGAAATATTTGCAAATGAAACGGAAAATTTCGCTCAGGTGCACACCGTCTCCACTGGTCTTCCTTGTTTCTACAACTTGATTTTAAGTCCACCTGTGGTACATTCAGTTGATTGGACATGATTTGGAAAGGCACACACCTGTACATATATATATATATATGTATATATATATATATATATGTATATATAGGTCCCACAGTTGACATTGCATTTCCTAAAAAAAACGAAGTGATGAAGTCCGAGGAATTGTTTTTAGACATCAGATGCCTGGGAACAGATACTGACAAATGCCACGATGCTCCCCATCCAACCCGATGGAGCTAGAGGGGTCCAGTAGATATAGGAATGGGAGAAACTGCCCAAAATAGGTGTGACACACACTGACATATACAGCGTACATACACACTGACATATACAGAATACATACACACTGACATATACAGAATACATACACTCTGACATATACAGAATACATACACACTGACATATACAGAATACATACACACTGACATATACAGAATACATACACTCTGACATATACAGAATACATACACACTGACATATACAGAATACATACACTCTGACATATACAGAATACATACACACTGACATATACAGAATACATACACACTGATATATACAGAATACATACACACTGACATATACAGAATACATACACACTGATATATACAGAATACATACACACTGACATATACAGAATACATACACACTGACATATACAGAATACATACACACTGACATATACAGAATACATACACACTGACATATACAGAATACATACACACTGACATATACAGAATACATACACACTGACATATACAGAATACATACACACTGACATATACAGAATACATACACACTGACATATACAGAATACATACACACTGACATATACAGAATACATACACACTGACATATACAGAATACATACACACTGACATATACAGAATACATACACACTGACATATACAGAATACATACACACTGACATATACAGAATACATACACACTGACATATACAGAATACATACACACTGACATATACAGAATACATACACACTGACATATACAGAATACATACACACTGACATATACAGAATACATACACACTGACATATACAGAATACATACACACTGACATATACAGAATACATACACACTGACATATACAGAATACATACACACTGACATATACAGAATACATACACACTGACATATACAGAATACATACACACTGACATATACAGAATACATACACACTGACATATACAGAATACATACACACTGACATATACAGAATACATACACACTGACATATACAGAATACATACACACTGACATATACAGAATACATACACACTGACATATACAGAATACATACACACTGACATATACAGAATACATACACACTGACATATACAGAATACATACACACTGACATATACAGAATACATACACACTGACATATACAGAATACATACACACTGACATATACAGAATACATACACACTGACATATACAGAATACATACACACTGACATATACAGAATACATACACACTGACATATACAGAATACATACACACTGACATATACAGCATAGATACACACTTGCTGTCGTGGTAGAAATGATCATGTTGCCTTGGCTTTAGAACATGGCTTTTCCTCCAGGCCCACAGGAGACTATTGGCTCAGTGTCTTCTAGTCCGCATGATCTGGCTCTAGTTGGACTGGTAACAAATGAGCTTGAGGAAGAAAAGGGCGATGCTGTGCACGTGTGTCTGAAGCCAGAGTCATAATAATCTCACTCAGGAAAAGTCCTCCGCTGAATCCTACAGTGACACAGCAGTCAGTGACCCACAGGTTTATATCATCGCCAAGACGACTAGATGGGAAACATGTAAAAAAAAAAAAAAGAGTACTATTTCCTGTAAACCAGGTCTGTCTAGATCATTAGACACTCGTAATAAGAAACGCAGCATTCATTTGCCGCCAATGACCCGTCCGCCTCACCGTCTATTTCGGGGCTTTCGCGAGAAGGACGCCTGTGACAGGTTGACACAGCGCCGTGTCTCACAAAAGACTACTCCAATCACCCGTGCCATTCAGCGAGTGCCATTCAGAAACAAAGGAAAACAATGGAATAATTGAAGTCTATCGTGTACTGACATGTAAAACAACCTTTGGGCTAATTGTTTTCAATTAGGCAGGAGACAATGGGAGTTTGCACGGGAGCCAGGTGCGTCGGAGAGACTCTCAAACACCTCGATAACGGAAAAACGCTCGCAGCTTCAAATGATTCGACGCATCAAACCGTGCTAGCGGGAATGTAATTCATATCATAACGCGGAGCAAAATGTGAGCTAATGTTTGATTCCCGGCCCCCCGCCGCTAAAGAGTACACGGAGTCACTTTGGTGAATTATTCAATGGATTTGCCATATTAGCTCTAGTGGAATGGTGCATCCCGGAAGAACTCGCCGTGCTGTGGCTTTCCTGAAGGCTTTGTGGAGTCACGTGTACGCGGCTCATATCTGGCGAAGCTGAATTCTTAGCTTCCCGTTCTGAATTAGGAACGATAATTGTCTGTATCCAGGTTGGAATATTGACCTCTTTTTTTGCGAATCGTGGAATGAACTTCGCCCAGACGGCTGTGGTCCATCAACGAGACGGGGGGGAGGAGAATTCGTCCGACAGCCTTTTAATTCTCTACATTTCATAACGCCTGTCGATATGAGTGGCGACGTGTTAAATGAACATTCTCATGCTTGGCCGAGGTCTAATTTGATGCCCGGTTTGATCGATGCATAGCAACGTCTCCCGCCCAGACTCGATGTGCGAATCTCCCCCTGCATCTGTCGCCGTGGTAAACGGAGACCTCGGCACGACCTGCTCAGCAAAGTCTATCAGAAACAGACACGGTGGAGCCAGCCCATCTGAGCCTCCCACTGTCACGTTCCCCACTTCAACCGCCGTAGCTGTAGGCAGGTTCGTGTGAAAACAGACGCGTTGACATTTGACGGAATGCACTTTCAATTGCGCTACAAGGAAAAGGGCTCCGTGCTAAGTTAACACTTTGTAGAAACATTCAACCCTACATGCATGCTGATTGAACGCACGCGTGCTTGTGGCGGCTGGCGTGGTGCGTGTGTAACAAAGACCGACGGACACGAACACAATCAGAGTCCCAGATCCGGCAATGAGTACGGGTGCAAACTATGAAACCTCCGGTGCCGGCCGCCCTGAAGTCGGATCTCTCCCAGGTCATCTCCGACACACAGTGCAGAGGTCACAAGGTGGATTTTATTTGACTTCCTTGTGAGGAGAAACAGGAGATTTTCCTTGGCAGGATAAATCCTTCCCCTGGGCTGGGAGATAGCCCGGCGAAAACCACCACAGACGGGTCAATGAGAGCCGCGGATGCCAAATCTCCTTAAACTCTCTCTTTATTCATGAATATGTGCTGAAACAATCTTTCGGGGCTTTAGAAGAGATTTTGTGCAGAAAACAGGCAGCCCTAATCCACATTGGTTAACGTCTTGAATGGAAATTAAAATTGTCTCCTGTACTGCTATGTCCAAGATCAGGACGGGTGATATTCCAACCTATAGGGCCTGTCACTACATGCCTGCCTCTAGTGTGTCTTCACTCAGACCATCATTAGAATGGTTACTATGGTTGTAGAATTAAAAGCAGCATGACCAAGAACTTGAGACGTAAGGTGCACGATCACATGACTAGAACCTACCAGCTGTCCTACGGTAGGGTGCACGATCACATGACTAGAACCTACCAGCTGTCCTACGGTAGGGTGCACGATCACATGACTAGAACCTACCAACTGTCTGTTTATTTGTCTGTGTATATTTGTGTCTGTGTACATTTGTGTCTGTGTACATTTGTGTCTGTGTACATTTGTGTCTGTGTATATTGGCTTTCTTGTCAAACTGGTTGAATCTCTGACTTCCACTTTAGTTTGTTCAGACTGATGTGGTACGTTTCAGGTGCGAATACAGTTCTGACCAAACACAGGGACGAAAGCCAGTACTATTGGCTGTTTGACCAAGAGCATTTGATTAAATGCACACTGTAACATAACTTGATATCTCTGAAACCTTATGTAAGTAGAAACCTATTCAAGAGCATATTCGATGCACACAGCAATAGAGAAGACAAAGGCAATAAGGTTTTAATGCAGACTACGCATACTGAGTATTACGTATCTACATTGTCAAAGTAAGGGTGACATTTTGCTGACATGGTTCGAAGACCGATGAATTTGTTAAACACAAGTTATGTTCCTTAATAATTTGTCACAGTCCCCAGTGCAGTGCAGGGAAAAATCTTGTGCAGAGGGGGTAACTCACGTTTTACAAGAATTGAATGTATCAAATAAACGATACACTGAGTAAAATAATTGTGCTTCTACAATAGAAATACACAAAAAGTGATGTCTCGAACTACAACTAACAACCACCACCACCACCACCACCACCACCACCACCACCACCACCACCACCACCACCACCACCACCACCACCACCACCACCACCACCACCACCACCACCACCACTCACCTAACTCCATGTGACGTACACACAATGAGAAGCTCAGTGCAACCACACCCAGTGACTTAAGTAGCCCTGCTAATTAACAATCTCACACCAGGTGTGCATAATCAAACTCAAACCAATCCAAACCGAAGGAAAAGGTGAGCAACTAATAACACCCAGAATGAGGAAAAAGTCCCAAACTAGTGACATATTAAAAGATTATAATGGATACAGGGAGTAAATTTATCCAATAGGAAATTAACTGGCAAACATCTCTGCCAATAAGGAATTAACACAAAAAACAAACCACACGTCTGAGATGTTCTAGCTTCAAACTAATAGTTACTAAATGTTTACTCAGTAGAGTATCAGGAACAGAACAGGGTTAGTTACTAAATGTTTACTCAGTAGAGTAACAGGAACACAACAGGGTTAGTTACTAAATGTTTACTCAGTAGAGTATCAGGAACACAACAGGGTTAGTTACTAAATGTTTACTCAGTAGAGTATCAGGAACACAACAGGGTTAGTTACTAAATGTTTACTCAGTAGAGTATCAGGAACAGAAAAGGGTTAGTTACTAAATGTTTACTCAGTAGAGTATCAGGAACACAACAGGGTTAGTTACTAAATGTTTACTCAGTAGAGTATCAGGAACACAACAGGGTTAGTTACTAAATGTTTACTCAGTAGAGTATCAGGAACAGAAAAGGGTTAGTTACTAAATGTTTACTCAGTAGAGTATCAGGAACACAACAGGGTTAGTTACTAAATGTTTACTCAGTAGAGTATCAGGAACAGAAAAGGGTTAGTTACTAAATGTTTACTCAGTAGAGTATCAGGAACACAACAGGGTTAGTTACTAAATGTTTACTCAGTAGAGTATCAGGAACACAACAGGGTTAGTTACTAAATGTTTACTCAGTAGAGTATCAGGAACACAACAGGGTTAGTTACTAAATGTTTACTCAGTAGAGTATCAGGAACACAACAGGGTTAGTTACTAAATGTTTACTCAGTAGAGTATCAGGAACACAACAGGGTTAGTTACTAAATGTTTACTCAGTAGAGTATCAGGAACACAACAGGGTTAGTTACTAAATGTTTATTCAGTAGAGTATCAGGAACACAGGGTTTGGCTGTATGACACACATGAAATCCATCTAAAGGAAAGCTAAGTACTGTTAACATGAAAAACAGCAGACAAGCATGTGGGTAATTAGTGCAAACAGTAAGATGGTCGTATCTTATAGATATTTTTGGACCAGGCACAACGTGCTAATGATTTATTTTTTCACTGACTGTTTAGCCATGAAACATGTTTTTCCATGCAATTTTGTGCATCGTAGCAGTAAAGGTCAGTATAATTGTAATTTCAAACAATAATTAAAAAAATATTCTATATAACAAAATGGAACCTCTAAATGATCCATGAATGACCATCTTAAAACATATCCACACGTTAGCTAGGCAGAAATGGCAAATTATGAAATTACAGCATTAACGATCTGTGTGAATGTGTGTGTGTGCGTGTGTGCGTGTGTGTGTGCGTAGTGTGAAGAGGAAGGACAGTTCATCCTGACCTCAAGTATGAGGAAGCACAGTGGGCCCAATCTGCTGCTCACCACTGCCCTCTGCCCACTCTAACTAATACCAACACCTCCTCTCTCTCCCTCCTCCCTCTGTTATACACACACATAATGAAACGGAATAGCGCTCCTACACACTCCTCCTCCCCCTCACACGTTCTCCTAATGAGATAAATTAGCGCCTCGCAACAGATGCATGGAATATACACTAATGGTCACCATCTGTCACTCATCTCTGGGAGACAGAGTGTGAATACTGCACGAGATCTGATCACAAGCTCCGGGCACAGCCGTGGTGTAGAGATAGACGGGCACAGTCATGCCCAGGGTGGTGTAGAGATAGACGGGCACAGCCATGCCCAGAGTGGTGTAGAGACAGACGGGCACAGTCATGCCCAGGGTGGTGTAGAGATAGACGGGATAATAGGACACATATAGAAGGCAAGCAGGTCGGACCTCAGGAATAAGTGGAGGGCCAGGCACTAGAGCATTAATGTAAGTGTGAACCAACAATTCCACACAGACAGCAGCAAAACAACCCCTCAACAGGCTAATTGGAAATATTTTAGAACTTTTAACCAAACTCCCGCGCATTTGTTTATTCAGCGCTTCAGCTTATGCTATACTAGGCGATAACAATCTATAGATAACATCATGATCACAGTATTGTAACCTACATATAGGTCTTACAGAACCCAGTATGATTGCGTGGTAAAGTGTTATTGCAAGGCTAGGACAGCCCGCCTTCAATCATCACATGAATACACCTCCAGGTTTTCCCAACGAAACACACACACACACTGGAAGCGACCTTATGCATACTAACAATTTCATCCGAATCCGTTTCAACTCACGGAGGTTTTTCCTGTTTGCGTTCCCGGCTTAGGTGTTGTTTCAAAGCAGCTCTGCGGTGTTGTTTTAAGTGATGTATAGCGAACACATTTGAGAACATATGGTGTGACCGGTCTGTAACACCTGCGCACCGTATTTCACCAAGCGCTCTGTTGACCCGAGGAACGTGTGCACCGCACAATATTTGGGAAGCTCCCCAAAAAAGGTTTCATCCGCACCTTCTCTGAATATTTTAAGACTGCAACGAGCTTCCTCTTCGTGCCCAGTAATTCTCTGTGTACTACTGGCAGCCGGCATGTTGTTTAGCTCCTCAGCAGACAGCCATTCTCACGACAGTGTCGCCGTGCTGCCGTTGTGCAAATAGTCACATCCATTAATAGAGCGTGATCTGGCGGCGTGCGTGAGCTGATACCGCGTGTTCGGCCTCGTCCTATAGTCACGCCGCGTTGTAGAGCTCGCCGCACGATGGAGGAGAAGCAGAGACAATGCACGGAACAAAGCACGGCGGAGAAAACAAAGTAGCGATGTATTTCCGTAAACAGCAGTGAGAGGAATTAATTACCCTGGAAATGTGCCTTGTAAAGGGTGCATGAGAACAAATGGGCTACACCCAGTCGCGATTCAACACAATTTGCATGGACTTGACCATAATTATTTTTAACTGAAAGAAGAAGTGGCTATAAGTGGATATTAAGCGCTACTCGTTCCCGGGAAGATCAAGGGATGTTGTATAGATAAATATAAAGATATGAAGGAAAAAAGTCAGGCTGATGCAGATAAGACGCGTAATCACGTTAAAACAAGGGTGCACGGTATGAAATTACACATTCATATTCCCCCAGAGCTGATTTATGTCATAAAATGGAAAATAACGGTCGCACCAGAAAAACGTCATTACCCTAATGTTATCGAGTCGCTTTGGGTTCGCAGAAAATGTATTTGATAATAGCCACACTCACCCGTCACTACGCGCCATCAATCATAGCGCATCAAAATTCCCCGTGAAGCAATATTACACGAGTGAAAGGCCTAATGGAAAAGTAGACGTCCCTAGCCTCTAATCAATAGCCGGATGAAATCTTTCGACGAGGCTACGGATTCATCCTGGGTTGTTTGGGGGGAAACACATTTGAAGAACTTAGCCTTGACTTTTTTACCACTTCTGATTACGCTGTTATTGAGATATTTCCGTCCGTATCGCTCGGTGCACCTGACCCGGATTATATTTAAAACACACCGCTCAGCAAGGCAGTAATGACGTCAACACAACGCTCTCATTAAAACCGCAAACCAACGGTGGGAAACAGCAACTGTCTCTCTCTCTCTACCCACTCCGCAACACAAACATCTCTATCTTTCGACGGAATCTCGCCGATTCGAAATAAGGACATTAAAACGGGAGAAAAAGCCCATCCCTTAACACAGGAAATGATGGCGCCGCCTCAACCCTGTATGCAAATATTATATTTTGAGCGAGCCGCATCGAAGAGGCGTTCAGGCAGCTCCGAGTGTATCTTATTGAGCAGATTCTCCTGAGCCTAATAAAGGACAACATCAGTGTCTCTCAGCTCATTAGCATGGCCTCCGTCAGCTGGCCTAGCAAGGCGGCAGCTCCCACCAACAACCCATTAGTTTAGTGGGGATGTTCAGGATCTCCACGCAAATAAGTGTGAAATTGCACTGTAATCAGTCATGTAAAGGACGTGGTTTTTCTATCTGGGCGTCATCGTTCCCCGCGCCTCGTTTGTGAAATACTTGTGAGGGAGAGAAGAGAAAAACAACATAAAAAAACAATGAAAGAAGTGCTTCTGGTTTTACAGTGACATTAGCATGAAATGAGCCAGACAAGCGTTGATTCTCTATTCAGAACGCACCTCCCATCAAAACCCTCCTGCGATCGAAATTCTAATTTAAATATTCAGACAATGATCAAAACGGTTCCCCTAGGTAAGACTTACGAGTCACTCTCACCGGGAGACATCCTGTGCAAAGACTGCTCCCCTCTACTTTGAAGAGAGGAGAGAGATTGAGAGGACAGGAGTTGGCACAGACCTGATGACAGTGCCTAACCAGGCTCTATGCATGTACTGCATGTACGGCGGCCATAACTAACTGGTTACAAAGGTTCCTTTAGAGGACTCTCTATATCAAATAAAATGTATGGAGAGACCTGCCTAAGGAGTGTGGCAGCCATTGTGAAGATTATGTCGTTCTTAGATCATTTTTTTATCCTAAATGTTACAGTCTTAAATCCTGAAATATTTTCCTTTATCAACACAGTCGTTGTCTACTATTAATCTACACCCTGACGAAACAGGAAATGCATTTCAAAACAGTATACACATTCCATGCAAGACCAAAACATACACATATATACACGTTTTCAATGACATGATGTGAAAACCACAGTTAAACATCATCCAAGGGTGACGGCTGTTTATGAAGCGGCGCTGTTTGCGGGCCCGAACGGGAAATAAACCCGCAGGCTCAATCAAACGGTGTATCGCGTTGATATGTGACGAGCCGTCCCATCATTCCCAGGCTTGTGTTGGTCAAACCGAACGAGCAGCATCAAAAAGGAAGATTGATTTCCCATAATATGCAGTAGTCAAGACAGTCCATTATAGGGTTACTGATGCACACGAGCTGTGGAACGCTGCTGGTGAATACGAATTAGACAATGGCAGGACACTTCCCAATGACTCGAGTGGAATATTGTGCTGTGAAATACAGCCAAGTACTGCCAGTGTGTGTGTGTGTTTGTGTGTGCGTGTGTGTGTGTGCGTGCGTGTGTGCGTGTGCGTGTGTGTGCGTGCGTGTGTGCGTGTGTGCGTGCATGTGTGCGTGCGTGTGTGTGTGCGTGTGTGTGTGTGCGTGCGTGTGAGGATCAAGAATCTGGCTGAAATCCAATCCTGAGAAAACGAACTCATTGAACTGACAGCGTTTACTAAATCCGAGATGCGAGAACAGCAATGGCGGTCAAGTCGACAAACGGAGACGACCGGAGAGTAGGATTTGAGAAGAGCCGCGAGACAAGCAAACACTAAGAAACAGATGCGATAAATAGACAGACAGACAGACAGACGGGCTAATTCATGACTCCGTGTTGTGACACGATCGCGGGGTCAGCGGAATCCAAATAGCGTGTTCGGTTCTGAACGTGTGAGCCGGATCTGTGAACACGTCGCCGCGCGCTCCAACACGCACATATGGCGCCAGGACGTGGCGCCGATGAAAACTGTTTGTTGTCTATAAACTGCTTATTTCTAGTTTAGCTCGCTGTTTGGGGTGAATAGCACGCCGCCGCCGTACGCTGCCAATCACATCCCACCTGCCGGAGACCAATGAAGCCATCACATCAATTCCAAGAGTCGGGAGGAAAACGAAAGCCATTACGGTGCTATTTAATTTTATTTTCCTCTCTATTCACAACAAAAGGCTGTTAACGGACTGTTTTATTTAGTTTTCTGATTCAACCTCCTGTGTGTGTGTGTGTGTGTGTGTGTGTATGTGTGTGTGCGTGTGTGTGTGTGCGTGTGTGTGTGTGGTAAAAGTGGGGCGTGAGGCCGCTTTCTAACTGCTGTACGTCTACAACGCTGAGCCGCAGAAGCACTTCAGGAGCCCTAACAGGGGGGACTTGTGTATTCAGGGACTGCATTGTGTTCCGCTCAACCCCTCTCAATACACACTGTGGATGTTTTGTTGTCAAACAATAAAGGAGTGATGGGGTCCGACCCCGCTGCGAGACACAGCGCACGTTAGACACATCTCGGCACCGGACGATTGGGGAGATTTATCAATGTCAGCGTGCGCCAATCCGGAGTGTCCCCCCCACCGCCGCCCCCGCCCGGGCGCCCCCGTTCCTGGTGACTTCTCATTTGGAACCTGTAAACCGGTTGTCATATGTGTTCTCCACCGGGATAGCGATAGCTTTCAGCATCACCCGGCGCAGGCGTGCTACGGTCGGTTTGTCCGACCGGCGAGGGCGATCAGGCTCGTTTCTGATATATGCATAGGAATCGGTCTGTCGACCGCCCGGGGGAAAGGGCGCCGGTGAGACAGTTCGCCGGATGGCAAACGGCGGACACCACGACTCGGCGGCGAAACCGCCGACCACATTTGAGCATCGCGCGACTAATTGCGCTAGGTTCTCCCGCATAAGTCAAACAAGAGTAACGGGCGAAGAAAAAAACCACATTTAAATTGGTTTAAATAAACCAGCCGTTCCCCGGTGAAAATACCATCGCTGACACCAATTAACTAAACCGGAGAGCTTTTCGTGAGGGCAGCTGTGCATTTTTGTGGTTATTCTTTTGAACGTTTCTGGATAATAAGGTCAGTGCGTTTAACCTGTTAGCTGAATGGTCCATGGACCCACTGAGGACAAACAACACCCATGCCTAAGTATCATACGAGTTAACTTCGTTCTACGTAGAGATTGCTGTGTCACATATGTTCACCTAGCTAGTTGCAGTTTGAGAGCGATCGTAGAGGCTGTTTTCAGTTTGACGCCTGTGACGAGTTAAGCAAACACGCGGATAGCTGTCATTCACAATGTTGTCGTCTTAATTCAGCCGATTCTATGTTTAGAGCTTCCATATAGGGTTGGCTTCATTCCGCTAGCGCTGAATACAGAGCACAGTTTTTTCCGAGTAACGCAAAGGTGATGGGGGTTTTGTTTATCCAAGCCTGATGGGTCTAGAGGCCGCGTCTCAGACAGATGTTGATCCCTCTTGTGGCGGCTAGTGAAATTAGCATGCAGAAGACCAGACTGACGTTGCCCTAGCACTCGCCTTAACTCGTTCTCGCTCCTTCTGTTGCTCGTTCTCTCACTCTCTAGCGCTCTCTATGTCTCTTTTCGTTTGCAGCTCCTGTTTTCCACCTCTCCGCTCCCATCAAGCTGGGCCGGCAGGTGGGTGGGAAGCTGGGTAAGGAGGAGACGGAAGCAGGCAGGTGGTAGGGGGAGAGAGAAGCAAGACATGACGACCCACTGCTGAGCTCCGGTTCCTCTGCTGCAACACTCACTAACTACAAGCCCAGCTGCCCCAACAGTCACGCAGCGCTCCAGGATGACTGGGCAGCCTAAACCCAAAAGGTGACACCCCGGCACCCAACAGATCGCACATATCGCCGCTTCACGCTGAATGCCAATGAGCAAACGGACCAACGTAAGTTAAAACGAATACAACAAAATAAATATGATTTTTCATGGGGGAAAAGCAACGCCACTAGCGGCAATCTGGAACTTTAAGGGAATGGATTGAAATAATCTGCGACCACTCACCACATGTTAGACAAGGCGTAGGAGCCCCGAGTAGGTTTTCTGAGTCGTACACTTGACGAAGTTCAAGCGCACCGGCGTTACGCAGGCCAGACTGATTAAAATTCACCGGCAACATCTGCATGCGGCAAACCTAGCGGACGGGCGAAAGACAGTTTGGAGGTCTCCGAACATCAGTTATGAATTAGCGGAATATCCCACAGGAATCACTACACGGGAATAACTACACGGCAATCACCGGGACACACGGGTAACCAATGGCAACAGTGGCGTCGCTCCGGGAGAACAGAATGGACCCAGGGGCCCCCGGCGCCATGACGGAGCCACGGTTAACGGGGAGCGGGCGACAACAGCCTCAACCCAGTTAACCGGAGAGGAAATGTAACGGTAAATCTACCTGTTCCATCTTCCCATTACACCGCACAATGGGAACGACACCGGGAATCCCTACGGATGTGATCTCGCTGAACAATTAATAAAACAGAGCCGTCGTGAGGTCAGATGTAATTAATAGATATGACGGGCTCGCTATAATTGCTCAAGTCTCAAGCGCAAGTGACTAAATAATTGAAAGTGAACCTGTAGAGAAGTCGACCGAGTTTCTCCTCGTCTCCGTTTAAGTGGCTTTCTGGTGATGACGGCGCCGGTGGTGCTGGAGATGGCTTTTAATGCCGGGTTGCATCGCTCTGAACCTCTGCCTTCGGGACTGATCTAGCACACACCCGGCAAACAGAGGAACACTGGGATGGCTTTGAATAGGACGTCAGGGAAAAAAGAGCTGACATTCCCGGGCGAATGTTATTCGCACTCGAAAGGAAAACGCTTGTCGGCTCCCCTGAGTCAAGTGAAAATCCTTCATCTGGGGCTACCCCTCCCCCCCTCCCCTGTGAACCTCACAGAAGTTCAGACAGCAGCTTAAGGTGCACCTAATTGACAGAGCTGAGATCCTCTCATTATGATCCATGCGCCGGGCCAGCCTGTCACATAGAGGTGGTGGAGTGCACTGTTAGCAAAGTGGCAGAGGCATTATCAGTCTATATTTCACAGGTGTGTCACTGGGGAATTGCTGTGGCCCCGTTTTTTTGTCCGCGGGGGGGCCATTAATAGAATGAACGAATGGTTAAGCTAAGGATAACAGATGGAGAGTTTGGTTACTCTGGTTTGACACGGGAGGCATCAGGCGTTATGAGAAAGAAAATTGCTTTTTTTCTCGGAAACATACGTTATGCTTCCTGGGTAACGTGGCCGAGATGAGAGCCATGTAAGCTTTTGACTCTCATCTCTTTTTATTGTGAGGGCACCTACGTGGTGGTGATGCGAAGAGACGAAGTATCGAGGCCAGTTCAAACCAATGTCTCATTTTTTTTGCGTTTTTTTTTAAAACTCAATAGCATCATACATAAAATACATGAGATTGACAGGGCACGACAACGCTACGGCATCGATGACTTTCACTTAATGTCACGTCCCAAATAAACCCTCAATATCAATGCGAACAACTGCAATCGTCAGGTTTTCGTCCAAGCCGGTATTTTCCCGAAACGGCGCTTTAAAAAAAAGGAAAATTTGATTTGCTCAGATTGGTTCAGACCGGAGTGACCCGGAGCGCTAACCGAAGCCGCAAACTCCATTTGTGTCTGACCCTTTTCATACCCTAACCGCAAAAGTGACGTACGCCGAACGCTTGCCGAGCATTTGTAAACAAAAGCAGGAATAATGAGAAGACCGGGAAGACTTTAGTGACATCCAGAAGACCTTCTGATACCCCGATCTAATAAGTATTAAACCTGTCAGAGGAAGAAGCACTTACTCTGGTATTCTCTTAATTAACAAATGCTTTAAACTAATGTGACACCAAGGTCAGAGCCTCTGTGAAGATTTATAAAGCACTTTACTCTGTGCGGTCCGTTCAAGACATTCAAAAACCTCTGAAATGAAAAATGATTCCTAATTCAAGCGGCACGGAAGCATAAGTGCTTCTTTTTTGTTTTTGTTTTTGTAGCCCGTTGAAACGTTTCTCCCTGGGAAGAACTCTAAAACAGACCTTTTTTTTCTACCTGTCCTCTGAGCTCCGATAAAAGCAGGCTTGACTGGCCCAAGATCAAGCCAGTTTGCCTACCATTTGGAGTGATGTAAGCGCAAAACTAAAAATACTAGCTAGTAATTACTTTTTCAAAAGGCAGGAGGATTGCATACACAGTATGTATACAGCTACTAACAACTATCCACTCAGAAGATTGGGAAGAGGCAAGTCACACATTAGCCCTTTTCAGATGCAGGAATGTCCATACATGGAAATACAGCTGCAGGAATGTCTGTACATGGAAATACAACTGCAGGAATGTCTGTACATGGAAATACAGCTGCACGAATGCCCATACATGGTAATACAGCTGCCTGAATGCCCATACATGGTAATACAGCTGCACGAATGCCCATACATGGAAATACAGCTGCAGGAATGTCTGTACATGGAAATACAGCTGCAGGAATGTCTGTACATGGAAATACAGCTGGAGGAATGTCCATACAAGGAAATACAGCTGCAGGAATGTCCATACATGGAAATACAGCTGCAGGAATGTCTGTACATGGAAATACAGCTGCAGGAATGTCTAACAAATCAAGTGTACGGCGCTAACATTAAAGACATATTTTTATCCACTGGTGCCTGAGGACTTGAGGGCACACAGTCCTGTCTGTTCGATCACCTGTTGAAGAGCATCCATTTCACCAGAGAGCCAGAGGTCACAGTCCTGGCAGGGTGTTTGATTGGCAGGTGGGGAGTACCCACCCCACCAGCCCGGCCCCAGTGGAGTGCCCGACGATGGCGTCTGGCCTTAAGGAGGGCCACAGGCCTCAGTCTGTGCTGCTGACTAACGGAGTGTGTCTGCTGACAATGTGTCAGATTGATAGAATCACCATAGAAGGCTCTTCATGGGCCCTTACAAAGTGTTTGTAATAGGCCGGCCCCCTGGCTTTACAGACAGGCCCCCGAGCTCGACTGACGGGCCACGAGCTTTAAATGAAATGAGCGCGCCGCTAATGCATAAAGCAATCACAGACCGAGGTGTGGGTACATTTTACAGCAGGGTTACCATGGGCACCGCTGAAAGCCTTGCGTGGAATCAGAGACGGCAGCGAGCAGGGCATGAGTGGGCAGTGGGAAACATAGCTGGCAGTAACCTTAGCGCGACACGGAAATCCTCCACTCACAAGCCGGGGCCCTCGTACGAAACAGCAACAATAACACCCCATTACGAGATGTAACGTTTCGTAACGACCCGCGTTTCCGGGGGGGGAAATCGGAAGGAAAAAGCAATTTCACGTTAAAACTATCTGACACAAAGCAGGTCGGTGAAGTGATGTTAGGGGTACGCGCGTGTGTGTGCTTGTGTGTGTGGGGGGGTTGGATGAACAGAGCACCCCCCCCGCCACCCCCCCTCTACTTCCCCGTAACAGCCACTGGCCACTGGAGCGAGACACACGTCCCCTCCGCTGAGTTAAAAGGGTTGGAGTGGATGGAATTTCAAAGCCTCCCCTGCAGACAGCTACTCCGCTACTGCACACATCAGCGCCGAGATGTTGGAATATTCCACCCCACGGTCGCAGGCGGTCGTTGCAGCCCGGTTCTCTCCCCTGTAACGGCGCGTCGTATCAGACATGGTTGCGGCACTGTGATTAATGAGACGGGGAAAAAACCTCCTGTGTTCTGCCTCTCTTTCCCTCCCATTCTGCTCCTATAAATCCGACGACGCTAAAACTGTACTTAATTAAAAATGTGTCTCAGTGTCCTCCTGTATTTCCCATGATGCCCGGCTCCAGGCAATATAGGAAAATTAAAGGCAGTTGGAGATAAGAGAGACTTTAAATGCGAGGGGGACCTCAGCCCCCCTCCCACCTACTACGGCCAACAATGTAATGTTTTACAGCTCGGATTGATTAGTTAGAGAGTCGATACGATACAACACAGCGGGGAGCCTTTTAGAAATAGACCTCGAATCATAAAGCCACACCAGCCACAGTCGTTTTCTCACCGCCCGTAAAACCCAATTATTTGAACGTCACAGTGAGTCCATACTAAATGTAAATCCCCTTCTTCTTTATAATAATCCGGAATGCGTAATGGCATCCTAAATGCTCTGGGTGAGAACGTCGAATTGACAAATACGTAGTTAGTCTTTCGTAATTGCGCGGAGGTGAAACGAAGGCGACGGGAAGAATGAACGATCTCCACGTCGTTTGTGCAGTAGTCCCATTTCCTGAATGCGACGTTTTGAAACGAGCTAAAAGCAGAAAAATGACCTTGGCATGTACAGTACGGGATTACAATAGATACGCCGAGGCAGTGGGCCATTTTTCTTCCGTTCCACATTAGACGACATGAACGGAGATCAATTGAAATGCTGACGCACCTTTATGGATATATGTATGTTCCCTTCCTGTCCAGAGCTCTCTAACCGTTGACCAGCTGGTGTCAGGTTCCTCAATCCACTGACACCTTTACAATACTATCACCACGCACACACGTACCCACACACACACACACACACACACACCCTAGTGTGTGCTAGCTACTATTATATGTAGGGCTCTTGGCAAGCAGAAAAGATCTGTGTCACAATCACTGAGTAATTACAGCGTATAATGTCAGGATCACTCTCATCTCTAATCTCGGACACTCCATCAAGATCTGACTCGGGAGGAAAAAATGAATTGGCCCTGTGATGGAAGTTACACACTCCGGTTAAACCGTGATACTCTTTAGAACCAAAGCTATCGTTATCGGCAATTCCCACGGGAGAGGGGGTTGATTCCCGGATCAGAAACACAGCAGTGGTCAGGTTCCATGCCCTTGTCACTGTGTATACGTTGACCTCCAAAAACAAAAAAAACACGGACAACAAAGATCATATCACAAAACCAATACTAGCACAGACGGCCTTTGCACAAATTGATTTAACCACCCAGAACTCCCTCCCATCTCAATGAGGTGGCAGAATTGCTCACAGCAAACATTACTCTTACACAAGCACCCTCTCTAGTGAAATGTGATTTTTATCTTTATGACTTTTTTCCCCCCCGCATGTACCGGTTGTTGTCTAGGCCCGGCGATAAGTGGCCCTGAGTGATGTGAAATAAAATGTTAGCGCATTAGGCTAATATTGAGCTCTCGACGTCTAGGTGCCGCGTGTCTACGGAGAGAGGCTTCCGAGATGGCGACGGGGGGAAAGAGGGAGGCTCTGGCGTGCGGCTCGCAGATCGCTAACATGTGGGTGAGGAGTTGTCTCCGACTCCAGGGGCATGGCGGAGATGGAGCGCCGATGCTTTATGGCACCACTGGCAGACGCAAGCAGGCGACCCAGGCAACAACGAGAAGCCGACTAAAAATAGAAGATAAGCTTTTTTCCCCTCAGAGGCACTCGGGAGACAATCGTTTCTATAGATATTTAATACGTTCCGTTGTGTACAGTGGGATCAAGAACCGGTACAAAGCGTATATTCGTAAAGCTGTAAAGCACAAGACCCAGATAAATAAAGCAAACAGAGCCCCGCGAACCCAGAAGCAACCTCTGGAAAGGCTAGCGTGACACGCTAAATGCTCTGCGTCGTTAAATACAGCGCGATAGTCTGTCCTCCTTCCGACTGACAACCTTTGTTACGCACTTAATTACAGCCAAGTGCTATATGGTGCCGTGTCAGTTATCGTGTGCTTTAACTTGTCCGGCTATTTTTACCACAGGGCTTCGCTGGGAACTTTGAACCTTTTTATTGCCATTCCACCCAGGTCTCGCGGCTGAATTACATTTGGCATGCAGAGCTGTACAAACAGAAGGGATTTAAGGATTCAGATTGGTGGAGGGTAACCTAATCATCTGTAATTGGCGGAATGGTTCTCATTTTCATCGGCTCACTTTAGAAAGCAGAGCTCGTCGCCCGCTATCGTTCCGGGGAATTGCGGCGACTATTCATTTTCATTAAGGGCCCTGGAAAAAGCAGGTCTGCCTGGATATTAATGCACATATTAGATCTTATCATTAATCCGACCAATAGGGTAGATTACCGAGCACCGGGCCGGGTCACGGAAACCAACCAATAACACGAGAACGCAAAACACCTCTTTCATACATCCCATTTGCGACGGCCACTGTTTAGCTTGGAGATATAATCCATTGTTGGGATCGTTGTGGGGAAACTTAAATGGGAATACACCGCCGGCTAACAGAGTCCTCCGATTCACCAGATGCCTGGCTTCTGCGTTATGCTTAATTGCGATCTTCAGATCAATCCATTTCCAACTGCCAAATGAAACTACCACAGAACGTTCCCTCACATTTTTACATTTCTTTGTATTAGCGGACTGTTAGGGGAATTTTATTACATTACAAAGCAGAGGATGTCTTCACGCGAGTGACTCACTGTATACAATGATGAGGCGGATATATGAAAAGGCCAGCCGTGTGGGGTGATCCCGCTCAGCAGAAGTGAGTAGCTACCGACTGTGGTCCGAGGAGGGACAAAGCACATGCCAGTGACAGAGAGCTGGGCACCCCACGCTGTTCGATGCGCGAGGGCAACAGAGACCGTCCGCCTGGTGCCACAGAAGGTCTGATGTGGCACGAGTCACATACATTATTTATGATGGTTACAGAAGGAATGTGTCACAACACACAGAGCGGCACACACTCTACTGCGTTCGGGACTGCGTAGTGGCAGACCGTCCGACATCCCACGATGACTCGCGTCCAGCGTAACAAGGGCCTACAATTGGCACGTGGGTGTTAGAACCAGATCCTGGAGCAGTGGAAGAAGGCTCCCTGGTTCGATGAGTCCATTACTCTCTTAAATCACGTGGACGGCCATGTATGTGTGCACGTTCACCTGGGAAAGATATAGCGCCAGGAAGCACTATGGGAAGATGACAAGCCGGTAAGGAGCGTAATAAAATGGGAATACCCCCAGGCATTCATGTGGACGTCAATTTGACACATCCCACCAAACTAAACATGGTTGTAGACCAGGTCCATCCCTTCTTGGTGATGGTTTTCCCTGATGGCTGTGGCCTCGTTCAGCAGGATAATGCACCCTGCCACACTGCACACGTTATTCGGAAAAGGTTTGAGGAACATGACATAGCGTTCAAGGTGGCCTCCAAGTTCCCCAGATCTTAACCCGATTAAGCATCTGTGAGAAACCAACGAGTCCCGTCCAGGTGGCTCCAACTCCCAACTTGCAGGACTTGAAGAATCCGCTGCTAATATCTTGGTGCCAGTTACCACAGAACCCCTTCAGGGTCAGAGTCCATACCTCAGCGGGTCAGAACTGTTTAGGTGGCACACAGAGGACCAACAGCATTATGGTCATAATGTTCTGGCTCATCTGTGTATTTAAATTTACAGAACAACAAATAATAGTTTGGAAAACAATTAGTTATACTGGGGGGATTTCAGATAATATAATTATGTGCAAAAGCACAAAGCACCATAGCTGTGATTTTAGTCATGCAGTGACAGTCGTTTATACACAAACTTGGCAAAGTTCACGCTGTACCCAGGGTTATATCTGTGTGTGTGTGGAAAACCCAAGGTTTTCAAAGACGAGACAGAGTACGGCAGATACTCCTGCAAGAAAACATTGAACAGATTCGATCAAGTGATACTTAATAAAACAAAGCGCTTCTCATAAATATTGCACGGGAAAAAGCCTGTGTTTATTCGCCGTTACGGCGAAGTCCTCAGTTAATACGTTTTCCGCCGGTGAATTGAAGCCGAGCGTCAGTTGATTATGGCTCTATTTTACAATGAAAGAATTGCGCCTACAGATTATTAAAACTCTGTCTGATGTAGTACTACGCAATAGATGGCAACACAGGCCGTTTCCCATTTCCCCCCACGGCTGAACCGCGGGGAAATACGCATTCACATTCTCGTTTGGGTTCACATTTGTATTAGGAGGATGTCATCAAACGGTAGGCTGAAATACCCAAAACATCTTCGCGCCTAGAAAAGAAACAGTTGGGCTTTTGTCATAAGAGTGAATAAAAAAAGACGTGAGGAAAATGTCCAGGGGGAGTGGCCTATGCGAACAGTTCTTTGGTATAACGTTCATGCTGGGATAATAATGACAATAGCCAAACACGTCCTAAGTCCAGTCATCCGAACAGGACTTGTGAGGCATATTGCTACCCACCATACAGGGGGAAGGTGTTGTAGCGCTTACATACAGCAGTCTACATGGTGAACTCAGTGCCCTCTGATTGGCCGACGTGCGTATAAACCCGGGCGTGGGGGTGTGTCACCGGTCCGATTCATCTCGGGCACCCACACAGAGCGTACCTTTAACTGGTACACACAATGCACACGAACTCAAAGGTGCAAGAGCGAGCAAACACACACACACATATACACAAAGCGGGCTTAAGTACAACTGAGATCCAGGGGCAGATGATGAGATTGGACAGTAACATACTAACCCCTCAGACACATAGAGCAAGACTATTGGATATAGACAGGTGAGTGAATGCAGACCCTGATAGCACACACATCTCCCATGAGGCCTAGCAAGAATACATCATACAAGTATTAATTGTCCAACTGACTACAAGACGTCTCTGGATTAGCAACCGTTAAGAGCGTACAGACGGCAAATCCCCACCGAAAACAAAGAAGAGGCACAACGGAAAGTGAAATAGATCCGACGAAACGAGTTCATGTAATAGAGACAAACTTGCGATCAGTCTCGTCATAGTAAAGCGCCGGTCAGCAATGTCCCGATAATGCATTTGTTCACACATTCACACACACACACACACACACACACACACACACACACACACACAAAGCTAGCTTCCACATTAAGACCCGCCCCCTCCCCTCCATCCACAATCCTTCACAGCACAAGCGGCTCCTCACACAACACACATTCTACCATTTATTGCCTCTCTCTCTCCCTCTCTCTGCGGCTACCTCTTCGTCGCCGTCCTCACTAACCCGCGATCCAGAACATTAAAGCGGTCCCCCGAATAAAAGACAAACGGACATTTGGGAGGGACGAAGCTGGCGAAATTAGCATGATAATACTCACAGTGGGTTGTAGCGGGACTGGAGCGTCGCTGTGGTCCTCTCTCTCTGTCAGACACAACCTGCACACAAGAGTGAGAAAAAAAGAAAACTCGGCTGTGAGAGCGGCAAAGGGAGAGGAGGAGAGAAGAAAGGAGGAGGCGGAAAGAGGCGGGAGGACGGGAACATCATCCAACGCACGCGCCAAACAAGACAAAATAAAGAAAATAAACAAGGAGGAGGAGGAGGCGAGGAAAAAAACACACACGGGGCTACGAGGAGGAGAGGGGAGAGTGAACGGACGGGGGCGAGAGGAGGTGTGCTGTCTTAGGGAAACCGAATAAAAACAGGAGAGAGACCCGAGCGGTGCGCCTGGGCGTGAGATCACTTCTGACAGGTCTGAGCCGCGGTCCGCCTACCTGTTTATCGCCCTCACTTCCCCGCGCCGTGTGCTGAGCTCTCCCTCTCTTTCTCTCTCTCTCTCTCTCTCTCTACGGCTCTTCTCTGCCCAGGCCAAAGTCACGGACTAGCGCTCGAGACGACTCCGCTCGGGAAAGCTATAGCACTCGTCTCCCGCGCGTTAGCACGATGCACTGAGGAAGACGAGCCGGATCGGCCGTCCAACTCCACCCCACGCGTTCCCCGGTCCCACCCACTGACGCACCCTCCCCTTCCCTCCGCACACCCCCTCCTTAATTATGAACACGGGGGAGAGCGGGAGAGAGAGAGCGGAGGACGATTCAAATGAATGCGTTCCCAGTGGCATTGAGGCAATTACAGTGGCTGGCACCGGTTCCTTTTTTACCCCTCACCCTATTGCTCCGTCTCTCCCGTCCGTATTCTCTCGGCAGGCTGGTACAGTCTCTGTTTTCTCTCTTTCTGTCTCACTGTGCTCCAGACATATGCCTCTATTAATGGAGCTTCTGTCACATCAGCTGCTCGGTCCGATTACTCCCTGCTCAGCATCCCCTGTGTTCTGCTCACATGGAAGGCCTACGCGTAGGCCGGCCTGCCTGCCGAGGTGTCTGTCTTCCAGTCCGTCCACGCTGCCTGTCTACCTACACATTCCACCACCATGAGTTCCCGCTCTCGACCAAACTGGATCCCACCACTCTAACTCACCGTCCTGTCTGACTGTAAGAAGGAGAAACGAAACGGACAGATCACAATGCCTTACCAGAACCCCCATATTTCCGAGCTCCATTCTACTTCACCCATCATCTCTATCTAATAATGTCAAAATTGCAACCGTGTGGTCAGGTTTACGGTTATGATGAAGGTAGGACTGTAACTGGCCTATGCCAGTTCAGATGTTCATTATTGGCCAGGCGAAGCCCTGCAGTTACCTTAGTAATGGTCCGAGTAGAAAAAGAAAAGCTCCGGCTAATGTTTACTGGCTAGTTGCACTAGCAACGATGGTTACCGAGGCCAACGTGCCGACTGTGTGCGTAGGACATTTAGTCAGCCGTTGTGTCTTCAGTTAGCTGCTCCTGCGTTCATATATAGCGTTTGCAAAGAGTTATGATGGCATTTTATTTTATTGACATTGTCCTCATGCCCTATATTTTCCACGGGTATAAAGTCACTGCGCCAAGTTCAAAATCGAATTTTAAGAAGACAAATGATAGAATTAAGTGTCATTAAACAGTTTGTGGCTGCAAAAGCCAGGGAGAGGAACGGCCATTACCTCTAAGTAAGTGAGGATATTGGTAACTGAGTGGCTGGTCATTGAACGCCACAACTCCAAATCAACACACACATCCTTCAATACGGAGGAGACAAACAAACACACACACACACGCGTAGGCAGAGCATTCCAAACATTCCCCATCTACAAATCTCCTCATTTTATCTCCTCTCAATTAAGGTCTTCAGTGTGCCCCTGCCATTATCTAAACCGCACAGAGCACCGACGTTCCAGGAAGGAGGGGAGAAGCGCCAACATATTAGCAAAGCGGCAGAGGACGGCGGCGGCGGCGGCGGTGGTGGTGTTGGAGTGGGTGGTGCTGTGGACAGAGGGCTCTGAGCTGCTGCTTCTGGAATACACAGGGCTAATTAAAGCCATATTCAAACATGACTAACGGCTACCTAAGGTGCACGATAACAAACATCCATTCTACACAAACAAACCTCTGACGGGCGGGAGCGCGCCGGCCGGGGCCCGGAGGATAGTGTTTCTTTGTGAGGATTAATCAGCGAGAGGCCATGTTCAAGAGAGAGCCATGACAACGAAATCAGGGGAAAAACGTCTTCTCGACCGCTCTGCGGAGCTTGATCACGTTCACGTTCTGTTACGAGCGCCGCCGCGCTGTTTAATCATTCGAGGTGAATCGGCCCGTAACAAAAGGCCCGCAGCTCAGCTCCTCTGGTCTGTCATTTACATGCCCTTGTAAAATGCGGTCGTTTAAAGTGCGGGGTAGAATTCCCACATCGTCCGCGCGCGGAGGGCCTCCGTCACCGTCGTGCAGCTGGTTCCCATGTCCTAATATCCCGTAAACTGGGTTCTATCGGCTTGTCACCCGCTTTCTTCCACCCCCCACGACTCTATCAAAGCGCCCATTAAGTCGTCCAAGTGCCCGCTTCGTCCTTGCCTCTCCATGCTCCCGGAGGCACCTCGAATTCCGATGGTGGGTTTGGACGTCTGGACGCTGTGGATGTCTGGCCGATGGTTTGGGTTCTCCGGCCGTTACCCAGGACTGACCGTTGGATGTATTCCATTACTGTTGGGTTGACCTGTCACGCTTAGCCGTGGCCCTCTCTCTCTCCCTCTCTTTAATCTCTCCCTCTTTCTCTCTCTTTACTGTTTGGCTCCTCTGAAAGGGCAAGTGATAAACCCCCATCAGTAGGACATCTGATCCCACGCTCCTCCATTTATCACACACACCCGGGGTTCCCCCCCAGGGACGGGTCGGTAAGCAGCGGGCGGTGGCATCGTCCGCGGGGGTATACTTCACTCCGGTTGCCATGGGGACCCCCCACGGGCATACGCCACGCTGGGCGGACGGAGCGGTCCTCCCAGTCCACGCGGCGACCTCCACTGTTAATCACAGGTTGACGCGCGACCGCAGCCAGCCATGCCTCTGTGCCATGTAGCGAGGACAGTGCTAATACAGGTGGTCTAGGGACACACCGCCCACACACACACACACACACAACACACACACACACCTCAGGGTAGTGATTAAGAAATGAGACCAGTGATCAGTAGATTACTCAGGTCAATCCTTCATGGGGTCACGCGGCCCCCTCCAGCTAGGTACTTAACCTCTGCGGTGTTAGGTATACACGGTGCTGGGAGAGAGGAGAAAATGCCACACTCAACGTTCATCCTTAACGGAGGTTCAAAGCCAAGGAATGACAGTAAATGCTTTGGTTATTAAAACTGTCCTATCGTAATGACACAGGCCCTGTTCAATCTGCAAACATCCCCTGCAGCCAACACCGGTCTCCTTTTATCATGGAACTCCTCTAGGGAGGGCCACAATTAAATGACTGTAATTTGATTAGGCGATAATGTGAGTCCCACTTAATGGAAGGGACAGACTTCACAACACAGCCGGATTAGTGTGGTGGATGCCTGCTTACGAATTAACACACGCCCTTCTATCGTCCATTAAGTCTGACGCTCAGGTGCCGTTCACCG
Source organism: Dallia pectoralis (assembly GCA_029465975.1). Classification (NCBI taxonomy): domain Eukaryota; kingdom Metazoa; phylum Chordata; class Actinopteri; order Esociformes; family Umbridae; genus Dallia; species Dallia pectoralis. Next base: position 2,878,650 of record CM055756.1, read on the forward strand.
GTCGAGGGAATGAGAAGGGGGTTCCCCAAAAAGAGGCCTCTGGAAACGTAAGGCTGACTTAAGGTCGGGTCTAAACGGGACACATCCTTGAAGCGCTGTAGCCAAGCACAAGGACTGTGGTTCCCTAAATCCCTTTGTGGATAATATTACTATTCAACACTGCTTTCATAATTCCAGACAGTGTCTAGTTCTTTGGTATGGACTGATGTAAAGTTTACCCACCGGTAATGATTCATAATTGACTCTGTAGACTGGAAAATATTGCAGTCGCACAGTTGTACAGAAACAGATTGTGAACATTGTACCTTTTGATTTCCATTGCAGTAGGTTTTCTTCAAAGAGGTTTGTAGGCAGGCCAAACAAAGGCACTCGACAATGCTGTCTGTCACTGTTGACTTGGCCTTATTTAGCTCAGTTTCTTAAAATGTGTTTGGTGCACTCATATTTTCCCAACATAGATTACCTCTGGTTACTTAGTCATTTCTTTCTACCAAATGTATACAGCCTATTGTCATTTTGTCAGTATAATGAGTGTTTACTCCGGAACGCCGGGAAATGTGTGTGTGTACGTGTGTGTGTGTGTTCAGAGAATGTTTGGTCAAGTAATTGCTACATTTCGGTTTCATATTTAAATGCTGTAATTTACCTTTGTGCGCTCTCCCAGGTGGATGGGAGTCATTTGGTATCTCCATAATAGACATTTGCCCGTGTTTCTAATCTGTGCATCCATCTGGACGTCACTCAGTGTCTGTCACGGTCTACCGTATGAAGCGTGCAGGTGAGAGACAATGTATTCCCGTCTACTGGCTACAGGCTATAATGACACTTACCACCTACTGGTTCCTCAACAGAATCGTGGCTGATATATTGGTGTCTCCAAATGCCCGTTGGCCAATCGATTCACGCAGGCGAGGCCGCGTCGACCAATCAAATTACACAGGTCACGGTAGGTGGACCCAAGAGTTTTGGCGCTTGTATAAAGGTTTTGAATTAAGAGTTGATCCGGGACAACAACCCCCCCCTCCACCGCCACCCCCACACTCAGCCAATCACAGGTTATGTTCCAGAAGAGACTCTGGGAAATACGTTGTGAAGAAATAAGTAGACACACGCACAGACATTAAATAATTACGTGGTTAATACAAAATCTAACGCAAAATACCGCGTTGGGAATTTAAATAAGCGCTAACGACTGGTCCCGACAGCACCCTAACTCTTTAGCGCCTAAGACGCTCCAATAAATCTGCAACGTTGATTTACATATTTCCCGGTACTTTTTAATAGTTCGTCGTCACCCTTTAACGTCGACGACGTTCGAGCCCTGACAATGTGATTCACGCTGTCCTTCCCGGTGCGACACTCCGAGCTTCCCGCGAAGACAGGAAGAGTGATAGATTAGGACATTAGAGAGCCAGTCCTAGAGTCTGGGGTCAGTGTTTCCGAGTGTGTATCATTCACGGCACGCCACACACTCCCAAGCGCCCCATTTGCGGTCGCCCATTCCCCCGCTGTGTGTAGAACGAAGGGTATAATCTCTCAGCGGCATTCCGGGTGGCGAATCAGTGCGTCTCTCTCTCTCCTTTTCCCTCCATTTTCCTCTCCGTTTCGCCGTTTCTGTATCGGCCTCCCCGATCCGACGAAGAAGAGAAAAAATAAGTGATGAATGAAAGGATGGGGTTTATGGCACCGGGGTCCGGGAATATGTACACGTCCTCCATCAGCGGCAGCATCGCTATGACTACAACACCTACGACTGCCTCGTCCACCTCCGGCACAATAACCCAGGGCCAGATTCAATCAAACCAATGCCAAGGCAACATTAATGCGGACCCGGCGTCGATACACCTGCCTCCCACGCGTCCGGGACTCATTTGGAAATCTGAAAGCGCACTCCACTACGCGCGCCGCGGTTTAACCTCGACAGGAGGTTTATCGGAACGGTTTTATGCGACTGGAAAACGCGCCGCCTATAGAATTCAACCCGTTGTCTCGGTGATGCGACGCGAACGAAACAAGGAGTTATCCCCTTGAGGCTGAAGGCGACCTGTTCGCACCTCGTATAAACCTCAATTTGGCCAAACGTGTTGCGCGGGTTTATTAGCGCGCCTGTATACATGGAGCGGGTGATGTGGGAGCAGCGAATCAAACAACAGGTGGCTCCAATGAAGGCCGCTAGTGAAGAACGTTATGTGTATGAGAAGCCTTATGAGATGCTCCGGCCATGGGCCTCCAGCCACACCCCTTCCTGTCCATACAGGACGTGGGTCAGAATGCGCCAGTCAGAATGTATGTGTGCCGCGGCGCACTCCCGGCCCACTCCCGGTTGATTAGGGTATCGGACGGGCGTGACGCCGGGCGAGAAGGCCCGCCCAGCTGGAGCCCGGGGTTTGAGCCAACCGCGCCGGGCCTGAGACGGGCAGGAGGATAAGAAGATTCACGGGGGCCTCGGTACCCACACCAGGGGGCTCCACCACATCATTTAGCACCTGGCGCAGATCACTGTTGGTGCCACTATATCGCTCCGGGCCCCGGGAATTAATGTAGCAGGCAATGGCAGCGGTGATTTATTAAAATAACACCCCGAAGAGACGAGGCTGCTGCTTTCGCTACCTCCCAGCTCTGCCCTAACGTGGGGAGCGGGACGTGGAGAGAGAAGCCTGGACGCCCTGTCCTAGCACGGGGAGAGAGGGACGATGGGAGGTGGGAAGAGGTGCCCCGGCGCCCTGTCCTAATACGAGGAGAGAGTGACGTTGGGAGGTGGGAAGAGGTGCCCAGGCGCAATGTCCTAATACGAGGAGAGAGTGACGTTGGGAGGGGTGAAGAGGTGCCCGGGCGCCCTGTCCTAATAGGAGGAGAGAAGGACATGGGGAAGTGGACGAGCGATACACAAATTGCGGCGGCGGCCCTCCCGGTCACTGCTTATTTACTTACCCTCATTCCATTCGAGTCAGGCCTGGTATTAAATTGATCCCTCCTGCCACGTTTTGCCTTGTTGAACAAGCCCAAAGCCCCGTTAAGTGTCTGTGAAAGGCCTGTGATTGTTTTTGTCGTGCCCCGGGGTGTGCCGCGGACAGACGTTCCCCCTATCTCCCCCGGACAGACGGGATTAGAGGCGGGGAGAAGGACTGAATGACCCTCTGGGGGAAAACAGGCAAGGAAAGCAGGCAGGGTCCGGGGGCTCTCGTCTGCCGCTCTGCACATGCCACACACACACCACACATCTCCCTCACTGTTTAACGTTAAGCTTAGCCTGCCTCCAGGACTAGATAGACATGGCCATCCTTAGGCTCAGAGTCTTGTACGCTTATCCACAACAGCGTACCGTTTACCACATCCACAGCCACTCTGTCAGCCCATGTGACCACATGTTCCTGTGCCATGCACGGCGCCCAGGAAGTAATGAGGGAACTACTCAGCGCCATTGGAGTTTGAATTTAAGTATCGACTCCTAGGATATTGCATTTTGGACGTGTTTATGTGTCACTAGCGATGTCTTGGTCGTCGAAATATCAAATTAAATGTGTCAGAGGAATAAATAACAGAGTACTATAAAAATGCAATTTGTACACAGGTTTAGCTTATCTACGCTGACTCCTGGGGATGCATTTTAAGATCAGACCCGTGACCATCTGTTACTCTCCCTTAGACAGAGTCGTAAGGATTTTGCACAGTACGCCTCTTATTTTACTAGCAATATTACTGTCATTGTTTATTTTCTATCATTTACTGTGCGAAGAATAAATACAGATTGGATCAGATTCCCCGCTTGCTCTCGCTGGAAGAACAAAACAGAGTGGTTTTGGTTAACCGGCTAGAAAGCAGTATCTGGTTGTGAAGCCACAAGCCCTGACATCCTCGTGCCGTTGTCATCCACATCTTGTGGAAGATACCCGTGGGATGACTTCTCGTCTGGCTGAGGCCTCACTGCAGCCATAACAAAGGGCAGACACATATTGGTTTAGCGTGAGGTACAACGAGAATACAGTTCTCCGTGATAACGTGCAAACATGGACGTTTTGACAGTAAGGAACCAGAAGCAAAGGGCAGTAGCACACGCGTGTGGCTATAAAAGGGGCACCTTTTTGCCAGGGAGTCACGTTTGGGGAAGGCCGTCGGTCCCTCGCCGTGCGATTATTCTCATTGAACATTTGCATCTCGCGCGAACGAATCAGAAGCGTATTTAAAGGCGCGCCCGTGAAATTCATCAAGCCCCTTATTCCGAAGCAGAACTTCGGGCTTTCTCCGCCGGCGAATAAACAGCTCGAGTCAAACTAAAAGTGGCAGGTCTCAAATCAAGTCAAATCGAATTGAGTTGAAATGAGAATGAGAGAAATTGAGACTGGGAGGAAAAGTTCTCTCAACCTAATAGCTTGGAACAGTGGTTATACACTTGAATAATGCATGGGATATTCGACAATGTGACTTGATATGAGTCGCAGGGAGCCCAGCGAAAATGACTGTTTATTTATTTATTATATTGAGCCTCACAGTGAAGTGTAATACTTTATATTTTCGGGACGAGCCGGGCTACAAGTGGAACGCGACGACAAAAGTCTTCGTTTCGTGGATGTAACTGTCGTCCATTAAAAACAAACACAATAAGGCATTTATCTTTTTCGTCGCTTGTTTTCGCAACGTCCTTTCGACCATGTCGGAATCTTTTACGGAGAAGAAGAAGTAACCACATGGAGGGAAACAGTGCCCCCTTTGTCAGCAAGTGGTAGTCCCTGTATCTGATGCTGTCTGATGTAGAAGAGTACACCAAACCATTGATTTACCACAATGAGCATTTGACTTCCTTTGATAATAATATATGTTTTAATAACTAGCCAGTTAGGATGGACCTGGGTGCAAGAAAACCGCCTCTGAAGGGAATCTGGTTTGAATTAAACATTTTAATCACAAAACATAATTTAAAAGACACGCGTGTTCATGTTTTTCTTTTGTCATAATTGATTGATTCACGTTATGTAGTTGTCCTCTGGTGACTAGTTAGCTTTTTATTATGTTTACATTATTGTCATTTGGCAAATGTGCTTCTAACGCTTGTTGGACCAACCACACATCACAGAAAAAAATACCTACGTTCTACACAATCAACTAGTTATCAGGAAAGAGTCCGTGCTGGAAGGAAGAGAATATAAATGAACACAGCCTGCGATTGGGATTGTGGATATTGGCTTAATACCCTGTACTGGCCAGTCATTTTATTCAATGCCTGTTGGCCTGAGAGGATTTCATTTCAATTCTCTGCTTATGTTTAGTTTGCAGGGTCGCTATAGCAGCCTGCTAGCATGGATTCTGTCATTAGCATAGCCAGAGTAGTTAGCAAAGCCTTCACCATTGACGTCGTGATTCAAACTAGGCTCAATAAAATAAATATTGTATATTAATTAAATAATAAAATAAACCTGTTTATTAAATCCCTCGTTTAGTCCGGTCATAAACAAAATTGACATTAATACCTCGTATCTTAAAATAGGTCTCCTCAATATTAGATTGCTTGCCTCAAAGGCAATTACAGTAAATGGATTAATCACTGATCATAAATTAGATTTAATTGGCCTGTGTGAAACCTGGCTCAGACCTGATGAATTTACTGCTTTAAATGAGGCCTCTCCTGGTTACACTACCGATCAGATTCCCTGTGCATCTCGTAAAGGGGATATTTATGCTGCACAATATACAATTTTCACTAAAACATATCACTGGGTTTCAGTCTTTTGACGTTTTACTCATGAGAACAAACCAGGGTAACAAAACATTTTTGATAGCTACTATTTACAGGCCTCCTGGGCCATAGACATTGTTACTCAGTGAGTTTCCAACATTGTAGTCAGTTCAGATTCAATTTTAATCTTTGGGGATTTTAATATCCACATGGGAAAAACAATGACCCTCTTAAAAAGGCTTTTGAAGCCATAATTGAATCACTGGATTTGGTCCAGCAATGTCCCAGGACCTAGGCATTGTCACAATCATACTTTAGATGTAGTGTTATAAAAGGGAATTGGAGGTACTTGATCTAATTATCTTTCCCCAGAATCCTCATTGGTCAGTCCTCCTTCTTTCACATTTAATGTCACAACAGGTGACACTTTTGCCCCCCCAGGTAAGGATAATTAAGACCATTGTATAAACTCTACTACTACTTCTTGATGCACTCCCAGGCTCGCTCGGCCTACTAAATGATGATGAGATATATCTGTACATAATCTAATAGGGGACTTTGAATGAAACATTGCTTATGACTTTAAATACTGTGGCACCGCTAGAAACAAAAGCAATACGCAACAAGAAACTTGCTCCCTGGTACACAGACACTACTAGAGCACTTAAGCAAGCCTCCAGAAAATTGGAGCGAAAGTGGCACTCCACCAAGTTGGAAGTATTTAGACAAGCCTGGATAGATAGTTCTGTGAAATACCAGAAAACACTTATATATGCACGATCAACCTTTTTCTACAATCTGATTGAGGCAAGCAAAATACTCCCAAATTTATTTTTGACACTGTTGCAGAACTTAGTCAAAAGAAATGTAGCTTTAATGAACACATGAACTACTTTGATGAAAAATTGTCCTGAGAGTTCGCAGAGCAGCCCTGACCTACTGCCAATGGCGACCTTTACATATTTTCTTGTTACGTCGTGTGCATGGACCAAAGTTGAACATAATAAATAGCTCCCTGTCCTCCAGATCTGTACCAACTTTACTAGACGTTGCAGAAATTAAACCTCTATTAAAAAAGCAAACCTTGTTCCAGATATATTAAAGAATTACCAACCAATATCGAATCTCCCATTCCTCCCAAAAATAAAACTGACTGCCTTCCTGAAGACAAATAATATTTATGAAAAGCTCCAGTCCGGTTTCAGACCTCATCATTGCGCTGAGACTCATGTTGGGCTACGAGGACATCTCTTTTAGTGGTTTAGACTTTTTTATCAGATAGACTTCCGTTAGTTTGTGTGGATGGCTTATCCTCAGAAAAATCAAAGGTATGCTTTAATGTTCCTCAAGGCTCAGGTTTAATGACTTTTGTTCTCACTATATATGCTGCCTCTAGGTGATGTCATTCGAAACCATCATTTCAATTTTCACTGTTATGCTAATGACACACAGCTGTATATTTCAATGAACTATGGAGAAGCCCCTAGGTTAGTTACTATGGAAGCATGTGTTTCAGACATGAAATTGGATGACTGAAAAGCATTTGATCTTAAATTCAGAACAAACGGAAATCGCATTGAACCTAAACGTATGTATGGTTGTATCACAAAAGAACTGTGAGAAAATTTGTCGTGACCCTCGACCCGGATCTCTTTTTTGACAAAAAACATGTACATATATTTCAAGGACAGCATTTTTCCATCTTTGGAATATTCCAAAACCCTCAAACTATTCATCATATAATGATGCCAAAAAAATTATCCAAGCTTTTGTTACCCATCTTTACATGAACTTGCTCCTATTTACTTGCGAAATTTGTCCACCCATACATACCTACGTGTAACCTAAGATGCTGGCCTTCTAATTGTACATAAAAATTCAAAACAAATAGACGGAGTAGAGCTTTCTCCTATAGAGCTCTATTATGGAATGAGCTGCCAATCCAGGTTATTAAAAATTAATCACTTTAGCACGGTCTATGGTTAAGTGTAGTATGGCCCAGGGTATGAAGGTGAACGAAAGGCTCAGAATTAATTTCTCTAATCTCCCCTGGGATGTCCTCTCTCTAAGTCCTACACGGGGGGTGGAGTCACCGGCTCGCAATTGTTCTCTTTTGCTGTTTTAGTCAATTTGATTATCTCACGGGTGTGACACGTTCATTAGAGCGGGTGAGTGTTATGTTTGTTTAGTGGTCACAGTTTTTGTTATCCGTAAGTCGCTTTTAGATGCACAGCTTTATTTTCCAATTCTGTGTATAGGATTTCCCGTTCGTTGTGTTAGTATATGTTGTATTGTGAATAAATCAACACGATCGTGTCTCAAGCTCTGCGACTGGCACACTCTCCTGCACTATGCCTGCATGATTCGTGACACATTAACTCTGTAAGTAAAACTAAACCTTCCCAGAATGGTTGCGGTTGACTGGTGTCCCTTGGTTGATGCTTGGGAAAGTGGGTGGATTTTTTTTCCGGCTTGTTGGGCCATGTTGGGTTTATCCTGTTCAGGGACACAATTTGTAAATGAATAAAACAGTTTGTTTTTGAATTTTTTACACTCAAAGATTTCAGTTTGTTTTTAATTTGATTTGTTCACGTTATGTCACATTAAAGGTGGAAAAAGTTCTGACATGATCTGTCTCATTTTTTCATAGCACAAAAATTGGCGGTGCCGAACATATCCACTGTGCCGGGGAGTTAGGGAACTAGGGTGTCTAACCTTTCCCTGTGTCTTGATTCTGTTTCCATTAAGGAGAACATGTGCCTACTGACCACACTGTGGGACCAACCTGCCCTAAGGACATGTAGAAGACCCATCCTAAGGCCTCCCTGGTTGTGTTGCAGGCTGAGCAGCTGATGCTACCTGCCAGTTTCTGCTTCCAATCTGCCTAACAATCAACCCTCCTGGCTGTCCCTTTCTGACTGGTAATGTACCCTAAGCATCACCTCAACAACACTTGTGTAAGTGTAGCCTAAACTCTTAGCACTTTGACACAATATATGACTTACCCTACAACATAGACACGGATCACACACACATACACACGATGGACAGCAACATGATGTCATGTATCAAATTAGTATGATGACTGACCCAAAATATCTGCTACGCTTGATATCATTACTGGTTGTCACAGTATGAGACAAATCACTTCAAATGTAGCTCCTGTGTATGTTGAGTATAGAGACTTTAATTTAATTTGCACACTCACCGTCATAAAGCAAAAACAGTAAAATGATTTGTGTATAGCATTGAAGTTGCTAGAAACATGCAATGCTTTATCTGTGAGTAAGAACTTCTGAAACACATCATCATTAAATCAATTGTAAACACCTAACCTGATATAGAACAAACAAGTGTGACACAGCAAACAAAAGCAGGCTCCAAGATGGCGTTGTTTGTTTTCATCTTTCACTAGCAGCGTGAGATCACATTTCATTATCACGCTTTCTTACAAAACCGACTGTCTAAACTAAAATGTTTGGGCTACAAAACAAGAACTACTCCCTAAATTAATCTAAGTGGATTATTTGTGACCCTGAGTTATTGGAAATTATTTACGGTGATGCACATAAGATTCTAAAGATATTTAAAGCGAATCATTACATAAAAAAATCTGGAAAAATAGAAGATTGTAAAATGTGGTAATTTTTGTAGAACTCGAATATAAGAATCCTCGATAAGTCTCTAAAATCGGATTAAACTGGAAATTCCATGAATTTATGCTATTAAATACCATGAAGTGTTTGTAGAATAGTAGCATTCTGACTTTTAGGAACTCTTAGTGGTGGTCAAGTTGTTTGCTTGCCTATAATCAAGATAGATTAACAAGATAGATAATTTATTGTAACTGAATGTTACCAGAGATATGCTTAACAGACTTTACCGAACTGATTTCCTGTGCAGTTCTGTTATGAAACAAATGCTAGGTTAAATTTATTCAAACCTTAAGTGAATGTTGTCTACTTTCTGTCTCTTTATGCTTTATGGTGTCATTTAACAATCCGATATGCAATTTCACATACAATTATATGTGTGACCCCGCTGCGACGGCACCCTCCTAAAGAGGCATTCTCCCATTTCCGGTCACCTTTTGTCAAAATGGTCCCGTTGAGTCAAAATAAGTCCCAAATTGTTTTGAGTTTGTGCCAATACCTGCCCAATGTCAGCAAAACTATTCTCTTTCGAACTTGCAATTACTGCAATTACCGGTACATGAGTGATTATACTGCCATACAGTAAACAAAAAAATTACCAGATTGCATTTTTTAATGACCTCAAAATGTGACCAACATTCTCAACTGAAGTTGACTACTAACCGTTGAGATTGACTAGTAACACGCTGATGTTGACCGGTAACACGCTGAGGTTGACTAGTAACACACTAAGGTTGACTTGTAACACACTAAGGTTGACCAGTAACACTAATGTTGACCGGAAACACGCTGAGGTTGACTAGTAACACTCTGGTGTTGACCAGTAACACGCTGAGGTTGACTAGTAACACTCTGATGTTGACTAGTAACACGCTGAGGTTGACTAGTAACACTCTGATGTTGACCAGTAACACGCTGAGGTCGACTACACACATCAAGGTTGGTAGAGAAACCAGCATAAAGCTCATCCAATCTAACGAGTCAAAGGAATGCAGATGCTAACATCAATAAAACTCGAATAGCCAATGAAACAAATATGTTCAGTGAACAGTAAGTCAAATTATTTTTCATTGGCCAGACTGTCACGCAGCTGAACATGCCGGTGCTATTTTATCACCTCACCCAGTAAACGGCCAGGGGCTTAGCCAGGGTTTTTCTTTAGCCTATGGCCACCCCCCAATGTACAAAAATACAAAAAGCCTGTATGTGCTTTAATTCAAGTACGCAACAAATATATCTTTGTTGTTTCTTTGGCACAGGTGACCTTACTCTTACCAACTTAACTAACTAGTAAGTTACAGTATCTTAAACATGTCATTACATGCTTTTATTTAGTGGGTAATTGGGGCTGTATGCTGTGACATGTTTTAGTCCCGGGTTTTTACTCACTGTTAGGTGTTGATGTAGTGGAGCAAAGTTGTGCCCAATTGAAAGTGATGAGATGTGGAAGACTTTGAGAATCAACCAAAAACAACATGTGTTCACGACGTGTTGGGATATTGTAATTGACTGTAAGGCTACACGTGAAGAAACAACATTGTTAGATTAGTGCATACTTGAATTAAAGCCCATCCACGCTCAAAAGTCAAAGGTTCCCCGACCTTAAAAGTGGCATCTATTTTTGGGTGTAAATAAAAGAAGACAAATCCCAGGTTTGGTCTCTGTGCTGCTTTTTTCTATGATACGGTTTTACTCTTTATTTGAGAGCATGCCACCCCAGGAGGGAGGCACTACCTTGATGCTTCTGGAGAACTACAGGGAGTTGTCTCTGTGAGGGGTACACCATAGAGAAGGAATCCTATAAAAAAAACACATTAATTTAATGGCACTTTTCGGGAGCACGTCTTAAAAACCATGAAAAAAAACATTAAACAGTTAGTTGTTTTGTTACAGTGATAATTGGTACGTTTAGCCCAGTTGTATCTACAATAAACTAGCCAGATAACTACTTGCTATTATGGCGGAAATTGCTGAATAATTTAAAAGTATCAGTGTGTTGAACAAGTCCAGGGCATGCTCTCCCAATTGTGAGACTCAAAATGCTTTGAGATATCGAATATTATAATAATATAATATATGTATATATATATATATATATATATATATTACAGCTGCATTAATTAAAGTAGCACATTTGGTGAAGGACTTACAGCAGAACTCAGACAGCTGCGAATACAAAGATCAGTGACAAACTGGGCTACAATTCTGTACATCCACGGCTCAACACCATCCTCAGCGTTCTGTTGGCTGACTGCCTTCAGTAGACCGGCCGTGTAAAATACATCGCAAGGAACTCTATTGCTCTTTGGCTACAGTCAAACACCTGAGTGGATAGCTCCTGTGTATGTTGATATTCGTTTGAGTAGAGACTTCCTGTCATTTGTGCACACTGACCGTCATAAACCAGAAAGAGTATAAAGGATATGTGTATAGCATTGAAGTGGCTAGAAAATGCAATGTTTCTTTTAAGAGTAAGAAGTTCTGCAACACTTCTGATAGAAAATCGTCATTAAATCAATTGCAAAACCATAACTGAGTGATTTAGAACAAACAAGTGTGACACAGCAAACAAAAGCAGGCTCCAAGATGGCGTTATTTGTTTTCATCTTTCACTAGCAGCGTGAGATCAAATTTCATTATCACGCTTTCTCACTAAACCGACATTCTCTATGGAGGACCAAATGAGTCAAAATTAGATAAATACATAAATAAATGTTTATGCTCTGCGAAGCTGTTGATTCTGCAACATTTCTATAAGATTTTCAATGAGGATCAAAATGGCATCTGAAGATAGATGATCAGAATGGATCTGGTCTGCTACTGTTACCATGACATAGCGTTTTGGGTCCAGATGGGCAGCAACAGCCATATTTAAATTTCCGTCCTTTGCAACTTCATCTGTCTTGGCTAAAAAGTTTGGGCTACGAAATAAGAACTACTCCCTCAGTTAATCTTACAGAGTTGTTGGAAATGTTTTACTGCAACGCACATACGATTCTTAAAAGCTATTTAAAGGAAATCATGACGTATGGTTTTTAAAATATAGAATTAAATCAGGAAAAATAGTATACGGTCAAATCATCTTTTTCTCTAAAATCGGATGCTTTCAAATAGCAAGCTAGATAACGTATAGTACCTGACTATTACAAGAAATATGCTTTACAGACTTACAGATCGATTTGCTGTGCAGTTCTGTGATGAAACAAATGCTGAGTTCAATTTATTTTAACCGTAAGTGAACGTTGGCTCCTTTTTGTCTCTTTATGCTTTATGGTGTCATTTAACAATCCGATATGCATTTCACATTTTGTCAACCTCACCATGTGTTGTCAACCGTGTAAAATACATAGCAAGGAACTCCAGCGCTGTTTGGCTCCAGTCGACACACCTGAGTGGCTTATCGCTCCAAAACATTTGATCAGCATTAAGACCTCATGTTTATTCATCGCGATTAGACCGACCCGAGGAACAGGAGGGACGTAGGAGTGCCGAACCAACAAGTCTTTCCTTCAATACAATTGAACAGCTTTTCACTACAACAACCCATCTAGTCAGATGCTCACGGCACAGAAGACGCTCTGACTCGAGGAGATCGAAACAAAAGACCAATGCACTGCGGCGAAAGAGCCAAAGAGCGCGAGGACTTTAAGCTGTGCCTTAAGCTTGAATTTTGGCGGTGGCGATGAAATGAGTTACCATAGCGATAAGAGTGAAACACATAACTAAGTAGCGTGAGGGATGGGGAACGTCTCTGGGGACCCTCCAGCTTTTATGTGTCAGCCGCAATCCTCCATCATCAAAGACTCTTCTCTACTCTCAGTGTCAAGACAGAAAGACATTGTTGGATCATTAGGCTCCAGTGAAGAAGCAAGTCATTTATTATTTTTGACAAAAGCCAGAGAGAGAAAGAGAGAGAGAGAGAGTCTGAGCTAGAGATAAGGAGTCTTCTCATCAAGTCAATATCTCGGGGCGGTAACCCGGATCTCTTTAGGGTATCCGTGCAGGTACGAAGCCGCCAGGCCTCAGACTTCCATCTCTGTGAAGTCGTAGCCCTTTCGCAGCACATCAATACGCTGAACTTTTCCTGCCGAGTACCTGTGCTCTCCTGCGTGACCCGCGCCTCCTTTATCTATTCTGTTTAAAGATACAGGCACGTTGGGCGAGCGGAGCAGCTTGATTACCTCCGGGGACACCTGCGCCAGCTCACTTCTCCCTTCAAGTTTGCCAAGTCTGAGAGCCTTCAGAAGTTTGTTGACAGATGTCTCCCTGCGCTGGGACATCCGTGGACACGGTAACCTTGGAGTTTGGGAAAGATCAAGTGAGGCGGCGGGGTTCTGTTTATGAGGAAAATGTAGATGGGTTTAATGTGGAGTGAGAGACCGGGTTAATGTCGTTAGTGTCACCGTTGATGTCTCGTTACTTATTCCGCAGGGGTCCAATGTCTGCTCCTTGTTTATTTCAAATTTCTCTTCTTAAGACATTGACGACCAGGTAAAAGACGTTTCTTACTAATTAGTTAACTTAATCAGGTGCAAGGGAGAAGGATTTAACCTGCAGACAGTTCGCCCTCTGTCGAATGAATTTCACTCCATACATGCATATATACTGTATATATATATATTGTTAGTGAGTTAACAGAAAATAATGCTACAGCTGATTAGACTTTATTAACTAGGATATTATCTTTTTTACTGTTTTCCGTCTACAACAAACCCATGAACAATATGGGCACAGAAAAGTATGTTTTAAGTTAATAAAGTTTATTTACCAATATTAGGATATTAGGATTATTAGGATGTTAGTTACCAGCAATACTTTGACGAATCGCAGGTAGTTTTTCAAGCACATTCCTTCTAACTGTGCCTGTGTATACAGGGATATATACAATAGAACCACTTTATAACAGTCACAAACAGTTATGTAATACATATGTATCACATTACTGTAGCTTATGTGATAAGCAGTTATCTATATGATATTACAATACATCTGGATTACCTATAAAGAAATGTGTCACTTCTTGTTTTATATTTGCTGGAGTTTGAACAATTTTTGAACAGTTGTGCCGAGGAATCTGTACAACTTGGCCCTCTCTCCGCTAATTCTACTGGTGTTACTGATCCACGCGGACAGGCGAGACAGGAAGGACTAAACCCGTAAGAACCGTGTGAAGAGGTTTTCGGCCCGACAAACACACCCATTTAAATAATTAACGATGAACACAGAAATGGTGCTACAAATGACTAAATAATTAACGTCAGCGGTGACAGGGTCTAGGGGTTAACACACAGAATCAGGCCGCGAGGTATTACAGAACAAACTAAGAAGCAATATTTTAAACTACAGCAAACTACAACGTTGGCTGACAGACATTGTCAGGAAAGTGCGAAAAAAACGCCGTTGCCATAGTTTTCCGGAAACCGCTAGAAAATTGTGTGACCGTCATTTTCCCGCAAGCCGCGAGGCTGAACTTTATATCCGTGTACAAATGAGTGTGTGTCAAAACAGCTCTTTGTGTCGGCCGGACGATATATGGATTCTCCTCTGTGATGTACACTACAGGTTGAATAAGGGATGTATTCCGTGCTAGCGTACAGTACGCCGAGGTGTGACATTTCCTGAGGATTCTGGGGGTCTTTTAGGAGGCAGTTGGTTGCGTGTGGGTACTGGGCTTCACGGCTCCACAGGTAGGGAGGCCATCGATCACGGCGAGCGGCCATTAGACCCAGGCAGGGCCGCAGTGGATGAGGCTCCCGTCGCTCCCGCCCGCGGGTCAAGCGTTTGGCGGCCCAGCAGTAATCAAGCCGACAGCAGGCTCCCTGTCAGGGTGACAGATAACGTCACGGCACGGTCTGCCGAGCCCACCGCCTCATCTCACACACACACTCACGCTCATAGGGAAACATGCATGCGTTCACACACACGGACACACACACACACACACACACACTTATAAGGAAACATGCGTGTGTTCACACACACAGGCACACACACACACTCACACCCACACTTATAGGGAAACATGCATGCGTTCACACACACACACACACACACTCACACTCACACCCACACTTGCAGGGAAACATGCGTGTGTTCACTCACACAGACACACACACACACTCTCACACCCACACTTATAGGGAAACATGCGTGCGTTCACACACACAGACACACACACACACACCCACACTTATAGGGAAACATGCGTGTGTTCACACACACAAACACAAGGCTGCATCATGGCCCCCCTCTGGAGTCCAGAGGAACAGGAGCTAACAGTGATCCTGGAAAAGAGGGAGGAAGGAGAGGAGGAAGAAAGTAAGGAAACAAAAAATAGGGAAATGAGAGAGGAGAGACAAAGGAAAGTAGGAGAACAGATTGAAATTAAAGAGAAAAAGAAAGAGAGGGGGATAAATAGTGAGAACGAAAGAAAATAAATAGTGGAGGATCGAAAGAGAAGGAATACAGAGGGAACGAGAAAGAGAAGGAGTTGAGAGTATTAAGGGAAAAGAAGAGAGAAGAGAGAGGAAAATTAGAGAGTGTTGGTGAAAGAGAAAGAGATGGAAGGGGAGGAGAGTATTGGTGAACGATAAAGAGATGGAAGGGGAGGAGAGTATTGGTGAACGATAAAGAGATGGAAGGGGAGGAGAGTATTGGTGAACGATAAAGAGATGGAAGGGGAGGAGAGTATTGGTGAAAGATAAAGAGATGGAAGGGGAGGAGAGTATTGGTGAACGATAAAGAGATGGAAGGGGAGGAGAGTATTGGTGAAAGATAAAGAAATGGAAGGGGAGGAGAGTATTGGTGAACGATAAAGAGATGGAAGGGGAGGAGAGTATTGGTGAACGATAAAGAGATGGAAGGGGAGGAGAGTATTGGTGAACGATAAAGAGATGGAAGGGGAGGAGAGTATTGGTGAACGATAAAGAGATGGAAGGGGAGGAGAGTATTGGTGAACGATAAAGAGATGGAAGGAGTGGAGAGTATTGGTGAAAGATAAAGAGATGGAAGGGGAGGAGAGTATTGGTGAACGATAAAGAGATGGAAGGGGAGGAGAGTATTGGTGAAAGATAAAGAGATGGAAGGGGAGGAGAGTATTGGTGAAAGATAAAGAGATGGAAGGGGAGGAGAGTATTGGTGAACGATAAAGAGATGGAAGGGTGGAGAGTATTGGTGAAAGATAAAGAGATGGAAGGGGAGGAGAGTATTGGTGAAAGATAAAGAGATGGAAGGGGAGGAGAGTATTGGTGAACGATAAAGAGATGGAAGGGGAGGAGAGTATTGGTGAAAGATAAAGAGATGGAAGGGGAGGAGAGTATTGGTGAACGATAAAGAGATGGAAGGAGTGGAGAGTATTGGTGAAAGATAAAGAGATGGAAGGGGAGGAGAGTATTGGTGAACGATAA
Source organism: Dallia pectoralis (assembly GCA_029465975.1). Lineage (NCBI taxonomy): Eukaryota > Metazoa > Chordata > Actinopteri > Esociformes > Umbridae > Dallia > Dallia pectoralis. The sequence goes on from CM055756.1 coordinate 2,895,380, forward strand.
AGAGATGGAAGGGGAGGAGAGTATTGGTGAAAGATAAAGAGATGGAAGGGGAGGAGAGTATTGGTGAAAGATAAAGAGATGGAAGGGGAGGAGAGTATTGGTGAACGATAAAGAGATGGAAGGAGTGGAAAGTATTGGTGAAAGATAAAGAGATGGAAGGGGAGGAGAGTATTGGTGAACGATAAAGAGATGGAAGGGGAGGAGAGTATTGGTGAAAGATAAAGAGATGGAAGGGGAGGAGAGTATTGGTGAACGATAAAGAGATGGAAGGAGTGGAGAGTATTGGTGAAAGATAAAGAGATGGAAGGGGAGGAGAGTATTGGTGAACGATAAAGAGATGGAAGGGGAGGAGAGTATTGGTGAACGATAAAGAGATGGAAGGGGAGGAGAGTATTGGTGAAAGAGAACAGAGAAGAGAGAGTATAGAGAGAGCAGCGGATTGAGCGAGGAAGTGGAGCGTATTTGAGCCAGGCGATGGGAGTGAGAGGGACGGGCTCCCTGTACTAGGAGGCCTTAATGAGCATTGGCTCTAAACCCCAGAGAGTGTCTGTATCTCACCGACTCCATCCCTCCCTCCCTCTCTCTCTCTCCGTCTCTCTCCGTCCCTCTCTTGTCGGCAACACTGCACACAGACACAGCATAACACAGGATGAACACACATATGCACACACACACACACTCACAGACAAACCCATGCACACACACACACACTCCCACGCACACAGACCACAGAGATGGAAGGAGGTCTCATCTGTTTATCCATGCCATTATAGCATCTGTTCCAGCATCGGCAGAGCCTTCTCCATGCTAGAGTCTTTGATTTTTGCGAAATTCATTGGTTGATCCCTTCAGGTGACCTAGTTAGAGTATCATAATGACTAGGTTGGAGTCATGGGAACGATTCGGCAAACAGGGGCGGACAATTCACCCGTTTTGGAAAGTACCACTGTTTGGACAAAATTAAAATGGCCGACGCCTTTACGTCCGCTGAACACTTAAACATGACGCGCACGTCTAACTTGGCAATCTTGAAAATCCAATTTCACCCCGAATGCAGCATGTACCCAAAACTTATCACATGGACAATTTTCTTGCCCATTTAATTAAATGATCCTTTCGATTGTCATTTCTGGTTGTAACCACATTTTGAGAAAATGTTGCTCATCGTTTATATAGTAAAGCCTGTTCTCTCCCACTCTCTCTTTACACACACACACATACACACACACACACTTTGTGTATTTGGCCAGTTATAAATTATATTCACCTCAGGGCACAGTTCCAGCTAAATGCCGCCTGGTAATGAAACAACAGTAACGGCGCACATGACACACTTCCCACCAGCTGAGGGAACCATTGCTGCAGCTCCACCTTCATCCGTTTCATTACATTAAGTCAGTACAGTGAGGCAGTGAGAGGTCCAAATAAACCCATCTCTGGACCAGGGGGGGAGAGAGGTACATGAGCTATAGCCACAGATAATAGCCACTTCAGGCATTAGCCAAACACCTGCGGTCATAATGACCTGGTTGTTGTTTTTCCTCCTCTTCTTCATAGCACACCATCTCTAAATACTAATGTGGCCTTGATAAGCACTCACTTATCACTGCACACGGCGTTAGTTCCGGATGGAGGGGCGACACGCCGACGGATAAGCTGTGGCCAGGTGTGAAGCCTTTTGTTTCGTCCTCTTCTCTTTAAAAGAGCCCTCTCTGTTTTCCTCCAGGAAATAGCTAAAAGACAAGGTAACCAGATATCCTGATTTATGGTGCGACGCGAGCGAGGCATGAAAAATTGAAAAATGATGAACAACTGGACAAAAATGGAGAGGGAACAAGTTGCAGAGGCGACAGAGGGGACAGCCGTAAATCTGGGCCCGGGACGATGCGACGTTTGTGTGCAGAGGTAAACACAGGAATCACATTGGACACACACAGACACACACACACACACACGTCTATGTGTGGTTTGTAGAGGCTCCTGTTTAACTACTTGAGTATAAAATATGATAGTAAAGTAAAGGTTACGGGGAAGGTTTGCCAGGCTTTTCGTTTCATGAATTGTTTAAAAATTGTAATACATTTTCATTTAGCAGTTTAACATTTTGTAGTGCATCACTACACAGTGTACATTAGGTCGGTCTGGTTGCTTAATAAGACTACCGTTTAACTAAAATGTGCTGTCCTGATTAGGAAAAGTTATCTAGGTGACATTGTCTTGGAATCCAAATAAACTCTTTTTAAATATGGTGCTATTAGTGGTCGATGGGGAGGTGAGCAATAAAAACGTATACATTCTGCTTTATAGAGGTACAGATTAAAACAAGTAGATCTAAGACGAATATAAGGCAATTACACACACCAGGTGCTGTCTTTAACTGTAATCACAGATTCTTCATGTCAATTTCACGACAATCTCGGTCAAATGTAAACACAATACCCTGCCATTTCCCTGCCAGGCAAATAAAAATACTCGCAGTGACGCTTGTCAACATGTCAATTGTCTACAAATATAGTTAATTAATTATTAAAGTTCAGCTCCACTGGTGTAATTACACGGCTTCCCGTGTTCCCATGCACAGTAACAGCTGACGGCTGAGGTAAAAAATGTCTTAACTGAGACTATTCTCCCGGATCACCCTCTATCTTTTACTGCAGCGGAAATAAAAAATATATAAAAAAACACCTCAAAACAGATACACTTGTCTTGCATCTGACGCTGTATAAAAGACCAGCTAGCTTGGGAAAATAATTGCCTACTAAGTTTCCTGGGACTAACGTCTCTGTTTCTAGCTCAGGATAACTGTGGACACAATTATGGCAGCCATATTGATACATCTAAATGAGGTGCGAAACATGGCTACGTTTCACTATAGACAGCTAAGTAGCCTAATGTCATCAAAAAAACAGATATCCAGCTCCTTAAACGTACGCTACTGCAGTGACTGGCGCGCTCTATCCTACTCCTGTGCGTACGCTATGAAGTGACGAGTTTCAAACAGCAAGGATATATAATGTTTCTCGCGCTAATGGTCTGCTTTGGGCATGCTGTATTTATATCAACTATATAAAACCATCCAAGGAGCTCAAGAAGGCCTAGCTGATGTTTAGACTACAATGTATCCGGGCTGGGGCCTGAACTCTCTCCTGGGAGTTTTGTCGTTGGCCACATGAGCCACCAATTAACTAATTCAAATGATTTGATGTCAATTGTATCGATTAAATAGGTTACTTCAATCAAGTTCACTAACGCCATGGCTACTGTTTAATGGCGTATTCATGTAATTGCATTTCCAGTGGTGTCTTTATTTGTGTGATTTACTTCTCAGCAGTGCGGGGGGAGGGGTGACTGGAAGCTTCATAAGTGCTTATGCTAGCTAAATCATTAGGTAAGATAGCTAGCCATGCTACCAGCTGTGTTTTTCAATTGGCTTTGTATTGTCTGTCGTTATCTTACGGGCTAGGGGCCTACCTGCTGCTGATATCAACTCTCTCTTCTTGGGCAACTGTCCAGACTGGTTTGCACACACACACACACACACACACACACACATACACACACTTACACACACATACACACACATACACAGACACACGCGCGCACACAATCAGGTGAGGGGTCTTGTTGTCTGCTCCATAACCTTTGTCTTCTTTTTACGACTGTTTGGAGGACAGGGTGAGAGTGTTGGGAACTGAGGCTTTATTGTTTGGGATTTTGGGTATGAGAGGGGACACGAGATATTCCCACCGGTTTAATTCACGATGATTCACGACATGAATACTCACACTCAGGTCTCATCACACAGCCTTCCTGGTTCTGCCTTCCTAGTGATGCCTTCCTGGTTCTGCCTTCCTGGAACTCCCTTCCTGGTTCTGCCTTCCTGGTTCTCCCTTCCTTGTTCTACCTTTCTGGTACTGCCTTCCTGGTTCTGCCTTCCTGGTACTCCCTTTCTGGTACTGCCTTCCTGGTACTCCCTTCCTGGTTCTGCCTTCCTGGTACTCCCATCCTGGTTCTGCCTTCCTGGTACTCCCTTCCTGGTTCTGCCTTCCTGGTTCTACCTTCCTGGTGCTGCCTTCCTGGTTCTACCTTCCTGGTGCTGCCTTCCTGGTAATCCCTTCCTGATTCTACCTTCCTGGTAATCCCTTCCTGGTTCTACCTTCCTGGTAATCCCGTCCTGGTTCTGCCTTCCTGGTAATCCCTTCCTGGTTCTACCTTCCTGGTAATCCCTTCCTGGTTATACCTTCCTGGTAATCCCGTCCTGGTTCTACCTTCCTGGTAATCCCGTCCTGGTTCTACCTTCCTGGTAATCCCTTCCTGGTTCTACCTTCCTGGTAATCCCTTCCTGGTTCTACCTTCCTGGTAATCCCGTCCTGGTTCTGCCTTCCTGGTAATCCCTTCCTGGTTCTACCTTCCTGGTAATCCCTTCCTGGTTCTACCTTCCTGGTAATCCCGTCCTGGTTCTACCTTCCTGGTAATCCCGTCCTGGTTCTACATTCCTGGTAATCCCTTCCTGGTTCTACCTTCCTGGTAATCCCTTCCTGGTTCTACCTTCCTGGTAATCCCGTCCTGGTTCTGCCTTCCTGGTAATCCCTTCCTGGTTCTACCTTCCTGGTAATCCCTTCCTGGTTCTACCAACCTGGTAATCCCGTCCTGGTTCTACCTTCCTGGTAATCCCGTCCTGGTTCTACCTTCCTGGTAATCCCTTCCTGGTTCTACCTTCCTGGTAATCTTGTCCTGGTTCTACCTTCCTGGTAATCCCTTCCTGGTTCTACCTTCCTGGTAATCCCGTCCTGGTTCTACCTTCCTGGTAATCCCTTCCTGGTTCTACCTTCCTGGTAATCCCTTCCTGGTTCTACCTTCCTGGTAATCCTGTCCTGGTTCTACCTTCCTGGTAATCCCTTCCTGGTTCTACCTTCCTGGTAATCCCGTCCTGGTTCTACCTTCCTGGTATTCCCGTCCTGGTTCTACCTTCCTGGTAATCCCTTCCTGATTCTACCTTCCTGGTAGTTCCGTCCTGGTTCTACCTTCCTGGTAATCCCTTCCTGGTTCTACCTTCCTGGTACTCCCTTCCTGGTACCGTCTTGCTGATGCTACCTATGTATTGGTGTAGGCTAGCAAGGCCACTACAGCATGACCGTTGGAAGGCATTCAAAAGTCCTGTATAACACGCCACAGTCTCATTAAGTATTAAGCAGCGAGTCAGGCCTTAAATCATCCAGGTGGTCCCCAGCCTGCTGACCCTCCTACGCCTGGCGGAGGCAGGGGCAGGAGCAGCGTTTCATCACTGATACAGCAAACTGGACACCCCGCTGATTTAATGGAGTACAATTACACTGTTTCTGACACAATAGACGGCTAACATTTATACAGCTCCCTCCCACCACCGTACAAACGTGGGCAAACATACATTTATTTAGCCACTAAGCTTCACGCTGTTTCACATATTCGTAAACTGGATCTAGTGGTTTTCTGCGGCACCACTCACATACTATAAGATTATCTAATATTTCTTGACCTTTATTTCACCAGGCAATTCTTATTTAGAACGAGATGCTGGCAAGCAGCACGAGGCCTCCTGTGGGGATGGGATTAGAAACTCTAAGTGTGGTACCAACAAAATAGATACAGATAGAAGGAGCATGGCAACAAACACAAATTAACTCGAGCACAAATTGACACCAAAATACTGCTATAAGAATATTTCAAACACGACAGCAAGACAACATTGTAACAATTCGGCTCGATACCAAAGCTGCATGACGACCACACGTTGTTTTAACAATACAGCGCAGAAACGACACATCACGACAACAGGACAAAGTGACGACGTCACAAAAAAAAGAAATAACATGCAAATAAGTTGACCATTAAACATGTTGACAACACATCCCATAAACTAAACATCGTACCGACAACGAAACACGGAAACAGCGCCAAATGAGAACGAAAGACACATGCTAACAAGAAAACATTCTAACAACGGCGATTGAATATAAGGCGACAACAGCTGTCCGCGATCGAGTCTTTGAGTGTGTCAACGGAAACAAAACCATCTAGCTAACAATATTTTGGCAGCTCGTTCTAGTCAATATGTGAAAGGAACCGAAAGAGAACCTTTTTGTGTATTAGGTAAGCCTATGTCAAATTGGGGGAACAGCAGGTATCAGGTATAACCTGTTGCACCTGATGTTCAAGCACAGAGGGTTTATTACAGAGTACATAGAGAGGTGAAGTGTCCTATGAGATGTACTGCTAGCCAACCTGATGTTCAAGCACAGAGGGTTTATTACAGAGTACATAGAGAGGTGACGTGTCCTATGAGATACACTGCTAGCCGACCTGATGTTCAAGCACAGAGGGTTTATTACAGAGTACATAGAGAGGTGAAGTGTCCTATGAGATACACTGCTAGCCGACCTGATGTTCAAGCACAGAGGGTTTATTACAGAGTACATAGAGAGGTGAAGTGTCCTATGAGATACACTGCTAGCCGACCTGATGTTCAAGCACAGAGGGTTTATTACAGAGTACATAGAGAGGTGACGTGTCCTATGAGATACACTGCTAGCCGACCTGATGTTCAAGCACAGAGGGTTTATTACGGAGTACATAGAGAGGTGACGTGTCCTATGAGATACACTGCTAGCCAACCTGATGTTCAAGCACAGAGGGTTTATTACAGAGTACATAGAGAGGTGACGTGTCCTATGAGATACACTGCTAGCCGACCTGATGTTCAAGCACAGAGGGTTTATTACAGAGTACATAGAGAGGTGAAGTGTCCTATGAGATACACTGCTAGCCGACCTGATGTTCAAGCACAGAGGGTTTATTACGGAGTACATAGAGAGGTGAAGTGTCCTATGAGATACACTGCTAGCCAACCTGATGTTCAAGCACAGAGGGTTTATTACAGAGTACATAGAGAGGTGACGTGTCCTATGAGATACACTGCTAGCCAACCTGATGTTCAAGCACAGAGGGTTTATTACAGAGTACATAGAGAGGTGACGTGTCCTATGAGATACACTGCTAGCCGACCTGATGTTCAAGCACAGAGGGTTTATTACGGAGTACATAGAGAGGTGAAGTGTCCTATGAGATACACTGCTAGCCAACCTGATGTTCAAGCACAGAGGGTTTATTACAGAGTACATAGAGAGGTGACGTGTCCTATGAGATGTACTGCTAGCCGACCTGATGTTCAAGCACAGAGGGTTTATTACAGAGTACATAGAGAGGTGACGTGTCCTATGAGATACACTGCTAGCCAGAGCTGTAGTACTCGAGACCGGTCTCGGTCTCGAGACCGGTCTCGAGACCACTTTTTTAAGGTCTCGGTCTCGTCTCGGTCTCGGTTACATTTGGACTCGGTCTCGACTCGGTCTCGGACAGTAAGGACTCGTAAATTCCTCCGAGACCAGCCGAGACCAGCGTAGAAATTATCGCCCACAATTTTTTCTAGCAAAATATTTAAGTATGACATGTAGAGGCTGTATTTCCATTGGCTGTATTTCGTCCAGAGTCAGACTGTTTTTTTCTGATGTGGCTTATCCCGCCAATGGCTATCTACTTTTGAAGAAAAGCCCACCCCCAGCGTCGCTAGAGCGTGCACCCATTCACGTAAATACTTCAATCTTAAACATATGCTCGATCATGTCTCCACAATCTGCCATTATATTCGTTTTGCCTATATTCAGCACACTGAGCACAAATAAATAATTTGTCCGAAAACTCACAGCGGTTAGTAATTAAAATACATATATAATGTTGAAAATCTACAGCCGACGTCCTTCCATGACTTTTCCTAAATACGTACATTTTACCTTGTCCCGTTTTCAGAATTGCAAAATCACAAACCGAACAATATATAAAACTACTATTTACATGTTTTTTGATACCTAAACTGCCTTCCTGTCGCCAAAATCCCACGCCGCTGGGCGTTGGTACCCTAATTACGGTACCCAGACACCGATCACACTTCACTGAGCCTATGATGGCAATGGTTGAATGGGCGATACACAGACAAATACTACGAGAACACATATAGACAATAGTCTGATTGGCTTGGTTGAACTACAAAAAGAGGTACGTTTATAAAGAAATATGTTTCACTAAATAAACAGAACGAATTCCGCCAAATACATACAGCCTCATTGTGTCATGCGCCTATTGTACTCAATAATTAATAACGAATGAACCACAGTGTATTCATATAGCCTACAAGAGACTTCAACAAAATATTGTTTTATATCGAAATTAAACGAATATAAACAATAATTATTAATAGGCTTACTACAAATGGGCGATAAATGAAATTACTCATGCACACAGAAGGACGTGGGACATACATACGTCCGGGGCATATGGCAGAAAGAGCATAAAACTAGACCGGTTATGGTCCAATCTATATCAAACTGGACCCGTTTTGGTCCGATCTTCATTAAACTGGACGGGTTTCGGTCTGATCTATATGAACACTGCTGCTGTCTCATGTGCACTCGTAACAAGACTAATGAACACTGTGCGCATTGCAACCGGTTCGTTTGCGTGTCCTGCTCAAGCAGACAAACAACTGAAGCTGCGTGCCTGTGGACGGATAAATAATTATAAATAGATTTGTTTATCGGCCAATCATGCGCAAATCATTTGATTGCAAGTCGCTTGTGATCTAAAACGTGTTAACATTTACTACATCAACATAGGACATACAGTTTGATGGATTTTCATTTATTCGATTTTTTTAAATTTTAATATGATAGCCTGTGCATTTTAAAATCATGGTTTTATTTTCGTATTTTATGTCTACATAAGACAATAAATAGGCCTACATACTATTTTAATAAAATTCATTTCATTCAGGATGACAACACAATAGATGATCTGATGCTGTTGGTCAAGTGTTTTTTTACATTGGTCACTGGACCAAAAACATGTAATATTATTTAGTGTTGATATGACTGGTCTCGGTCTCGGCCCCCTTCGGTATCGGTCTCGTCTCGGTCTCGGCCCCCTTCGGTCTCGGTCTCGTCTCGGTCTCGGCCCCCTTCGGTCTTGGTCTCGTCTCGGTCTCGGCCCCCTTCGGTCTCGGTCTCGTCTCGGTCTCGCTTTAGGTGGTCTCGAGCACAGCTCTGCTGCTAGCCAACCTGATGTTCAAGCACAGAGGGTTTATTACAGAGTACATAGAGAGGTGACGTGTCCTATGAGATACACTGCTAGCCGACCTGATGTTCAAGCACAGAGGGTTTATTACACGTTGTCTTACTTAACCAACATGCAGCCCCGCAGCCCTGTGGTGGCTTATGGAGACATGATGGGAGACGCTCGGGTGCTATTTACCTCCACAGACAGTCTGTAGTTAACAGGACAAACACATGGTCCTTCTACTATTTCTGTGTGCTGCTGGTCTGATTAAGTCATGTTTGGGGACCCTGGAGGGAGGTGACCAGGGCCGGGTGGTTGATGGTGACTGGAGTGGGCTACTAGGACACAGCAAGCCGCTCAAGCAAAAGTAAAACTTAAAGACGGCTCGCATTCCCCCTCCTATGTGCCATGCTAATGCTAGCATGCTAATGTAGCACAGGCATTCGATGATCTGGGGCCCACCAACAGCTAGTTTGGAGGTCATTTTGACACACACACTCACCGGCAAATGCTTAGAAGAGCGATGGGATTGGCCAGGGGTAAACAACTAGATTTAGCCGCGGGCCATTTCTGTCCGCGTTGATGGTCTGGGGTCTGGAACCTAATTATAATAACAAATGACCGCAAACTGCCCAGTCGAATTCCTGGTGAATTTATCATCCCTTCGACCAGCATGGTTGGTTTTTCATCTCCACCTGTGCATCGGTTTCAACGAGAGAACATCAGGGATTGCAAATAACGCAGCCTGTCGCTGACCCCTGGCACGGGGTCACCTCGCTGATCGTACACGCAGAGAGGACTTGGACAAAGGTAATGCGTCGGAGTCTTGCAGGACGCGGTGGGAGGGATAAGGCCCCATAATGCAGACAGCCAGTGGGAGTGAGCCTCTGAGGCGTGTGGGAGGTCTTTGTGCCGAAACACAGACACGTCTCCATCCTGCTACTTCACCAAAGAGAGAGAGGGAGAGAGAGAGAGAGAGAAGGAGAAAGAGGAATGGAAATATATATTCAAAGTGTGTGTGTGTCAGCGTTTTGGGCTCTGTGCTCCTCCCGACTGAGATGTGTTCTCTGTACACCGCACATGGTAGGTGGCCGGGTGGTGAACGTGTACATTTTGTTGTGTAATTTTTCTATTTTTTGTTTGTTCTCATGGCCTGTCCTCCCTCTCCTCCCCTGGTAGGTGGGCTGCGTGTTTGTTTGGGATTAGAGAAGTGTGGAGGCGACTCTGGTGTTCTCCACCGCTCTGGACCGCCCCCTGGGTCGACCAAGCACAGGGAAACAAGGAGATAGAGACGGAGAGAGAGTGTAGGCCCGCCCACTTACAGGCACGGGCCTCTGCACGGGCACTAGTGGGCCCAATCTGGCCCTTTGCTTTAGCACTGTGGGTGGCAGGAAGCGGAGATCCAAAAGGAATACTTAATGGCCGGCTCCTCCAGTTCTCCTGATTGGTTCCCCACTCACAGGGTTTATTTTCGGGGAATGTTTTGCTCCGCATCAGAAAATGAATCCTGTTACATGTCGTGCTTGAAAATGTCGAAGTGAGCACCAGCAGGTCTCCAGAAAGCAAGCTAGCGATACACTTTACTTTTATGCTATCCCATCAAGGTGCTTTAGCCCCGCAGCTGTGCTCCTTTTCAGAATCTGAAGTGACAGGACAGCCACTCATTTGGGAACTGAAAATCACCCAGCCGGTACTCTCAGACACACTTAAACCATGTCCACACACTCACACACATGCCTCGTATTCACTCGTCATTTCTACCAATTCCGCCCTCCATATGACATGGGCACATGAGAATGGAGTCAGCGTGCACATGTAGCACAGGTAGCACAGGTATCGTAGCACGGCGGTGAAACCATGACAACACTGCAGACAGACAGAACAACTGACCAATAGGGTTAAGTGCTTCCTTTCACGGTGACTGCAGCCAGACAGTCTGAGATGACAGCTTTAAAGGAGGAATATTAAAGGGGAGGAATTTCACTTTAATCTGATTACCAGACCGCTGAAATCACCACTGGTGGAACGACACTGACTGGTGAGTGTGAAGGAAAAAAAGCTGAAATACATCTAGCACCGGGCTTTTGAAATGTGCAAATTTGACAATAAATGGATATTACCTGCTGAATAGAAACATGCAAGAGTAACGGTTGCTGATATTCTCTTTTTAAGAGCAGAATGTTGAGCGTAGTATTAAAACCATCCATCAAATTTGTTATGAACCTGTATGAAAAGTATCAAATTATTGCCTGCGTCAAGCTACCTGTTATCTAGCTACTGAAGCAATATTTATGCAAGAAACTGTAGAGTACATACAGGTTCAGCTTTCACACACGCTCACATTTTTTCCCTCTCCCGAAGGGTTCATTTCCGATCCCTGAGAAAAGCACTTTGAATTCCTTTAACTTTTAAGTAGAGCTCTTTTGGTTCAATATTGTTGTTTTTAGATATATCTCTTATGGGTTCCGTGTAGTTCGCGATAGTTCTACTTGGAATGCAAACGGATTGCGCCGGAAAGGCAGAAATGTTTCTACTTCGGGGACAGCTGAAAAAAACAGTTGACAGGCCGCCTGTTCAAAGAAGCTGTTTTTGAAACCCCTTAATTGGTCAAAATTCGAATTTTTCTAGAACATTCCGATCCTCACCCAATATTAGCAGTACCCGGCACACTAGATGAACGCCTCCTTCGCCCCCCCGGTCAGCAGTCTACCTCACGGAGCCCCGCTCTCCCGCCTCCTACATTCCCTCCACACGGACGACTATAACTACAACGGCGCATCTGTTGAGCTCCTCTAGTTTGCCGATGACAAAGCAGCGGTGTTTGCTCTCATCAGTGATGGCCAGGAGTCCAGTACCGTGGGGAGGTCCACCAGCTGGTGGCCTGGTGCAGTCAAACACCCGCGTACTTTCACAGACAAAACCGTGGAGGTGGTTTTCAGAGAGTTTCCGCCTTCATATGCTGGGCTCATCCAACTGGATCGTCACCTTCGACCTTGATTGTCTGGTTTGCCTTTTGCAACATCGTCTTTGCAGGAATACGTGCTAACACCCGGCCTCCATTGCGATCCTACATGACGCCAGGGCGAGGAAGCGGCCAGGCAGGATCATCGTTCAGCCCTTTATTCTGGTCACCTACCGTTCCCGAACCGACGGCAGGCAGAGAGCAGGCAGGCAGTACGGGTCAATTATCACCACTAAATCCCTATCTCTAACCTGTTTCATGTTCTGTGCAAGCAAATGTATTGTTCAGTGTCCTAGGATATCCTGAAAGGCGTTTAAAATGTCATGTATCGGTATTATTATAATTTCGTACAATTAAAAAATATATATATATCATAATTATTATTATTATGCAGACATCTGTCTTAAAAGGCTAATTGAAAAAGCTTTTATACCTAGTTCTGAAAAGGCCAGTGTTGTCTCCAGCATTATCCCGTCTTGAGAACGTATTTTGGTACCTGCTGTTCTTCCTACTAACTTTCTCTATTAGATAGTCAGGAAACCTTTTATGCCCGCTTTGACCGGGACAACAAAGACCCAGCCATTAAATTGGAGCTCTCCCCAGACGTTGTGCCCTTCAGTCTGTTTATCGCCAAAATATCTTCTGCACCCAGCAGGGTGAACGCAGGCAAGGCGGCTGGTCCTGATGGTGTCCCCGGCCGTGTGCTCAGAGCATGTGCTGGGCAGCTGGCTGGGGTCTTCATGGACATTTACAACCTGTCACTGTCCCTAGTGGTTGTCCCAATGTTCCTCAAGACCACAACCATTGAGCCAGTGCCGAAGCAATTGACTGTGTCATGCCTAAATGACTTTCGACCAGTTGCGCTCACACCCACAATCGAAATTGAAAGACTAATTTTGTCTCACCTTAAATCCTGCCTCCCTCCAACCCACATCAGTTTGCCCATCACCCTAACAGGTCTACTGAGGACACCATCTCCACTACTGTCCACCCTGACCCACCTGGACAAAACCAACACCTATGTGAGGATGCTGTTCACACACTTCAGCTCAGCATTCAATCTGGTCATCCCCTCTAGGCTGGTTACCAAACCTAGACCTAGACTAGACTTCCTAACCAACAGACCTTAGTCGGTCAGGTTGGACAACCTCACCTCCTTCACCCTGACCTTCAACACCGGTGTCCCACAGGGCTGTCTACTTAGCCCACTCTTATACTCCTCTTCACCCACTACTGCGTACCTCTACACAGCTCCAATACCATTGTCAAGTTTGCAGATGATAGCACAGTTGTTGGTCTTATCAGGGACAACGACGAGGCAGCCTACAGAGAGAAGGTCAGATAAGCTGTGCAGATAACAACATGGCAATAGATGCCAAGAAAACCAAAAAACTGTGGATTACGGGGAGACAAATAGCTGTATACATGCCCCAGTTCTTATTGATGAGACCACGGTGGAACGTGTGGCCAACAACAAATTCCTGGATGTGTCCACATCTCCATTGACCTATGTATCCTGGTCCCTCAACACCACAACACTGGTCGAAAAGGCACAACAGTGCCTGTGCTTATTAAGATGCTCAAGGCGCCCCACCAATCTACTAACAGCGGTCAAGAGCATTCTAACCAACTGTGCCACAGTCTGGTACAACGGTTGCCCTGCGTCCGACTGTAAGTCCCTGCAGCGGTTGGTGAAAACCGCCCGGCGCATCAACCCCTCACACCCATCCATAAACTGTTTGCACTCCTGCCTTGAGGAAAGTGTTACAGATCTCTATTCACCCGCACCAGCAGGCTCAGGAACAGTTTCTTCCCTACTGCTGTTAACCTACTGAACTCTGAAACCCTTCGCTAGCATGCACACTACTACCTCATTCATTTGATCTGCCATTTGCACAATACATCCTGTGGTCTTCTTGCTACCTCTTCCCTACACACTGCTAGCCTATTTATTATATTTGCCTTTTGCACAACGCTTATCATTTGTACTATCTTGTTACCACTTGCACAGATGTTCTCCACTTGTATTGCCCTCTGCACATTTGCAAATTGCTACATTGTTGAACTGAATACCTGCACATTTACTTATCCATGTCAATTGCACATCCTCACACTGTACTCCATATCATTTTTGCACTGCTCTTTTGAACTTCTGGCTGGATGCAAACTGCATTTCCTTGTATTGTACTTGTACTGTCCATTGACAAAAAAGTGTAATCTAATCTAATCTTTGCATGACTGCCATTTATGAAAACATTTCACTAATATCTAGCCCTTGAAGACTCAACCAGCTGAAGCATATAATACACAGTGATGACTGCCAACTTTGCAGCAGTTATATAATAAAAGGATGAATGATAGACTAGATGATAGTCTAGAGATTTAAGTAGAGAAGGTGAAGCATGCAAATATCGTATAACAACGTAAACAAGTAAAACCATTAAAGTCACTTGCACAATATATTTTCTTTGCTGGCTTGACATACATGGTTCAGTTCCTATAAAGGAAACCAATTTATATCTTTAACTTCCTGTGTTTTTTCATCTAACCAAATACATTTTCATGAAAAGCATGTTTCATGTTCAATTAAAGCACTATGTGGAATAATAATTTAGATCCAACAGAAGTAGGGAGAGTGAGTTATAAAATAGCATTTAATAAGTTGTATTTGCATTTAGTACCGATTCTAGTTGTTATTACAATTGAAAATCCAATTGCAGGTGGGCAATAATTGTGCAGATAGATATATAGTAATTATAATACTGTGTAATCAGCATAAACAGGAAATGCACAATATCTTAACATTGTACATTTTCCATTTGAATATAAAGTCAACAACATAGGACTCAAGATAAAGCCCTGTGAAACGCCTTCTGTGAACTACATGACTGTGTTCCATCACTACAATTAGTTTGAAACCAGTTGCAGATGTGCTATAACCGGGCCAAATGTACACAGGTTTTTCAAAACCGTTCGGTGATCTTCTGCATTGAACGCTCTGACAGATAAACAAACACAGAAGCACGTGTTCATTCCTACCAAATTGGATTATGTTCAAAATGCAATTTTCTGATAAATGGAACCGTTACTTTTTATTTACCAATGCATCCAGGATTTTAGCAAAAGACAACAAATTAGAGATCGCTTGATAGTTATCAAGTGTGCACCCTTACGTGATGTAGCGCATGAGCGATAATTGTAGTAGCACAAAACCAATAAGCCGGGATCTAGCATATCAGCTACGTGGATTTTGTATGTGTTTACAACTAGCAAGGGCCTCATTTTTCGGTGAACAGACTTAGCAAAAACCCTTGCCAATTAAAATCAGAGTGTTCCTGCATAATTACTAAATGCTTCTGTATTCCTCTATCATTTACTCCTCTCACTTTTGGGGTGTAGAGTTATTTTCAAAGAGATAATCTGGCTTCACTAATGTGTCCATTAAAGTAATCAGCAAATACATTTGAATCCATTGGAGATATAGGTTCCAACCCTATCTGTTGTGACAGTATGGAGATATAGGGCCCAACCCTATCTGTTAATATATGTGGAGATATAGGGTCCAACCCTATCTGTTAATATGTGTGGATATATAGGGTCCAACCCTATCTGTTGTGACAGTATGGAGATATAGGTTCCAACCCTATCTGTTAATATGTGTGGATATATAGGGTCCAACCCTATCTGTTAATATGTGTGGATATATAGGGTCCAACCCTATCTGTTAATATGTGTGGATATATAGGGTCCAACCCTATCTGTTGTGACAGTATGGAGATATAGGGCCCAACCCTATCTGTTAATATGTGTGGAGATATAGGGTTTAACCGTATCTGTTAATATGTGTGGTGATATAGGGTCCAACCCTATCTGTTAATATGTGTGGAGATATAGGGTCCAGCCCTATCTGTTAATATATGTGGAGATATAGGGTCCAACCCTATCTGTTAATATATGTGGAGATATAGGGTCCAACCCTATCTGTTAATATGTGTGGAGATATAGGGTCAACCCTATCTGTTAATATGTGTGGAGATATAGGGTCCAGCCCTATCTGTTAATATATGTGGAGATATAGGGTCCAACCCTATCTGTTAATATATGTGGAGATATAGGGTCCAACCCTATCTGTTAATATGTGTGGAGATATAGGGTCAACCCTATCTGTTAATATGTGTGGAGATATAGGGTCCAACCCTATCTGTTAATATATGTGGAGATATAAGGTCCAACCCTATCTGTTAATATGTGTGGAGATATAGGGTCCAACCCTATCTGTTAATATGTGTGGAGATATAGGGTCCAACCCTATCTGTTAATATGTGTGGATATATAGGGTCCAACCCTATCTGTTGTGACAGTATGGAGATATAGGGTCCAACCCTATCTGTTAATATGTGTGGATATATAGGGTCCAACCCTATCTGTTAATATGTGTGGAGATATAGGGTCCAACCCTATCTGTTAATATGTGTGGAGATATAGGGTCCAACCCTATCTGTTAATATGTGTGGAGATATAGGGTCCAGCCCTATCTGTTAATATATGTGGAGATATAGGGTCCAACCCTATCTGTTAATATGTGTGGATATATAGGGTCCAACCCTATCTGTTGTGACAGTATGGAGATATAGGGTCCAACCCTATCTGTTAATATATGTGGAGATATAGGGTCCAACCCTATCTGTTAATATGTGTGGAGATATAGGGTCAACCCTATCTGTTAATATGTGTGGAGATATAGGGTCCAACCCTATCTGTTGTGACAGTATGGAGATATAGGGTCCAACCCTATCTGTTAATATGTGTGGATATATAGGGTCCAACCCTATCTGTTGTGACAGTATGGAGATATAGGGTCCAACCCTATCTGTTAATATGTGTGGATATATAGGGTCCAACCCTATCTGTTGTGACAGTATGGAGATATAGGGTCCAACCCTATCTGTTGTGCATTTTTTTGAGGAGTACAGGATATTTGAGGTAAACAACACCACTAATCTTAAAAAAAGGGTTCTGGAATTGATTTCCACTTGCAGATTTGTTGCTCAGGACCAGAGTTTCAATTGATGAAAGTGGATGATGCTACTAATGCTAATTCCAGGCTTAGACAGAGGTGGATAATGGCTTGTGGTGAAACATTTAAATCCAGCCTCTGTACATTTAGATGTAAAAACCCAAGACCATTGAATATCAGAAATTCGAATATTGTTGTTGTTGTAGCAAACCAACGACATGAATGACAACAGTATATATCCGTGAGTGACGCACAAAAGGTTTGGGATCGTTGCAGTAGTTGCCTTCATTCTAGCCCCACGACAACATTTTATCACAGAGGACAACGATGTTTCTAGAGAAAAACTTACAATTTCCACATTACTCATGTAGGTTTGAGCAAGGTCTTCCCGCCACGAAAGTGATGAGGAACAAGCATTATCTCCCATTGAGAAGACAGAGGGACAATAATTTGACTGTCTCTGTTGATTTACTGCTGACAACGTTTAAGACCTTCCCTTACGCCTAAAAAAATAAATAAATTGGATGTTGGCACCTGCAGACTTGAGCCGCATGAACCCGTGCCAACATCCTTCCAGTTATGGTCGTATTGTCTGGTCAGCATTGTGGTTCGGTGATTGTGGTTCGGGCTTTTTCTTAAATGCCGAAAAATAGTCTTTCAAGACGACAGTCATCACAGCTGAATGTTATGTGAAATGTATCTTTCACAACTAGTATTAACATATCACATGTGTTGTACGTCATTGCTGTAATCTTGTGTAAAAATCTATCTAGAGATGAGGCGACGGGTAACATCGTCTCCGTTTCTTGCCCCTTCGAAACCAAATCCAAATTAATTGATCAAATAAATAGATGAATATGTTAAACGTAAAACTTCTAGTTTGAAGGGTAAATCCAATTAAAATCAAAGAAAATGTAAACCCAAGTAAAATGGTCAAATCACTAAAAAAATACATCATAATTTTAACAACAAGAAGCAAACGACATAATTGGCCAGAACAGCGGCCAGTGGCCAGAGGTTGCAGAAAGCATCTTACCACAATGTAAACTCTGTTACTTCTTTTGGCGCCACCCTTAGCACATCTCCCTTGTCTCCCAGCCTCTCAGTCCTGCATGGATACAGTAAAGCCCTCGTCAAGGACAACACACATATATTACTTACAGGCCAAATCTTAACAAGCTAATTAAGAAGGCTGTTTTAAAGTGCTCCGTGTTTGTTTATTTGTGTATCACCGTGCTCTCACAAATTAGAGACCAAAGGCTTGTCTGAACTTTTATTGTAATCACGCCTACCACGGTTAAGTTTGCTGGTGTCAATTTGCCTTAATGAAGCCGGGTCTAAGCCAACGCCATTAGTGGGGCTTAGTAGTGGAACAACACGGCCCTATATGCAAGCAGGAAGAGCGGTCAGCGGGAAGAGCGGTCAACGGGAAGAGGTGTCAGCGGGAAGAGCGGTCAGCGGGAGGAGCGGTCAGCGGACAGGCTCCGTGGATTTCTAGTGGGCACTCAGTCGCGACCTAAACGTCAGATCACTCATCTTGTTTGTGCCTAAATGCTTTCCCTCTGAAATTATACATAAACTTTATAATTTTTGTACTTTATGTTAAAGTTCATTTCAGACATATTTTAAATATAGAAAGCATTCTAAGATGCCATCTTGGTACATTATCCACATGACCCATCACATGACCCACTTGATTATCCACATGACCCACCACATGACCCACCACATGACCCACCACATGACCCACTTGATTATCCACATGACCCACCACATGACCCATCACATGACCCACCACATGACCCACTTGATTATCCACATGACCCACCACATGACCCACCACATGACCCACCACATGACCCACTTGATTATCCACATGACCCACCACATGACCCACCACATGACCCACCACATGACCCACTTGATTATCCACATGACCCACCACATGACCCACCACATGACCCACCACATGACCCACTTGATTATCCACATGACCCACCACATGACCCACCACATGACCCACCACATGACCCACTTGATTATCCACATGACCCACCACATGACCCACCACATGACCCACCACATGACCCACTTGATTATCCACCACATGACCCACTTGATTATCCACCACATGACCCACTTGATTATCCACATGACCCACCACATGACCCATCACATGACCCACCACATGACCCATCACATGACCCACCACATGACCCACCACATGACCCATCACATGACCCACCACATGACCCACTTGATTATCCACCACATGACCCACTTGATTATCCACATGACCCACCACATGACCCATCACATGACCCACCCAGCTGTACTGCACTAGAATAATTTACAAACAGCAAATAATGTCAATTTAAGAAATATATCAAATGAAGATTTCGCCTAATAGGCTGAACTGATATGCTGATGAGTTGTTGTTGTGTACAGAGAAGTTCTAGTAGTAAACAGGAAGCTCATAATCTACTGCAAAATAAATATCTATATCAACACCTTGAACCAATTGATTTCACTTGTTGGGTTAATAATTATGCATTCGAAGGATTTAGCTACACTGCACATCCAAGTCTCTCCACAGCTACATTGCACATCCAAGTCTCTCCACAGCTACACTGCACATCCATTTATCTCCACAGCTACACTGCACATCCATTTATCTCCACAGCTACACTGCACATCCATTTCTCTCCACAGCTACACTGCACATCCATTTCTCTCCACAGCTACACTGCACATCCATGAGTTTGCTCAGAAGTCACTAGTTGTATTCCTTTTACATGCAACAATTAATAATTCATATTTCAAGAAAAGAGTTTAAAATTCTTCCCAGTACACCGGTTTCTCTGTTAAGTCCACAATTCAAACAATACTTCTTACTCTGAGGTACAGTTAGATGAATTGGGATTGCGTTAGTTTGTGTGGAGAGTAGCCGTCTCTTATAACCAAGGAACGGCTATGCCAATGCATTTGTACTAGCGTAATGTATTTCTCAAAATATTCTCAAAATAACACCAGACATAGTCATTCATTTTTTCATTAGTGATCGCTTTGATCACCTGCAAGATGGAAATGATTTTCATCCGTGCGAAAGTAAAGATAATGACCATTTTCACAATATTGAGATCAACGATGAGAAAATGAAGAAATCCATCCCTTCTCCATTTACCTGAGTACAGCCCACCTTCAACTCACATTAGCGTCAGCGTGAAAAGCTTAAGTCATTCCTAGCACCAGAACCAATTGAAAAAAATACAATCTCAAACACAAGTGGGAGAAAAGAATTGAGAATTTAGGAGTTAAAGCCGCAAACTCTAAACACATTAGCTCGGGGCGCACAATTGGAAAATGAAGCTGTGACTTGAGTTAATCTCGATGTAACGGGAGGATTGTCATTTTCTAAGAAATGCGTTGACCTTAACGCGCGACCCATCGATCCAGCTCGATCGTTTTTTTTCTTTACATACACCAATTAAAACAGCTTCCGTCTGGCCGTCTCTGGGATGGATGAAGCCAACGGTTCTTGAACTCTGTGTTAATTAACCATTAGTGCATATTTTTTTTCACTTCTTACTTTCTGTGTTCCCTGTCTCTCCCCTTTCAGATAACACTCGTACGTCTTCTGACTCGTCGCTTCGTTTTCCACCCTTCACCGGGAAATAAACCAATAACGTGTTTCCACCCCTCCAGCCTGTTTTACGGATGTACCTGGGAAGAGCCGTGTAACTCTGCAAGCCTCAGAGGAGACGAGATGTCTAATATCGTGATGTGTGTGCAATCCGGCTGTGGTTTCAATTAAACATTTATTACTGTGTCTGGGAAGCGAAACTCATTAGGGCTCATGAAAACATAACTGCAATCGGATATTCAAGAAAACTCCCCTTTTCACAGACTGAGCTGCGTACGGTGTCTTTGCTCGTGCGCAGCCGTTCAAATGTTTGGGGTCGCTTGGAAATATCCTGGTTTTCGAATAAAAACGCACCATTGAACGTGACATGAAATAGATCAGAAATACAGAGTAGACCTTGTTAATGTGGTGAATAACTAGTCCAGCTGCAAACGGCTGATTTTTTATGGAATATCTAAATAGGCGTACAAAAGGCCATTATCCGCAACCATCAGTCCCGTGTTCAAATGGCACGTTGTGTTTGCTAATCTAAGTTTATCATTTTAAAAGGCCTGTGATATGGCTTTTTCATTGCAACTCAGCCTAGAAGGCCAGCATCTCGGATTCGCCTCTTCACATATGATGTAGAGTAGTGTACTGCAAGTCCTATTTAATAAAACTGCCAGTTGAGGACATGTGTGGCGACTGTATCTCAAACTAGACATTCTAATGTATTTGTCCTCTTGCTGAATTGGGCACTGGGCCCTCCCACTCCTCTTTCTATTCTGGTTTGAGCCAATTCTCGCTGTTCTGTGAAGGGAATAGCACACAACGTTGTACGACATCGTTCGTTTTGTCAACTTCTCTTATAGAACAGCCTTCATTTCTCAGAACAAGAATCGACCAACCTGTTTCAGAAGTTCTATGTTTCTGGCCATATTGAGCCTGCCATCGAACCCAGAAATGCCGAAGCTTCAGATACATTAGAAATTTGTCTAAAATTGACATTTGTGCGGCAGCTTTAATTAGCAACCACCTTCGTGCCATTGGAACACAGAATAAATGTGTTGCTGATAACGAGCTTCTGTTAGCCTATGTAGATATTTCATTAAACAATCTGCCATATCCAGCTACACTAGTCATTAATAACACTAACAATGTCTACAGTGTATTTATGATCAATGTGATGCTATTTTAAGGTACAAAACATTTTTTTTACACCACCGGAAATGCCGGTAGTCTGTATGTGCGTGCACGAAAGGACAGAAGTAAAGCCAAAGTGAGTGTGTTTAATCTCGGCCTATTCCAGGAGAAGAAACCTGCGGGGATCCCAGCCTCTAGTTGCAGGACGTCTGAGCGACTAGGCGTCTTTGTTATCAACGAAACAGTGGTGGGTAAATACGAGATAAAGAGGCTGAGCGAAACACTGCCATGTCTGTTTTCCCATCTTGTCAGTTAGAATGGCTGCTTCCATTAAGCCAGGCAGCGTGACACGCCGACAACATGTCCCCGTTCCACGTGTGCCCGGACGCGTCGCAGCGGTGCGGAAACTGAGAGAACGCGACGAAGAGGAAGTCCAGGTGTATGTCTAAGCCAGGAAACGTCCTCACCTGTCTTTTCCTGTGATTCCTCTATTCAGCGGACTGACTCCTACTGGCACTCGGAGACCGAGACAATAATGGCTCGTTATTCTTTAAAGGCCACAGACAAAAGGCCTTAGAAAAAACGCAGTAATTGGCAACGCGACAGTATATTTCAATGCGTTCGCCTTTGTTTGCCTCGATGCATTGAAATGGGAGGTTTTATTGAAGGACTGCCCCTTTCGGTGCCCGCACGCCAGAGAACATATTTTCATACAGTGTCGCTGCATCAATGAGAGCGATCACTCGGGAGCTCGGTTTTGTTCGCCCAGACAATCAGTGGGCCTGTGCAGAATGGAGCCGCGAGATTGGGATCATAAAACAGAGGAACAACGAAACGAGCGCGGAGACAACAAAAGCCGTAACACCAAGATCCCATAAGTGGGCCTGTGGAGAACAATGCAGAACAAGCGTGGTCAGTGATTTCAGCCGATCACTTGACTGAATCACCAGGAGTGCAGGGACACACGTCTGAACGCCACGCCTCTCCACGCCACGCCTCTCCACGCCACGCCTCTCCACGCCACGCCTCTCCACGCCTCGCCACGCCACGCCTCTCACGCCACGCCTCTCCACGCCACGCCTCTCCACGCCACGCCTCTCCACGCCACGCATCTCCACGCCACGCCTCTCCACTCCACGCCTCTCCACTCAACACATTAACCTGAACAGTAGTCGGCAATTATTGACTCGACGTCCAGACACTGTGACGCTTCTCATAAAGTTTTAGTACAAAGCTTGACTGTGACCTTCACGTAGTGCCGTGGAACGTGCAAGCGCATACGGAACCTATTTAAATAATACACACGGTCTTTATTGAGACTTGACCCGGGACAGTTTAAACATTATGAAGACATTAGATGGAGAAGAGATAGCAGACAAGTATTAAATTCAATTTGGCCCTTCATTTAAAGCCAACCTACTGAATGTCAACCAATTAAATGTATCGGTAGTTCAAAATGGTTTATAAAAAACACATACGGTTAACATAGGGGTATAGTGTCTGTATCAAGAAGGGTAGTGTCAGTAATAAACATAGAATGGTAGTGTCAGTAATAAACATAGAATGGTAGTGTCAGTAATAAACATAGAATGGTAGTGTCAGTAATAAACATAGAATGGTAGTGTCAGTAATAAACATAGAAAGGTAGTGTCAGTAATAAACATAGAATGGTAGTGTCAGTAATAAACATATAAGGGTAGTGTCAGTATTAATATACATAGAAGGGTAGTGTCAGTAATAAACATATAAGGGTAGTGTCAGTAATATACATAGAAGTGTAGTGTCAGTAATAAACATAGAAGGGTAGTGTCAGTAATAAACATAGAAGGGTAGTGTCAGTAATAAACATAGAAGGGTAGTGTCTGTAATAAACATAGAAGGGTAGTGTCAGTAATAAACATAGAAGGGTAGTGTCAGTAATAAACATATAAGGGTAGTGTCAGTAATAAACATAGAAGGGTAGTGTCAATAATAAACATAGAAGGGTAGTGTCAGTAATAAACATAGAAGGGTGGTGTCAGTAATAAACATAGAAGGGTAGTGTCTGTAATAAACATAGAAGGGTAGTGTCTGTAATAAACATAGAAGGGTAGTGTCAGTAATAAACATATAAGGGTAGTGTCAGTAATAAACATAGAAGGGTAGTGTCAGTAGTAAACATAGAAGGGTAGTGTCAGTAATAAACATAGAAGGGTAGTGTCTGTAATAAACATAGAAGGGTAGTGTCAGTAATAAACATAGAAGTGTAGTGTCAGTAATAAACATATAAGGGTAGTGTCTGTAATAAACATATAAGGGTAGTGTCAGTAATAAACATAGAAGGGTGGTGTCAGTATTGATATACATAGAAGGGTAGTGTCAGTAATAAACATAGAAGGGTAGTGTCAGTAATAAACATAGAATGGTAGTGTCAGTAATAAACATAGAAGGGTAGTGTCAGTAATATACATAGAAGGGTAGTGTCTGTAATAAACATATAAGGGTAGTGTCAGTAATAAACATAGAAGGGTGGTGTCAGTATTAATATACATAGAAGGGTAGTGTCAGTAATAAACATAGAATAGTAGTGTCAGTAGTAAACATAGAAGGGTAGTGTCAGTAATAAACATAGAAGGGTAGTGTCTGTAATAAACATAGAAGGGTAGTGTCAGTAATAAACATAGAAGTGTAGTGTCAGTAATAAACATATAAGGGTAGTGTCTGTAATAAACATATAAGGGTAGTGTCAGTAATAAACATAGAAGGGTGGTGTCAGTATTAATATACATAGAAGGGTAGTGTCAGTAATAAACATAGAAGGGTAGTGTCTGTAATAAACATAGAAGGGTAGTGTCAGTAATAAACATAGAAGTGTAGTGTCAGTAATAAACATATAAGGGTAGTGTCAGTAATATACATAGAAGGGTAGTGTCAGTAATAAACATAGAAGGGTAGTGTCAGTATTAATATACATATAAGGGTAGTGTCAGTAATAAACATAGAAGGGTAGTGTCAGTAATAAACATAGAAGGGTAGTGTCAGTAATAAACATAGAAGGGTAGTGTCTGTAATAAACATAGAAGGGTAGTGTCAGTAATATACATAGAAGGGTAGTGTCAGTAATAAACATAGAAGGGTAGTGTCAGTAATAAACATAGAAGGGTAGTGTCTGTAATAAACATATAAGGGTAGTGTCTGTAATAAACATATAAGGGTAGTGTCTGTAATAAACATATAAGGGTAGTGTCAGTAATAAACATAGAAGGGTAGTGTCAGTAATAAACATATAAGGGTAGTGTCTGTAATAAACATATAAGGGTAGTGTCAGTAATAAACATAGAAGGGTAGTGTCAGTAATAAACATATAAGGGTAGTGTCAGTAATAAAGATAGAAGTGTAGTGTCAGTAATAAACATAGAAGGGTAGTGTCAGTAATAAACATATAAGGGTAGTGTCAGTAATAAACATAGAAGGGTAGTGTCAGTAATAGACATAGAAGGGTAATGTCAGTAATAAACATAGAAGGGTAGTGTCAGTAATAAACATAGAAGGGTAGTGTCAGTAATAAACATAGAAGGGTAGTGTCAGTAATAAACAGAAGTGTAGTGTCAGTAATAAACATAGAAGGGTAGTGTCAGTATTAATATACATAGAAGGGTAGTGTCAGTAATAAACATAGAAGGGTAGTGTCAGTAATAAACATAGAAGGGTAGTGTCTGTAATAAACATAGAAGGGTAGTGTCAGTAATATACATAGAAGGGTAGTGTCAGTAATAAACATAGAAGGGTAGTGTCAGTAATAAACATAGAAGGGTAGTGTCTGTAATAAACATATAAGGGTAGTGTCTGTAATAAACATATAAGGGTAGTGTCTGTAATAAACATATAAGGGTAGTGTCAGTAATAAACATAGAAGGGTAGTGTCAGTAATAAACATATAAGGGTAGTGTCTGTAATAAACATATAAGGGTAGTGTCAGTAATAAACATAGAAGGGTAGTGTCAGTAATAAACATATAAGGGTAGTGTCAGTAATAAAGATAGAAGTGTAGTGTCAGTAATAAACATAGAAGGGTAGTGTCAGTAATAAACATATAAGGGTAGTGTCAGTAATAAACATAGAAGGGTAGTGTCAGTAATACACATAGAAGGGTAATGTCAGTAATAAACATAGAAGGGTAGTGTCAGTAATAAACATAGAAGGGTAGTGTCAGTAATAAACATAGAAGGGTAGTGTCAGTAATAAACATAGAAGGGTAGTGTCAGTAATAAACATAGAAATGTAGTGTCAGTAATAAACATAGAAGGGTAGTGTCAGTAATAAACATAGAAGGGTAGTGTCAGTAATAAACATAGAAGGGTAGTGTCAGTAATAAACATAGAAGGGTAGTGTCTGTAATAAACATATAAGGGTAGTGTCTGTAATAAACATATAAGGGTAGTGTCTGTAATAAACATATAAGGGTAGTGTCAGTAATAAACATATAAGGGTAGTGTCAGTAATAAACATAGAAGGGTAGTGTCAGTATTAATATACATAGAAGGGTAGTGTCAGTAATAAACATAGAAGGGTAGTGTCAGTAATAAACATAGAAGGGTAGTGTCTGTAATAAACATATAAGGGTAGTGTCAGTAATAAAGATAGAAGTGTAGTGTCAGTAATAAACATAGAAGGGTAGTGTCAGTAATAAACATAGAAGGGTAGTGTCAGTATTAATATACATAGAAGGGTAGTGTCAGTAATAAACATAGAAGGGTAGTGTCAGTAATAAACATAGAAGGGTAGTGTCTGTAATAAACATATAAGGGTAGTGTCAGTAATAAACATATAAGGGTAGTGTCAGTAATAAACATATAAGGGTAGTGTCAGTAATAAAGATAGAAGTGTAGTGTCAGTAATAAACATAGAAGGGTAGTGTCAGTATTAATATACATAGAAGGGTAGTGTCAGTAATAAACATAGAAGGGTAGTGTCAGTATTAATATACATATAAGGGGAGTGTCAGTAATATACATAGAAGGGTAGTGTCAGTAATAAACAGAAGTGTAGTGTCAGTAATAAACATAGAAGGGTAGTGTCAGTATTAATATACATAGAAGGGTAGTGTCAGTAATAAACATAGAAGGGTAGTGTCAGTAATAAACATAGAAGGGTAGTGTCTGTAATAAACATAGAAGGGTAGTGTCTGTAATAAACATATAAGGGTAGTGTCAGTAATATACATAGAAGGGTAGTGTCAGTAATATACATAGAAGGGTAGTGTCAGTAATAAACATATAAGGGTAGTGTCAGTATTAATATACATAGAAGGGTAGTGTCAGTAATAAACATAGAAGGGTAGTGTCAGTAATAAACATAGAAGTGTAGTGTCAGTAATAAACATAGAAGTGTAGTGTCAGTAATAAACATAGAAGGGTAGTGTCAGTAATAAACATAGAAGGGTAGTGTCAGTATTAATATACATAGAAGGGTAGTGTCAGTAATAAACATAGAAGGGTAGTGTCAGTAATAAACATAGAAGGGTAGTGTCAGTATTAATATACATAGAAGGGTAGTGTCAGTAATAAACATAGAAGGGTAGTGTCAGTAATAAACATAGAATAGTAGTGTCAGTAATAAACATAGAAGAGTAGTGTCAGTAATAAACATAGAAGGGTAGTGTCAGTAATAAACATAGAATAGTAGTGTCAGTAATAAACATATAAGGGTAGTGTCAGTAATAAACATAGAAGGGTAGTGTCAGTAATAAACATATAAGGGTAGTGTCAGTAATAAACATAGAAGGGTAAAGTCAGTAATAAACATATAAGGGTAGTGTCAGTAATAAACATAGAAGGGTAGTGTCAGTAATAAACATAGAAGGGTAGTGTCTGTAATAAACATAGAAGGGTAGTGTCTGTAATAAACATATAAGGGTAGTGTCAGTAATATACATAGAAGGGTAGTGTCAGTAATATACATAGAAGGGTAGTGTCAGTAATAAACATATAAGGGTAGTGTCAGTATTAATATACATAGAAGGGTAGTGTCAGTAATAAACATAGAAGGGTAGTGTCAGTAATAAACATGGAAGTGTAGTGTCAGTAATAAACATAGAAGGGTAGTGTCAGTAATAAACATAGAAGGGTAGTGTCAGTATTAATATACATAGAAGGGTAGTGTCAGTAATAAACATAGAAGGGTAGTGTCAGTAATAAACATAGAAGGGTAGTGTCAGTATTAATATACATAGAAGGGTAGTGTCAGTAATAAACATATAAGGGTAGTGTCAGTAATAAACATAGAAGGGTAGTGTCAGTAATAAACATAGAATAGTAGTGTCAGTAATAAACATAGAAGGGTAGTGTCAGTAATAAACATGAAAGGGTAGTGTCAGTAATGAACATAGAAGGGTAGTGTCAGTAATAAACATAGAAGGGTAGTGTCAGTAATAAACATAGAAGGGTAGTGTCAGTAATAAACATATAAGGGTAGTGTCAGTATTAATATACATAGAAGGGTAGTGTCAGTAATAAACATAGAAGGGTAGTGTCAGTATTAATATACATAGAAGGGTAGTGTCAGTAATAAACATAGAAGGGTAGTGTCAGTAATAAACATAGAAGGGTAGTGTCAGTATTAATATACATAGAAGGGTAGTGTCAGTAATAAACATAGAAGGGTAGTGTCAGTAATAAACATTAATATATGATATATATAGTATACAGTACATACGCTAGGAGGTCCAACTATGGTCCAACTATGGTCCAAATACGGTCCAACCATGGTCCAACTATGGCCTTGTGTTTTAATGTTAATGCGATATGTGTGATTGTGTGATGTCATCTCACTTAAAAATGCTTCAGGGCAGAAATCAATCACAGAAACTTTGACAAATGAAAGGCATCATAAACTTGGACTTTTAATCTCCCCAACAATC
Source organism: Dallia pectoralis (assembly GCA_029465975.1). Classification (NCBI taxonomy): domain Eukaryota; kingdom Metazoa; phylum Chordata; class Actinopteri; order Esociformes; family Umbridae; genus Dallia; species Dallia pectoralis. The sequence goes on from CM055756.1 coordinate 2,924,166, forward strand.
TGAGCCTAGTCACCTCTTTGATTTGGGGGAGAATTTCTTGCTTTTCAATCTAGGCAACCTCAAATGGCTGTCTTCATCTTCAGGAGACCTGCGTTCCAGGGGCCCCTCTCCCATCTGGGGGCCACCTGGGGAGGTGTAATTCCCTTTTCTGTGCTGGCCTGAGCGACTGAGGGACAGAGATGATGCCGCAGAGCTATGGGCCCTCACTCCCTGTCACCCGATTAGGAGCAGAGATATGGGATGAATGACTGACTGGCCGGCTGGCTGACTGACCGACTGTGTGGCCGGCTGGCTGAGTCGCGGTGCGGTTTGTTTCACATGCCGGTGTGCATGTTCAAGGTGATCAGAGGCTCTCCGGCGGCCGCCGTCGTGGCAACGCTACATAAAGCATAAAAAATGACCAGCTGTGAATACGGGGGAGGGGCAGGAGGGATCATCGAACATGTCCCGTTACTGTCCTGACTAACCCGCTGAGTCTGGGAGGGGGGTGTGGTGTGGTGCGGTGGGGTGTGTCGGCGGGTGGAAGGAAAAGGTAGACGGGACCCGGTGTTTCCAATCCCCGTTCACGACTGGGTTTTTTGAGCGATGACACGACCCGAACCCCCTTATCACACCGGACTGATTATAGCCCGAACCCTTTACCTGCTTGCCACAGAGCTCGGGGAGTTTCCGCCCGCGACTGAACAACGCCATTAGTGAAGGTTATTGTAGAGTTTGCCGTCATTCCGGGTCCGCTCGCGCTGTCTGTCACCGGAGCGGGTTTCCGGTCGACGCCGGTGCAGATTTGCGACGACTCGTTTTTACCCCGTATTTAATGTGGTCTCCAGGCCTCCTTTGCCCGGGCTTTTTTATGGCCTTGTTACACAGCGTGGCGTGTTTGTGCGTTTTCATAATGTCGCTCACCCTTCAGCCTTTCCCTGTAAGTGTGTCTCCACATAGGTAATCCTCCGTGAGTGTCCCACAGATTAATTCCGTGGATTCCTCTTTAATATATGATGCTGCCAATACATTTTAATGCAGCCCGCGATCTGGGAGAGAGACCTGTCCTTAAGACTCCCCCATCCCTCCCCCCGGGCTCCGAAGGAACGGCGATCCCTTCTCGGAGGAATTGGAAAAGATGGATCTCACTGAGTGTTTCACCGTCGCAGCGGGGAGGAATTGGATGGGAAAATGTGTCCCGTATCATATTGCAATGGGTGTGTGAGCCAGAGGCCTGTGCACAGTTGGTGAGAGCAACGTGTTCCTTTTGCCCATATTGAAAAGGCAGCAAAACAGAAAAAGGAAAAGACATTTGCAATTTTATTGCTACTTTAATGGGTTCCCATATCAGTCCGCAATTGTACTCCCTAACGCGTGGACCGATAAATTTAGGGTCCAACGGACACGTAGCGGTAATCGTCATTATTCATACGCGCAGACATCTGATTGGTTGTCAATATCCCAAATGTAACACAATGAAAAGACTGATTACTTGTCTAATCTGAGACACAACTCATTAGTGGCTAATAGGCTAATCAGTGTTATTTTTTTAATTACTGCTTGGCCACCAATTCATTTCTCTGGATATAATCGTTTGTACTGTAATTAAACATATCAATATTGAATATTTCATAAGAATTTACAACGTCTGGAGCTCGTAAGTCCAACGATATATGGTTTGAGGAAACAACCTCCTCAGTTTCTCTAATGTATGCAGATATATTATGTAATTCCCAGTAATGGCTAAAAGTGTGAGCAAATTATGAGTGGGAGGGTTGGAATGAGTTTGCTGTTGTTTTCGAGAGATTTACGGATGTTGTGACATTCACTAAAATACACTTAATAAACATATATAACACAGTCTAACCAATTCCAACATCACTCTAAAGTGATATTTTGTTGTGTCGGTGGGATGGACATTTTGTACTATTGATGACCAATATTCCATGTTCCAAGTACTAAACCAGTCTGATAGTGACTCTAGTACTAAACCAGTCTGATAGTGAGTCTAGTACTAAACCGGTTTGATAATGAGTCTATAACTAAACCAGTCTTATAATGAGTCTAGTACTAAACCAGTCTGATAGTGAGTCTAGTACTAAACCAGTCTGATAGTGAGTCTAGTACTAAACCAGTCTAATAATGAGTCTAGTACTAAACCAGTTTGATAATGAGTCTAGTACTAAACCAGTCTTATTATGAGTCTAGTACTAAACCAGTCTGATAGTGAGTCTAGTACTAAACCAGTATGATAATGAGTCTAGTACTAAACCAGTCTGATAGTGAGTCTAGTACTAAACCAGTATGCTAATGAGTCTAGTACTAAACCAGTCTGATAGTGAGTCTAGTACTAAACCAGTATGCTAATGAGCCTAGTACTAAACCAGTCTGATAGTGAGTCTAGTACTAAACCAGTATGCTAACGAGTCTAGTACTAAACCAGTCTGATAATGAGCCTAGTACTAAACCAGTCTGATAGTGAGTCTAGTACTAAACCAGTATGCTAACGAGTCTAGTACTAAACCAGTCTGATAATGAGCCTAGTACTAAACCAGTCTGATAATAAGTCTAGTACTAAACCAGTCTGATGAGTCTAGTACTAAACCAGTCTGATAATAAGTCTAGTACTAAACCAGTATGATAATGAGTCTAGTACTAAACCAGTCTGATAATAAGTCTAGTACTAAACCAGTATGATAATGAGTCTAGTACTAAACCAGTCTGATAATGAGTCTAGTACTAAACCAGTCTGATAATAAGTCTAGTACTAAACCAGTATGATAATGAGTCTAGTACTAAACCTGTCTGATAATGAGTCTAGTACTAAACCAGTCTGATAATAAGTCTAGTACTAAACCAGTCTGATAGTGAGTCTAGTACTAAACCAGTCTGATAATAAGTCTAGTACTAAACCAGTCTGATAATAAGTCTAGTACTAAACCAGTCTGATAATAAGTCTAGTACTAAACCAGTCTGATAATGAGCGATCCTCATGTATCTTGTAGCATTGACTCCTACAGAATTCAACATCAATGTGAATGATCCACTACTTTCCCAGCCCCTTGTTAAGGGTGTTCTGTAACAAGGGCTCGATGGATCCCTTACAACTCTTCCCAGCCTTGTTTATAGGTGATGGATCCATGCTTCTTATACGCCGGAGCCGGGGAAGCACTGTAATGATTTCCTCTGGCATCGCTTTGTACCTTCACCTTCTCTTCTGCCTTCTCGTTTGAGAAAACGACGTTCCTTCCGAGATGTAAGCCGGTCTAAATATACTAGGTCTTTAGCCAGCATCTAAAAGTAGCCGGCAGACAATTAGCTGCAGATGAAATGCCAAATGCCAGACATAGCTTCAAGAGTGACAGACACGCTATCTGGGGGAGAGAAAGAGAGAGGCCGAGATAGAAGAGCTAACCTGTGAACTGCCAGACAACATCCTGCACATCTCTGCGTCTTCCGTCTAACTGCTAGTGTCTTTCAAGTTTAAACTGTTTTTAAAAACCGCATCTCTATGACCGGCCAACTGGAAGGAGAGAGCGTATGTGTGAGAGAAGGGAAAAAATCAGGACACGGTGATAAAAGAGAAATAGATCAAGTGTGGATGAAAGAGATCAGTTTATCCCTCTCACTAAAATCTAGTGACAGCAAACGACAGAGGATATGAGAGGGGGATAAAAATAACAAATATCCGCAGAAAAGGGGCATCGGTAGAATGACGGCCATTTGTAATCTTTCACAATATTGATTTGACTGACTGAAAAAAATGACAGATTCAACAATAGCGATATGTCTTGGTTGACATTTTATTAAGGTATTCAATTAGAAACCATCAATATGTTGGCTGATACAAGCTTAAAAGCTCAAGTTTAAATCTCACTGTAAATGTTTTTGGTTCTATATCCCCAATAAACCAGGCGAGCTACCCCGGACAGTGTGCTAACGATAACATTAGCCGATGGTGCGGAACGTACGAGCAGTATCATTCTTTTGCAATAAAAAGTGTAGTTGAGCCTTTAGCATTAGAAGGCTATTATTACACAGTAAAGGTGTGATGAGGAAGGAAGAGAATGAGGAGTCCATTCCCTCATCTCCTCATCTCCTCATCCCCTCTCCCAGAGGAGGCAGCTGTGCTGCGACCAGGCCCTCCACCACTTGTTCATTAATTACTGTGAATTAATGCTTTTCCGCCGCGCGGAATAAATAAAAAGATTGTGGTAAGGCCTCGCTAATCAAGAGTGGCTTTTATTAAATACTGTGAAAATGTCAGCTGGTGGCAGCTCAATTGGAGGGAACAATCTGATGCGGCTCCAGTCCAATCAGACATCATGTCAGCTGAGCCGCGGCTAAATTGCCAGAACCTGTTCCACAGGGGCTGCAGATGTATTGTCTGTTCTAGTGGCGCTGGCGGCGGGTGGCGAGGGGGGCAGCGGTTTGTAACCCGGGCCAACCTCAGCTGGAGCCCCCCCCCCCGTCGGTTCAGCATTTGAAGAATCCACATCAAATAGCATTATTGACCGCCAGGGCCTTTAATGTCCCGCTAGAGTGCCTATTTGTTTAGCCAGTTGTGCTTCAGTCGGTCTGCCCGTTTGTCTGATCCCAGGGCCAGGACTTGGTTAACCAGTTGTTACGCCCTCAAAAAACACTATGGTGCCAAGATTAGAAAGTCGGCTAACCCTTCGGCGCAATCGCATTTCATATGTAATTAGTTCTGTCGTCGTGCTGCGCTGCATATTTATGTTTCGTATTATGCGATCTTACATTTTCTGCGGACCCTAGGAGAAGTAATTGATGCTTTTGGCAGTATGGTGCAATTAGCCTTTATTACGATAGTTTAATAGTCTATTGTCTATTGTTGAACCAGATTAGCAACTGATAGTTGGCCAAAAAGCTGTTTCTTAGCGTAGTCAAGGTGGGAGATCACTCAGAGAAGCTGAGGTAGGATGCGCAGAGGCCCTTGGAATCTTGGACCACAATTTGCTAAACAAACATTTGGGCAAATGTTTTTTCATCTGACTGACAACAAATTGCCCTTGCTCAGGCCAGTAGACCAAGAATAAACGTGCCAAGAAACCAAGCTTGGCAAGCCAGGATTTGAATGCTTCATAACCACGAGATCATTTCGAATCACAACAAATCGAGTTTTTCCAGTGACTTCTGAAACTACTGTCGTACGGACACATGTCTAGATGAAAAGGGTAATATTTAAACTGGCATTTCAGCTAGTTGTTCTGCTAGCTGTAATGTGTGTACAAAAATGTGAGTATGACATACGTGCAGAGTGTACTGTAGGTGTGCTACGTCATTTCTCTACTGCGGTTTCTTCAATATAATGGAATAACACGGGCCTGGCTCCGCCTTCATCCGCTGTGCAACTCACCATTGCATGTAGGTACCTGTCACTCAAACGTTAAGGGTCTGAAACTGATTGGATGAAATTCGAAATGCTCCGGGGTTGGCTCACCTCGACCAAACTTTTTGTTTTTAACTGTTGATTTCATGCAAACTTAATAAAGGTCATTGTGCTATAATATACATACGGTATATAGGCCAAATACATATTCACAAATCCAATCAAAAGTGCAAATGAGTAAATGTGTGCTTTGTTGCTAACATACCCTGAAAATGTAATGTATAATATACACGATAAAACCACCACGTACAAAGACACGGCTGACCGAAATGTGGCTAAGCTAAGTGTACACCACACGACTTACAACGTATTGACGTTAGCCAACTTTCTTGTTGCTTCTCGTCTAGCCGACTTAGTGGCGCGGGCACTATATATGACGAGTCATATACGCCGATCACACACACGAAGGTGTATCCCCCGTCCTAAGTCATTCCATCTCCAGTCCCGGCGATTCTTGATTCCACACGGCACGCCGCGCCGCACAACCGCTGATGTGATGTCGTGATTGTCTGGTTCACGTCGCCGTAATGAAATGTGTCTCAAAGTCAACTCAAAACTACCCAGACAAACATTCACACACTTGCTATTCATTACAAACATCCAAGCAATACATTTTGAATTAAGCAACACTGCTTGTGAACTCCGGCGTTGTTACGATTTCACACTTTGGAAAGTGCGAACTCATACTACAATAGTCCTTCTCATGGCTCCTGTTTGACTCTCCACAATCTGGTGGATGTCATTCCGTCGTCGTTTCTCTAGCTTCTCTTACCAGTTTTCATTTGCTACTGATGACCACAGTCTTGAAACTTGTTGAGGCACATCTCACACAGCAAAACCGACACAGATAAATGTAAAATAAATGCAAACACAATAGAAAATACAAAGATGTCTGGTAGGTCTGAAAGATGCAATCAGTAGACTCTGGATTGACACATTAAAATTGTGTCAGTGAGCACCTTGAATAGGCAACGACTTGGGGATTTTGTTTTTTGCTCCAAATCCAATTTAAACTCCAATTGTGTCGGGTGCTACATGCTCGGCTTCAGGAACTCAACTAAAACCCTTTCATACAAAGACTAAAACCTGCCAATTTGACCATGCCACAAATGATTTGTGACTTATTCTTCAAATCTGAAAGGTATTCCAATGGCATTTTGCAACAAAGCCAATACGTTGTTTTTTTCAGGCATTTGATGTTTTGACAATTTCTGTAGTTCTGTCTCTGATTCTGGTTCAGTATGAATGTAACGACAGACATCCAAATCAGCAAAAAAGGATTTCCTTAAGGAAATTGGCTAATGCACGCGCACAAGCATGCACACGTATAGACAAGCACACATGCCCATCTATAGACAAGCACACATGCACTCTTATAGACAAGCACACATGCACTCTTATAGACAAGCACACATGCACACATATAGACAAGCATGCACATCTATATTGAAATATACAGCCGCTAGTTAAAATAACATTAGCTATGCTAATAGATGAACCTTTTAACTCGGTCCCACCGTGATAGGTTAGTTAGCGCAAACGGAGACCAATCAGGAAGTGCGCCGTGTCACTCACACCACGTCTGTCACTCGCTCTCCCGCTCTGATTCGTGCTCGACAACATTCGTACAAAGTTACTTGACTAACAAAACATTACAGATTCCTGTGCAGGCGTTTGTCAACTCGCATCTGAACTGGTGCAAATCGCTTTTGGTGGGGCTCCCGGCTTGTGCCACAAAATCCCTGCGAAGCATTTTAAATGCAGCGCCCGTCTGTTGTTCAACCTCCCCAAATTCTCCCTGCTTCTTTCCACTACACACTGACTTCCTGTTGAAGCTCAAACCTGTTTCAAAGCTATGGTCCGTGCCTACGGAGGAACAAGAGGAGCTTCTTCTCCCAACCTTCAGGCAACGCTCAAACCTTCCGTCATTCTGCCTTTTTTGGCTTTTGGCTGTCGTACCCCTTCAGGGCAAATAGCGTTTCACCTAGTCAACACTTTTCTCTGTTCTGGCACCTCAATAGTGGAAACAGCTTCCCTTGGATGCAAGGATAGCAGATTCTCGAATCTTCAGAAAGTATGTGAGGAGTCACCTTTTCACAGAGAAGTTATAATGGTTCCATTGTCACCACGCCTGTCTGTTGTCTGTAGGTGACTTTTGATAATTGATCTGTTCAGGCATCTTTCCTGCACTGGCCTTTTCCAATAACTAATTAATTGATTAGGACGCACTCGCAACGAATCTATGATGGTGTTTAACCTAGCTCTTTTAAAATGTATTTAGCGTAAACATTTAAAGGAAATATATGTCTACGGACATAACTCTGGAGAATTCAGAAATCATTTTACAGGGAAAACACCACACGTTCTGTGTGAAAAGTATTTTACTTTCCACAGAACATAACAGTGTCGTTCACTAGAAATGACGAAATTACCAATGTCAACTTAACTGATTAGCTTTACAGCTAGTGTTGACATGATGTGGACATGATGCTATAGTGTCATGTAGGTTGGGTGTCCGATGTCAAACTGCATTGTAATGCAGGAAGAACCACTAGCAGCTGGCAGTATCGCTTGTTGTTTGTTGACAGTGAACTTGTTGTTCTACCTGTAGGCTCGCGCCATCTTTAAACACGTACGCCCGAGAAATGCAAATTAACTAAGCAAAAATCACTTTAAAGTAGCCTTGGTTTACTACGAAGGATGTGCTTGGCTTGTAGTAAATTGCTTAAAGCTCACCGCAAACAAAGCATTATGCAAATTGCGCGCAATTAATCATTGAGAGGGAGGTTCACATTTTTATGGTTATTAATGGTCTTTGCCACACCGTGGGGTCATCTCACCCCTCTGAAATATTTACATCATAAACAGCATGAATTATGGGGGTTACAGGAAGGGCACTGCTTTATAATGCACTTTCCTCCATTTTCATCAGCTCACACGGACTGAGGACCAGCCTTCCTTTAACCATGTTCCTCACACGGATGAAAGGGCCCCAGCACGTTGTGTCCGGATGACTCTTGTAAGTTTTCCAATTCCTCTCCGGTCGCTATCTCGAAACAGGGAGGGTAGCTTCTAGCGCGTTAGCTACACTGTGACATCAATAGAAGTTGAGCTGACACATACAGTATTATTAACTGAGACATGAGTAACTAATCAGGAGCGGTTTTACATTTGGAGCCTGGAGTGAGGATGAACATGATGGGATGGTTTCGTATCCTACTACTGGTCCTACCTGACCTTTGACAGCTTGCTTCCAGAAATAGGAGGCGTGGAGGCTCCTCTCTTCTCTCCTCTCTTATTATTACTCCTCCTCTCTTCTCTTATTATTACTCCTCCTCTCCTCTCTTATTATTACTCCTCCTCTCCTCTCTTATTATTACTCCTCATCTCTTCTCTTATTATTATTACACCTCTCTTCTCTTATTATTACTCCTACTCTCTTCTCTTATTATTACTCCTACTCTCTTCTCTTATTATTACTCCTCCTCTCTTCTCTTATTAGTACTCCTCCTCTGTTCTCTTATTATTACTCCTCCTCTGTTCTCTTATTATTACTCCTCTCTTATTATTACTCCTCCTCTCTTATTATTACTCCTCCTCTATTCTCTTATTATTATTACTCCTCTCTTCTCTTATTATTACTCCTACTCTCTTCTCTTATTATTACTCCTCCTCTCTTCTCTTATTATTACTCCTCCTCTGTTCTTTTATTATTACTCCTCCTCTGTTCTCTTATTATTACTCCTCCTCTCTTCTCTTATTATTACTCCTCCTCTCTTCTCTTATTATTACTCCTCTATTCTCTGACACTGCTATTACTCCTACTAAGAGTGGGAATGGTTGCCGTTTCACATACTTCTTCAGATTATGTTTACTTAAAGTGCTACATACAGCTTTTAAGAAACACTCAAACATATTACAATTGCTTTTATATATCCCCAGGAAAAAATATATGTCTATAGATACATTGTGCATTTAGTCATTTTTAGTGAACACTGTTATATTCTGTGGAATTAGAAGTGGAAGTAAAATACTTTTCACACAGAACGTGTGGTGTTTTCCCTGTAAAATGATTTTGAATTCTCCAGATAATAACACACACACATACACATACACATATATATATATATTGTTATCACGTTTTAAATCAAAGTATGGCATTTCCCTAAAGCAATATAGCGGGCAAAAAACATCGTTCATTTGGATGAACAGTTTAGACTGAAACATATAAAGGCAACTATTAACATGTCAGTCTGGATTCTACACTGTGTTAACTGCTTTTCAAATTGTTTAGCTTATAGTTGGCAGGCAGAAATACTGCTTCTGCTGTGCGCCTGCCAATGCCTGCTTCTGGCCCAACCCGGTACCAATCGATGGTATGGGCAACTAAATGGGCACTAGCCTCTCTGCCCCACGGCTCACATTTCATCCATACCAATGCATTTGACTGTCTAAAAGATACTTGCTGACTGTGGACAACTTGATTATGATTTTGCATACTGTAGCTAAGGTTGTATTTTTATGTGATGAGTTTGTGAACAAGGACACTGACAGCTCAAATGAATGGCTTCGAGCTATGTTCTCAGAGGCCTAACACTATATTATTGCCATCGAAGGGAGGGAAGCACGCTTGTGTGTGCACACAGCAAACACGCACACACACAGACACAATACACACACGATAATACACACTTCTTTAAATATTGCATTGCGGGTTTGAGATATACAGCGTACGTATTGTAGATTTATTCCCGATTTTGAGTTATTTTCCATTTTAAATGCAAATAGTGGTTGAGCAATGAATAGTCCTGAATATTAACGTGCATTGAAAATGATATTTTTTTATTAATTCAAACCTATAAAATACGATACAACGTAATTATATTACATTCCAGTTTCTATGATATGGAATTCTCCATTATTGCTTCAGACTAACGCTACCTCGTCCGGTGCGGAGAGAAAATAAATCGTCCTTGGAGCAGATCATCAGAAGAGAGAGGATGCCTCCACCTCTTGTTGTTTGTCCGGGATGCCAAGCTCACAGCGCTCTGTGCCAGGCCTCATGCGGGCACCCAGGCCGGCCGGAAAAGACAGAGCTGTTGGCCGACTCGCGGCAGGCCAGAGCCAAAGTGGCGCCCGTGCCAGGGAGAGCAACTGCGGCCAGCTTCTGCCTGCTAGTAACTCTCTCCCCTCTCCTATTGGCGCTAAGCAGAGCAGAGGGTACCTCAGGGGAACGATGCGACCATCAGGGGTGCGTTGGCCCATCCGGGCTTGCCGGCAGACGCACATTTTGAGGACAGACCCCCGTGTGGCTTTGAGTGGGAGGTTATGGCTAGGCAGGCTAGCAGTTGGAACCGGGCTCCAAGCCCAAGCCTCTCACGTGGAGGGACACTTCTGGTCCACTGTGGATTCCTTTCTCCCTTATCACTCTTTAACATTGATGGCTAATTTAAGTCAAAGCTCTGCCTGCCGCCTGCGAGCACTGAGCATTGTGCACGTTTTCCCTTTCATGTCTCCGAGATAAGAGAGAATATCACATGAGACATGCTTCGAGTAGTCTTTTTCGCCGGGGCTCATTCACAAACACGAACACTTGACATTAAAGACGAGAAATGGCCGCAAAATGTAGGCCACGGAGACATTTTCAACATCTTTGACTTACGGAGTCGAAGAAAAGGGTTTTCAGAGATCTCTCTCTCTCTCTCTCGCTGAATTCCAAACCTATGTGTTCCCTTTATTGTCTCAGAGGTATAAACATGTTTATGTTAATTTGTCTAGGCCAATCAGCCAGTGACTGCATATGCAAAGGATTATGTACAATATAAACAGCTATGTGTACACCAGCATTGATCAACATTGGTCCTTATTCGCCTCGTTAATGTAACTCTGTTGCTCCAGGCGAGTCCTAAACTTTGACATCACATGCCAAACCCAAACCTTACATGACGATAGTGAAAAACATGGCTCGCTCATTTGGTGTTGAATCTGACCTTAGATGCTGACATTAATCTTCTTTCCTGAAAAACAAATAGCTATTGCCAAGTAGGTCTGCCTATTAATCCTGATCTGTTTTGTGATTTGTGTTTAGTACACACTGTGCTATTGAAAACATTAGTTTATCATCAGATATTTATTCGTAGTTGATGTTTGTCTCCTCCTATCGTTTTGCGTGTGGGTGTGAAGCCATTTTACATATACAGTAGCGCTTGACACGGGCGCGATCCCATTGTGAACTAAGGACCGTCACCTCAAGTATTCCACTGCTTGAGCTCCTCTTCCTCGCTTAGAATATTACTGAATCTATAACTGACAATATTATGGAGCTCCAGCATCTCACTATAAACATTCCTGGAACCCAAAATGAATTACTGCACATATTTTAAACAGACGCTGATTTCCTGGAAATTTACAGTTGTGAAACATTAATATCAGAGCTGTAGTACTCGAGACCGGTCTCGGTCTCGAGACCGGTCTCGAGACCACTTTTTTAAGGTCTCGGTCTCGTCTCGGTCTCGGTTACATTTGGACTCGGTCTCGACTCGGTCTCGGACAGTAAGGACTCGTAAATTCTTCCGAGACCAGCCGAGACCAGCGTAGAAATTATCGCCCACAATTTTTTCTAGAAAAATATTTAAGTATGACTTGTAGAGGCTGTATTTCCATTGGCTGTATTTCGTCCAGAGTCAGACTGTTTTTTTCTGATGTGGCTTATCCCGCCAATGGCTATCTACTTTTGAAGAAAAGCCCACCCCCAGCGTCGCTAGAGGGTGCACCCATTCACGTAAATACTTCAATCTTAAACATATGCTCGATCATGTCTGCACAATCAGCCAATATATTCGTTTTGCCTATATTCAGTACATTGAGCACAAATAAATAATTTGTCCGAAAACACACAGCGGTTAGTAATTAAAATACATAATGTTGAAAAGCTACAGCCGACGTCCTTCCATGACTTTTCCTAAATACGTGCATTTTACCTTGTCCCGTTTTCAGAATTGCAAAATCACAAACCGAACAATATATAAAACTACTATTTACATGTTTTTTGATACCTAAACTGCCTTCCTGTCGCCAAAATCCCACGCCGCTGGGCGTTGGTACCCTAATTCCTGTACCCAGACACCGATCACACTTCACTGAGCCTATGATGGCAATGGTTGAATGGGCGATACACAGACAAATACTACGAGAACACATATAGACAATAGTCTGATTGGCTTGGTTGAACTACAAAAAAAGAGGTACGTTTATAAAGAAATATGTTTCACTAAATAAACAGAACGAATTCCGCCAAATACATACAGCCCCATTCATGTGTCATGCGCCTATTGCACTCAATAATTAATAACGAATGAACCACAGTGTATTCATATAGCCTACAAGAGACTTCAACAAAATATTGTTTTGTATCGAAATTAAACGAATATAAACAATAATTATTAATAGGCTTACTACAAATGGGCGATAAATGAAATTACTCATGCACACAGAAGGACGTGGGACATACATAAGTCCGGGGGGCATACGGCAAAAAGAGCATAAAACTGGAACGGTTATGGTCCGATCTATATGAAACTGAACCCGTTTTGGTCCGATCTTTATTAAACTGGAAGGGTTTTGGTCTGATCTATATGAACACTGTGCGCAGTTCAACCGGGTTAGTTTGCTGCTGTCTCATGTGCACTCGTAACAATAATGAACACTGTGCGCAGTGCAACCGGTTCGTTTGCGTGTCCTGCTCAAGCAGACAAACAACTGAAGCTGCGTGCCTGTGGACGGATAAATAATTATAAATAGATTTGTTTATGGGCCAATCATGCGCAAATCATTTGATTGCAAGTCGCTTGTGATCTAAAATGTGTTAGCATTTACTACATCAACATAGGACATACAGTTTGATGGATTTTCATTTATTCGATTTTTGGAAATTTTAATATCATAGCCTGTGCATTTTAAAATCATGGTTTTATTTTCGTATTTTATGTTTACATAAGACAATAAATAGGCCTACATACTCTTTTAATAAAATTCATTTAATTCAGGATGACAACACAGTAGATGATCTGATGCTGTTGGTCAAGTGTTTTTTTTACATTGGTCATTGGACCAAAAACATGTCATATTATTTAGTGTTGATATGACTGGTCTCGGTCTCGGCCCCCTTTGGTATCGGTCTCGTCTCGGTCTCGGCCACCTTCGGTCTCGGTCTCGTCTCGGTCTCGGCCCCCTTCGGTCTTGGTCTCGTCTCGGTCTCGGCCCCCTTCGGTCTCGGTCTCGTCTCGGTCTCGCTTTAGGTGGTCTCGAGCACAGCTCTGATTAATATATGTCTCCTGTGCAGTTGAGCCAAGGTAATCTTAGTACACCTCTTCCCCAGTCCCAAAGTACCCCCAAACGAGGTATATGCAAATTAGACCAGCACCTTCTGGGTTGCAGTAGGAATGAACAGTCAGGTGTTAGATATATAATTGTGGTTGTTAGCAACTGTGGCAAACAAAGCATGTTTATTTCTTTATATCCCTATTTTTAACCAGGTTTATTTTTAATTGAGAATAAAAATCTACCTGCAGAATACAGAAGTTACACAACATAAAAAACAGATAACCGCAGCTACTAATTATATAAAATTGGCAATGGTAGAGGGCAAGTTAAAACATTTACAGCTGTTTATAATCATATTTCATATACAGATTTAAAATCACTCAATGCCACTAAGCATTGGACGTCTTGGTTAAGGTAGGGGTGTGATAACTATAAACACGGCTCTATGCTACATGCTGTGCAGTATGCATGTCCTAATATTCAGCTCTCCTGCGCCGCAATTATGAATTTCATATATTGGATTTCAGAGAAAAGGGGAGGATAGGGAAGGGGTGGACAGAGCAAAAATACAAACAATCAGCTACGAAAAACAAATGGGCGCCATTCACATGTAGACTCAGGAGTCACATAAGTTTGTTTTATTTCCAGTTTGAGCATTCAATAATATTTGCTGTACTGAACATTGCCCAGGTGTACAAAGTACTGTAAATATGAACTACCCCTTTGCTACTCAATAAACCCCGGCTAAATTCTCATGTGCTCTTTTCCTGTCTTGCGGTAGAGGGGCATTTGTTTGCCAGTATACAATAATAGCAGAAGGAGCAGGTGTGATATTGCCTCTAGCAGCTCACCCATATGGGCCGAAGTATCGCTTGCCAAGTCCAAAATTCACACTTACAAGCACATCTGGAGCAGAATCTCCATATTAATTGCCAGTTAATGTGTTTACACACAACAAGGATTAAGCCGTGAGGGAAGTTGGTTGACCTGGGTGTGTATAGCCAGAAGAAAGATGAACTTTCTGTTTGACAGACAGAAGGAAGTGTATGCCCGAAACGTCAGAGCCGAGGAGGCAAACAACACTGCTAAACAAACATGGCAGCTTCTCAATAACATCTGTTCGCGTCGCGTTGTTCAACTTGCGATATTCTCCGGGTCTGGCTGTTACGGTGACAATTCTGGAGCAGAAAGGCAACAGAAAGGACCACTTCATCCCTTTTTAAAGATCAAATCGGTCAAGCCCCACTGTCTCTCCATCCAGTCACCCCCTGAAACACACTCTCACTAGTCGGCTGATTTCAGACCCTCACAAGTGATTTAAGGAGAACAGGCTCACTCTGGGGTCACGGCGGATCTCGTTTAAGCTGGAGTTAGAAGACGGAGCCGAGAACCCGATTGTTTCCCCTTTCAGACGGAGCTTCTCCCCGGGTCCTCCCCAACACCTCCCGGAGACTCTCTCCTCTCTCTAGGCAGGTTCAGATTAGAGGGACCCTCCTAATGAGAGATTTACTGTATGGAGATAATTATTGAGAAAGGCGACATCTAGCTTAGGCCCTAATGAGGGCGATAAGGGCCCTTCAGTGACTCCTCCAGCGGGCCACCCACAAACCTTTTACTGGATGGGCCTTCTAGTAGTTCGCACACATTCAGCCGGAATAACCACATGCCCAGGGGAGGCCTTGACACACGTCAAGTGCAGAAACTCATCCAGACACAATGTACAGAGCACAAACACACAGAAAACCTGATAAGCTCAGACACACACACACACACAACAGTCCGGCGTGCGCGCGTCGATGCCGGCGGCGCGGGTTTTAACGCGATCCCTGACATCTCTCGCATTCCATAAATCAGGCACCTGGCAAATTGGTGGGGGGGGAAATTAGCGAGCGAAAATGACGAAAAAACGCGTGCTCCCGTTTATTGCTTCCGAGAGTTAGCTGACGAGGCGGCCGCCACCGTGCCATGATGAGAGCGCGGGGTCCCCTCTGGAGACGGCCGTTCGCACGGAGCCGGAGGAGCTAATGCAGACTTTCATCAGGAGGTGCTCTCGAACACAGTGTTGTAGTATTTACAGTCTCACACTGGGGGAACAAATAAACTGCGTGATTAACAAGTTTTCTTGATGCCTGCCGCTTCACACCGGAGTGCCACCTCGCCGACTTAATGACTCTTAATGGTTTCTTAATGACTTCCTAATGACTTCATCAGGAAGATCCTGCAACAGCACATTCTGACGGGACCACCCCGGAGACCGAAGATCAGACCACAGCGATTCCCTCATGTCATTTCGGTTCGTACAGCGCCAGCTTTAAATCTGCGCGGCGGAGATATCTCCGCATGCTTCCGGAGCCAATAGCCTCCGATTAATAATTAATTATCGTGGAACCAAGCATGGAAATACACTCTGAGGCAATTAGGGTCTGTACGATCGGAATGGCGGCAATTCGGGGAATCGTATCTATATGATATTCTCGTGTCTGATGGAGATACCGGCGGTGGAGCCAGGGTTGAAAACGCACGTTCGATAACATCTTACCGCTGCCGCCGAATCGCGGCCTACAACAGTCGACAGGACGCGGATTTTCAAAGTGGCGAACGGAAAGATTGGGTCGAAAAGGACACTTAAATGTAAGATTGACGACGTCTGCACGGACGGAGGGGTCGCACTCGAACAACATTGACAGAATAAAAAGGGGGCTGTTCGGCTCAGGGCACAAACTGTGGTCCTCGGTTTAAAACTTCGCCAGGCATTTAACGACATCATTTTCTGGGTCACCTCAATGACGGCGGGCGACAGATACTTCAAGAGTGCGAAGTACATTAAGCGTGGGCCATCGAAAACTGGCATGTCACTTTGCCATTGGATACCGGTGAGGCTGACAAATTGCCGAGGTAAACGCGGCAGCTAAAAGCTCAAGACCCATTTCATCTATGCCATGTTCGACTGGGATATTAAATGAGGATCTTGTCTCTTCTTGCATAAATTCATAATTATTTCAGTAGAATATGACTTACGGCGTCGCTCTGCGGACCACAATCTTCATTGTACCCACGAACTCTTGACAACAGGTCAAAGATTTATGTGCCACATAGGAAAATATGTTTGCATATCCTTTAAAAAAAAACGTTTCCAAAATGAAAAGCCCTCCGGCGTAAATCACGTCCGGGTTAAATAACTTGTCAGGTTGATTTCTGGAAAACAAGCAGGAGAAACAGGAAGCCAATCATTTTATCGGATTCGGGAGGGTCGTGCGGTGGGCATTCAATCACGTGCGAATTTAACAATTGGTTAACAAATTGCATTGGCAGAGACGCAGGGACTGCATGGAAAATTACACCTGTCCTGACGGATGTCCTCTTTATGGCCTGGGAAAGCAAGCCGAGAGGCCGTGGAGAGATGACTAGACGTCAGCCAGCCAAGCACTCAAACATGATGCATGGCCAGCCATGTGTCACCGTTTGGCAAAGATGAGGGGTAACTGTGCATCTCCCAGATTCCTGGGCCGAGATCACCGGCAAACACGCCCTCATGCTAATCCACTGACCGCAGGGGGGCCGAAGGCGCTTTGATTTGGATACGGGAGAGATACTACGTTTCGCTTTAATCATTACCGTTACGTGAAATACTGGTTGGCCTCGCCGATCAAATGAGGTCAAATGATCAAAAGATATATACCGTCGTGCTCTGGTCACAAAATTATCTACATGAACGTTTCAGAAGATATGGCCTGACTTAACATGGGCTTGATGGGCACAAGCCGAGGCACTGTTGTGCGTCTTCTGTTCTTTGAGGCTTCGTGGCGTGTTAAAGTCATGAGTTGTCACCTTCCTCGAGGGGCCTGGGAAACACATCCCGAATCATTTAGACCACTGGGGCTTCTGGTGTCGAGAGGATACCCGGAACAACATCTACAGACCCAGACTGACTGGCTGCGGCCCCAAGCGGGACCGGGAAATATAAATCGAGTGTCGCAGGAGTTACTCCTTGTTCCAATTTGTAAGGGAGGAATTATTCATTTTTCATTATTCTCCCGTTCTGCATTCATTTTCTAATGCACCTGAAGGAAAACAAAAACTAGCAAACTGAATAAATACTGTCAGACGGATTAGATAATGATAGAGGGTCAAGCTGCGAGTGAGTCATGTCTCTCGGCTCCTGGAAGAAAGTGATTACTGTAATATACCGCTGACAATCACGCCCAAGATAATCCCATTTCTCACATGGAGCTCAAATTGTATTATGTCACAATGTATTTTGCATATGCCATCAAAAAACGGATTTAGATATGCAAACTATCAAGGAAGAAAGTGAAATTAGGAACCGGGCAGGGGGGGGTTTCGGGGGGGGGGCCCATAGTTACGGGGTTGCCGGCGAGGCGTGTCATTCCGTCGAGCTGTCTGGTGTTTCGCGCAAACGCATGGCGACGGCCTCTCCGGCGTCGAGGAGAAAGACACGGAGGGAGGGAGGAGGAACGCGCATATATGGCATAAAGGCACGCTCCTCACCGAGACGAACAGATGGCACAGCCTAAGTGCCGAGATTCATTTTATATCTCCATCCTATGTCGCCCCACAGTAGACGTGGGTTTTTCTCTTTTTTCCGCCGTTTCTCGAATGTTATTTTACAGGATGATGGATACACACGACGCTTAAGCTAATGAGGAGTGGGTGTTTCTTTGTCTTTCTCTTTATTTCCTCATCTCTCACTCTCACCCCCCACACCGCACCCACGCCCCCCTCCCTCTGCCACCCTCTCCCGCTGTCACATCTCCTTCTCTTCCCCGAGCCTCTCGCTAGCCATTCTTCCTCAAACCCACGCTCGACGCGTCAAGCCTCTAAAGGCTTTTGAATATTCCACGTCAATCTGACTAGTCGGGGTTCGCGACGCCAATCGAGCGGGTCCCGAAAGCCGGGTTAAATGTCGCGACCCCGGGACGAAGTGAAGCCGGGTTTCGGTTGACTCCTGGCGAGACGTGTGAGACTGTTTACACGGTCCGAAGAGTCCCACGGGCGCGTTCGATCGAGAGTTGCTTAAAAACCCTGGCGCTCACCGGGAAAGGAGAGCCCTGCGAGCAGATTAACACCATGTGTCTAAACAAGGAGACGCCTGAGCGGAGGAGGCAAACCGAGAGTGTTGCCCAAAACTGGTTCGTGTCAGGCGGCTCGTTCATTACTTAGCAGAGCTTCTTTGGATTGTGTCATTAGGAGAAGGTAGAACGGAGTGGACATTGATATTTTGGGGAAAATAAATAATATCCTGACATGGGAGTGTGGTGTGCCGGGCCTTCCAGCTACATTCTAGCCAACCTCGCTGTTAGGTCCGAAACACAATATTCCCTTCATATCCAATATATCTGAAATATACTTAATATGAAAAGGCCAAAAAGGCCCTGTAGCCGATCGCCTGATCCCAACACACCTGTGACAGGGCAGGTAAACTTGTTGGGTCGCTAATGGCTGTTTAGTGAAGCCACCCGGTAGAGGGGACTTGCTGACCCATGTCTGCAGCCAGTGACTGGTACAAATGGCAAACATCTCCCGAAGTCATTATTTATGCAGGAATGCCCTTGGGAGTCTTTGCACTTGTTTACACAGTTACAGCACAGTCCATTCATGACGGGTACGGGTAAATGAGCCGCTCGCCACCAATTTGTCCTGGACGACGAGGCTCTGAGACCTCGCTGCCCAATACTGGGGGGGGGGGGGCAGAAAACCACCCTTCGTTACCGGAGACAAGCGATCTGGAACCGCGGGGACACAAGACGAAGGGTATGAGAAAGCTCTGTGGTACTGACGGCCGCCGTTCGCACACAGTGTTTCTCGGGCGAGTTGATAAGAGGAAAACGTTCTGCCTCCGGGTTAGTACTTGAAAATGTGCATGCATTAAATATGTCATCGCAAATTATACGACGGAGAGAAGGAAAGCAGACGGAGGGAATAGAACCCGCCAACTAAATAATGCAAAACAAGCTACTCCTTCGATCGGTTCTCTGGTCCTCATTCAAAGCGGTCAGAGGGAAAATAGGGAACGTAAAACATGGCTGCCGGCGAGGGTGAAGAACGGGGCTAATTTATCATTCTTCTCCTCAGACCGCTCGAAACCTCCGGGGTTTAATTGCTAGCAAGCGACATTATCCCCGGCAACGTTGTGTCTGTCTCCTGGCTAGGTTTCCAGGGGTACCTGCCGTATCCGCTACCAACGCAGCACAGTGCCCACTGAGCCGTGTAATCCTCTCAGGCCCTCTTCGGGAGAGGCACATTCAATTACATCATGACACCGTCAGAAAAACTATACGGAGAAATCCTCCCCCGTCTTTTTGACACGGTGCTTATTTTGAATAAGTGCAATCAGCGGCGGCGTGCGCGCACACACGGAACACAGGAGAGCCGTAGAGAGGGGAACGCGGGAAAGGAGTTAAACAAAGAGACTTTTGATTTGCTGCTGGGAGATTTGGGGGCTATTTCTCGATGCCTCCCGCAGCTCCCTGGAGTGGGTATATTTCTGCTCGTGTTCATATGTGAATCAGTCAGACGGGCTGTTGGAATCCTGCTGAATCATCCTACGTTCCATCACTGAGCCAGCCTTGTGCTTTTCAAAGCAAGCCCATTCCAGGACGAAAACAGGCACAAATCCATGGCACATCTCAATCTTATACCACTTTGAACTTCCCTTGAAAGGGAAAATTACCACCAGCTTTGAGGTGAGTGCGGAAAGTACACCACTCGTCAAAGTTAGCAGTCGTAGTGGTAGCTAGACCGTATAGGATGCGGAACAGGCCACAGAATGTAAAAGAATAGAATGAAAAGAAAAAAAAGAATAATAAATGTATTTACGCACCAAATGCAAACCTGTGGGACTACACAACACCTACCTGCAATCCCTGTTTTACAGCAATCCAAATACACTAAAGCCTAATCAATTCAATTAACAATATTAAACAAGCAGGTTCCTGTGCACATTTGTATTCTGATTGAAAGTATCGACGTGTTCCAAACGCTGTTTCCCAGCAACTCAATGCCTTTCTGCGGACAAAGTAATCTTTACAAAATGCTCCAGTCAGGTTTTTGGCCCGATCATAGGATGAAGACTGCACTTGTGACGGTGTCAAATGACCTTTTAATGGCAACGGACAAAGGTTCAGCATCTGTCATACTGATTCTCAACATTGATGCTTTGACACCGTTGATCACTGCCTTTTGAAGAGATTGGAAGACATGTCTCCTGACAAAAGTTTAGGGTCATTAGTAAATGACCTTGTTTTCTGCGAAAAAATACATTAAGTGACTTTGAATGTCAACGATGAAAAATGAATAGCAATTTATTTAGACGGTTTGAAATCACGAATGTTTATTGAAATGTTGTGTTTATTAAAGAATCTTCTATTTGCAGCAATGTCCGCCTCTCCGACAGAGACCAAGGACACTTCTACGTGACCACTAACTTCTGATTGGTTTCATTTGTGTTAACTGTAGACGCAGACTCCTTTCAATGATCCATTAAATACTGCAATATGTATTGTATGCATTCCAAATTCACAATACGGAAGTAACTCTTTTTTTTAGGCTGAGACTGCGACCGTCTGACTACACAAGGTTAAACGCATTCCTGATATGAGACTCCAGATCATGTGACTTTATCTTTGTCATCCAAAATTATAAATAACTAACAGTCAATACTGGGATTCTCACCAGTCTTACCTGTCAAGGTAACCTCTGTCCAGGTCAGAGGATCACTATTGGCTGGTCTTCGGGGCTCTGGTCTTCGGGGCTCTGGTCTTCGGGGCTCGCGTCTTCGTGGCTCACCGCTGTTGTCTGCTCTGTCTGAGCGTTCCCAGGCTCTGTTAGCCTAAGCCGGTCTGAGTGTCACTCAACGCCAAGCTTAGTCTGCAAAACAAAAGACAGCAGTTACGAAACACCAGAGTGTGCACTGTATCAACTGTACCCTCGTGACACCGTGGCTCTTCTGACCGATCAATCATCTCTGCTGGTAAACCTCTGTTCTGAATGAGGCTTCATCGGGGATTTGTCTAGGCCTAATTCTCCTTTAGCTAGTGGCTGAACTGTTAGCGTCACTTTAATGTTAGCGTCACTGAACTGTTAGCTGACCTGTTAGCGTCACTGTTAGCTGTTTAATGTATAGCAGCCGCGGCTATCCGTGCTTTAGCATGCAGTCTGACTGAACGCAGGAGTCGTGTCGACAGGGACAACATTCCGTTTCGCCGTTTTTGGTGGAATGCATCGGAAATGCAATCAAATAACAAGGGAGCAAAGACTGAACATGAAGAGCAACATGCGTGAACACAAGCGTCGGCTCCAAAGGGCACTGCTCTCATTCTAGAGGTCACCGGAACACGTAACCGCGATGCACTGCTGACAAGAGCAAAATACGAGGACTTATGAAGCGCTGTGAAAATGTACGGAGAAACGGATGTTAGGGTCATTTTACAGAGCGGTCCCATTAACACAGGCGCCCTTGCCTGTACGGACAGACAGAGAACACACACACAGAATGATATTCTCTGTCACACGCGCGCACACTCTTTCTCTTCTACACACCTTCAGAGAAAAACAGCATTTCTCTGTCTTTATGCCTTCATGTTCACCTCTGATTGGGAGTGGTAAGGAGAAGGCTTCCTTTTATATTGACGATCATACATAATAATTACCTTTCTTATTCTGAGCTTAGCTTCGCTAACAGTCTAACAGCTATTTTCTTTATACGTGTTCCAAATTCTGGGATTATCCCTATTTGTCTTTTCTCCCTCTTAAAACCCACAAACGAGAGTTCTCTCCACTCTCACCCTCTCCTTCAACTAGTCGTAAAAAGGAGACAGGTTAACGAGCCGGCAACGAGACCCTTACCATTTACCCTTACCTGTGTGTGTGTGCGCGTGTGGGTGTCTGTCGCCTTAACCAGTCTGGACAGTTGCCCAATAACAGAGAGTTGATATCAACAGCAGGTAGGCCCCTAGCCCGTAAGATAACGACAGACAATACAAAGCCAATTGAAAAACACAGCTGGTAGCATGGCTAGCTATCTTACCTAATGATTTAGCTAGCATAAGCACTTATGAAGCTGCCAGTCACCCCTCCCCCCGCGCTGTTGTTAATCAGATGCTGCCGGAAATGCAATCGCACAGATACTCTAATAAACAGCAGCCATGCAGTTCGTCAACTTGCTTTGAGTTAACCTGCCTCATCAATTTGACTGACACCACAGCGGTTGGTTTTAATGTACCAATATATTCTATCGTGGGCGGTCAATGACCTACCTTGAAAAGCGTCGATGTGATTCAGGACTTGATTGAATCTCCTGCACAACCACGTGTGCATTTCCGTTAAGGATTTTCAAACCCCAGGTTCCCCCATTTCCCCTCATTGCGCCACCAGTTTAACGGACCAGAATCACTTTTAATCACACGCTGTGCATTTTACTTGGTGTAACGTTGCTAGTAATGGTACACAAATATGTAGGGACAGAAAACATGGCTTGATGTGGTGTTCAGGGAGGAAAAATAAACACATAATGTGTTATAGTGAGTGTATTTACCTGAAGGCCAAATGGCAAAATAAAGTGGTCATTTATGACAATAATGTGATAGGATAGCAATATCCTAGATCAATACAGTGTGCTCTGCGAAAAGGTGACATTTGCGCGAGAAGCACCGGGCATTACGGACACGCACGCCGACACAAACGCAAACGCACACACTTGCGCGCACTTGCACAAACGGTGGGCTGGCAGGGTGCGTTGGCAGACAGCTGGCGAAGACAGGGCGCACTCTGGCTGCTGGAAGGAGCAGATTCAGGTGACATCTGTGCCTCCTGTTGCAGCGCAATAGTAGAAACACTAAAAGTGAATTACAACATTAATGACAGTGCTCTGCAAGCTGTCCCTCCACATTAGACATCCATTATTCCTTGCTTGGCTACTCAGAGGAATCGTTAAAGAATAGCCCCCCTCCCCCGCCCCCTACGCCCGCACCCACGCACCCCCCCCCCAAACCTCCCCTCTCCCGGAAAAAGCCGCCAGGAAAAATTAACATTTGTTGAAAACTCTTGGACTGGTGGAGATGTTATCCGTCCAGGTAGCGAGATGGCACTAGATGATAAGGACCTGAGTGGATGACTGATGTTTCTATCCGCTACGTTCTCCCACTGTCTCTGCCTCTCTCCGGCTGACTCTAACTGTCCGTACACTGCCAAAACATTATGACCGCCTGCCTAAAATCCTGTTGGTCTTCTGCATGCCGCCAAAATGGCGCCCCCTGACAGCAAGGCAATAACAGCAGATCCTTCAAGTCCTGTACGTTATGATGTGACGCCCAGTGTGGATCGGACTTGTCCAACACACCGCACCGACGCTCAGTCGGATTGAGATCTGGGGAATTTGGAGGCCGGGGCGGTACCTTGAACTCTTCATCATGTTCCGCAAAACGTTTCCGAACAATGTGTGCAGTGTGGCAGAATGTTTTTTCCTGTTTTCAGAAGGCACTGGCATCAAGGAATACCATGGCCATGTACCCGGTCTGTAATAATGTCCCAGGTAGGTGGCACTCAAATTGACATCCACATGAATGCCCAGACCAAGGGTTTCCCAGCAGGACATCGCCCAGCGCATCACACTCCGTCCACTGGCTTGTTGTCTTCCCACAGTGCATCCTGGTGCCATCATTTCCCCACATACAGACACACATACACAGTTGTTCTCGTGGCGTAAAAGAAAATAGGACACATCGAACAAGACCATCTTCCACTGGTCCATGGTCCAGTTCTGACGGTCGTGTTCCCATTGTAGGCGTCTTCAATGGTTGACGGGTCATTATGGGCAACCAGGCGTTTCTACGGCAAAGCAGCAGCATGCGATGCTCTGTGTGTTGTGACACATTCCTCCCATAACCGTCATTAATATCTTCTGTGACTTGTGCCACAGTGGACCTACTGGGGAATCGAACCCAACACCCTGGTTTGTGGTGTGTCGTTAGGTACTCACCACTGCTGACCGGGAACACCCCTCAAGCCTTGTAGTTTCAGAGATGCTTTGACCCAGTCATCTGACCAAAGTCCTGGTTTTTACTCATGCCCAAATCTACTGCATCCAGACATGTAGACGATGTCCGTGATAATCTACGCAGACCTTAACATTTGCCCTTCATCAAGACACGCTAAACATTTTCAGTGGATTATTAACATTGCAAAATGTTTTTCAATGCATTTCTCTTTTTATCTCTCTATCTTGCTCTATGTCTCTCTCAATCCCTCTTATCAAACTCCAATCCAGCCGTCCATCATGAATCATTCACAAACTGGGCTGGACTGGAGAGTGGATGACTGGTTATAAGGACAACAGCATATTAGTGGACTGCAGAGTGGATGACTGGTTATAAGGACAACAGCATGTTAGTGGACTGCAGAGTGGATGACTGGTTATAAGGACAACAGCATGTTAGTGGACTGCAGAGTGGATGACTGGTTATAAGGACAACAGCATGTTAGTGGACTGCAGAGTGGATGACTGGTTATAAGGACAACAGCATGTTAGTGGACTGCAGAGTGGATGACTGGTTATAAGGACAACAGCATGTTAGTGGACTGCAGAGTGGATGACTGGTTATAAGGACAACAGCATGTTAGTGGACTGGAGAGTGGATGACTGGTTATAAGGACAACAGCATGTTAGTGGACTGCAGAGTGGATGACTGGTTATAAGGACAACAGCATGTTAGTGGACTGGAGAGTGGATGACTGGTTATAAGGACAACAGCATGTTAGTGGACTGTAGGGTGGATGTCTGGTTATAAGGACAACAGCATGTTAGTGGACTGCAGAGTGGATGTCTGGTTATAAGGACAACAGCATGTTAGTGGACTGGAGAGTGGATGACTGGTTATAAGGACAACAGCATGTTAGTGGACTGCAGAGTGGATGACTGGTTATAAGGACAACAGCATGTTAGTGGACTGTAGGGTGGATGACTGGTTATAAGGACAACAGCATGTTAGTGGACTGGAGAGTGGATGACTGGTTATAAGGACAACAGCATGTTAGTGGACTGTAGGGTGGATGACTGGTTATAAGGACAACAGCATGTTAGTGGACTGGAGAGTGGATGACTGGTTATAAGGACAACAGCATGTTAGTGGACTGGAGGGTGGATGACTGGTTATAAGGACAACAGCATGTTAGTGGACTGGAGAGTGGATGACTGGTTATAAGGACAACAGCATGTTAGTGGATTGCAGAGTGGATGACTGGTTATAAGGACAACAGCATGTTAGTGGACTGGAGAGTGGATGACTGGTTATAAGGACAACAGCATGTTAGTGGACTGAAGTGTGGATGACTGGTTATAAGGACAACAGCATGTTAGTGGACTGAAGGGTGGATGACTGGTTATAAGGACAACAGCATGTTAGTGGATTGCAGAGTGGATGACTGGTTATAAGGACAACAGCATGTTAGTGGACTGAAGGGTGGATGACTGGTTATAAGGACAACAGCATGTTAGTGGACTGGAGAGTGGATGACTGGTTATAAGGACAACAGCATGTTAGTGGACTGAAGAGTGGATGACTGGTTATAAGGACAACAGCATGTTAGTGGACTGGAGGGTGGATGACTGGTTATAAGGACAACAGCATGTTAGTGGACTGGAGGGTGGATGACTGGTTATAAGGACAACAGCATGTTAGTGGACTGAAGAGTGGATGACTGGTTATAAGGACAACAGCATGTTAGTGGACTGGAGGGTGGATGACTGGTTATAAGGACAACAGCATGTTAGTGGACTGGAGGGTGGATGACTGGTTATAAGGACAACAGCATGTTAGTGGACTGGAGGGTGGATGACTGGTTATAAGGACAACAGCATGTTAGTGGACTGGAGAGTGGATGACTGGTTATAAGGACAACAGCATGTTAGTGGACTGGAGAGTGGATGACTGGTTATAAGGACAACAGCATGTTAGTGGACTGTAGGGTGGATGTCTGGTTATAAGGACAACAGCATGTTAGTGGACTGGAGAGTGGATGACTGGTTATAAGGACAACAGCATGTTAGTGGACTGGAGGGTGGATGACTGGTTATAAGGACAACAGCATGTTAGTGGACTGGAGGGTGGATGACTGGTTATAAGGACAACAGCATGTTAGTGGACTCCAGGGTGGATGACTGGTTATAAGGACAACAGCATGTTAGTGGACTGGAGGGTGGATGACTGGTTATAAGGACAACAGCATGTTAGTGGACTGGAGGGTGGATGACTGGTTATAAGGACAACAGCATGTTAGTGGACTGGAGGGTGGATGACTGGTTATAAGGACAACAGCATGTTAGTGGACTGGAGGGTGGATGACTGGTTATAAGGACAACAGCATGTTAGTGGACTGGAGGGTGGATGACTGGTTATAAGGACAACAGCATTTTAGTGGACTGGAGAGTGGATGACTGGTTATAAGGACAACAGCATGTTAGTGGATTGCAGAGTGGATGACTGGTTATAAGGACAACAGCATGTTAGTGGACTGCAGAGTGGATGACTGGTTATAAGGACAACAGCATGTTAGTGGACTGCAGGGTGGATGACTGGTTATAAGGACAACAGCATGTTAGTGGACTGCAGGGTGGATGACTGGTTATAAGGACAACAGCATGTTAGTGGACTGCAGAGTGGATGACTGGTTATAAGGACAACAGCATGTTAGTGGACTGGAGGGTGGATGACTGGTTATAAGGACAACAGCATGTTAGTGGACTGGAGGGTGGATGACTGGTTATAAGGACAACAGCATGTTAGTGGACTGAAGTGTGGATGACTGGTTATAAGGACAACAGCATGTTAGTGGACTGGAGGGTGGATGACTGGTTATAAGGACAACAGCATGTTAGTGGACTGAAGTGTAAATGACCAGCCAGAAGAACAACAAATAGTGAACTGAAGCTGTGTCTGAGAGAATGCCTGCCTGGATGCTCACAGCCATGATGGCAGTTACCCCCCCGCCTGATAGGCATCACATAGACATCTCCCAGCTGTCACCCTTCCCCAGACTTTCAATAACTTCAAATTCCCCCGAAAACTTAGAGAATAAAGGCACAGTCGATCACTCATAGCTCCCTTCACTCTCCCGAGCACTACAGGGAAATAACAGCAGAAGGAAAAAAACTAAGTCAGGATCCCATCCTTTCCTTTCCCACAGAAATGCACCAGGCAGGATCCCTGAGGACACGGGGAAACACAGCTTTCATCATTTGGGTTAAGAAACAATAAAAAAGATTAATTTAAGATGGCGTGACGGCAATACCCAACCACTATATATCTGCTGTATCATATATCATATCAATGCTAATCTCTCGGTGTGGAGGTTTATATGGTTTTAAGGGTCCCGGTGATTAGAGCAGTGTCAAACCGGAGGCCAAACCAACCTACACCTTGTCCTTAGTAGTTGGCTGCCCCCGTGTCATTTCTAATTCTGCCACAGAGAACGGAACAGGCATTAATCGCAGAGGTAACACCAAACGGACGGAACCCAAACGGATCCTCGGCATAGTCACACCGCTGCCTCGAGTGTCGACCGTGATTTCTTCATTCGGGAGAGAGTGCCACACAAACCCGCGTCACTCTTGGAGTGTTTCACAATTGCCAGTCGATTATATCAGCCGACATTAGCATATTAAAAAAGAAAGACGGTACTTGAGACACGGATAATGATGGGAGTGTTGAAAATTATTTTTCTACTCGTTATTAACGGCACACATTAAATTCTGAGAGAAAAACCGAGGGGGGGGGGGCTATAAATACCCATGAACCTTTATTGTGTAAATAATCACAATTAGGCAGAAATAAGATCAGACCGTCTTTGTGGAAGGAAACTAATTAAAAATTGGGAGATAGCTGGTAAAGGGAGCGTCGCAGAACAAGGATTTGTTTGTCAGATTGGAACTGTGCAACCATCTATGGGAAATAAATGCTGTTAGCATTTTCTTCTTATCAAAACGGAGATGATATTGTGTTGCACTCCAGCTCCAACCCAGTTATTGTGTTTCAAGTGTGGCGATGGTGGGTTTGAAATGACATTATATTCAACCGACTTGTCGGTTCACTATATTAATGTTGAAACTGGTCTGTGTGGAACATTTATTATCGTGACAAATGTTAGGACGGAACAATTTAACGCAAATGAAGAAAATCTGACAAAGACTTAGGCCTTAACGTCCAACACTGCCTAATTTGTTCATGTATTAAACAAAACTAACTGGCATGACTGCATATATTTGAATTGCGTTAATTCACTTATTACACGTAACCTAATAATATAGCTTATATGTACTCTGCAGAATGTCCTATATGATCATGACGACGTCATCCACATTAATCAAATAATGTCATAGTCTAGAACTGAATGCATTTCAGTCATTCCAAAAGCTCAGAGCATTCTGAGCACTCTGTTTAAAAAAATATATAATATTTGATTTCCTATTTATAACTGCATCTCCTTCTTAGACCAAACATGTTATAAACACCTTAACAAACACCTTAATTAACTAAATGTTCTAAACTCATGAGGTTACATAAAACAAGGACTAATGTAAGTGTCTATTTAGAGGAAACAGTTACTGTTTATTTTCAACTTGTTTGTCAACTTGTGTGTCTTTAAGTTAGCCCTTGAGAAGCAAATATATAGCTAAATATTGACAACACTACTTGGTTGTGATCCATATTTCTCTCCCAGCAAGCTTTTCACACTATCAGAGAAAAAAACCCTCTTATGTTTACATTACTTTACATTACATTATTTTCTTTCTAATTTGAAAACTGTGAAAGCGTGCTGGGAGGGACATATGGATCACATACGTGTAATTGTCTGTAACAAAAACAACTTGCTTGTTTCCTTTACCATAACATATAAGCTAGCATGCTACCTTTAAAAAAGGAAATATAAATCAGAAAGGAAAATAAATCTTTCAAACAGAAAGTGTATCTGGTATTACTACTTTGATCCTTTTGTGTAAAAACTGTGATCAGCAGGTGGTGATGAAAGGATACTGCACTGACTTGACAGAGTTCCACATTTGTGGAACTGCTGTGGTTAGCAGATTCCCATTTGCTAATGTGAAGCATAAATGGCAGGCTCAGTTAATTTTGCACGCTAACTTGTTGAAAGCTAATATTTTTGCTTTTGCAAGATTGTAAAACTTCATAAATGATGCTAAAACAAATAGCTGCAGTAGATTTTAAAAGACTTCCCCATTAAAATATGCCAATTATTTACTTTCAAAGCTTTAACGTATTGAGCCAGTGTTAGGCATTAGACGACAGATTTCTGTCAATTCAGTTGCAACCTTCTACTCCGTAATTTGCAATTAATCAGTAAAATGACATATACCGTCTTTAATAAGCAACAAATGCACCTTTTAGCATGGACACTTTTGAAGTAGGATTTACAATTGGCTGCTAGCTGAACCAAACAATGTGAATTTGCTTTTCTTCTTGGAATGTTGGTTTACGGTCTCCTCAAGATTTTGTATTCCTCCCAGTTGTCATGAGTGTGGTGAGTTTTGGTTCTACATGGGTCTTCAAGTCTGAGTGTGGTGCACTTCCTGTGTCTGTTGATTGTTTTGTTGTTAGCACGGCTGGAGCTGGTTAGCTCACTGGGTCTATTTAACACTGTAGTTTGGTTTCCACCTTGCTTCTCAATATTTCAAATTCACAGAGTTATGGTGAGTGTTACTATGTTAGAATGATATCTCTGTCACGTTGACCGGAGGTGTAGTGTAGAAAAGCCATATGCAGAGCCAGGTTAAATTAGTTTGAGACAGGTTTATTTTACATAAACATAAAACAAACCGAGAATGGCGTAAAACACTAACTAGCTACAAATAATATTGCGCTACACAGCGACTCGAAAAACTCATTCAAACTACAGCAATACATGTTCTAACAAGCAAACACTCACCTTTAACTAACGTTGTGACTTTGGAAATAATAACCAACAAATGTACATACAGATCCAGTGACTTTTATACACACATAATCACCAAATCCCCTACAGCCATGTTACTTTAATTAAACTAAATACTAAACACCTCCAACACCCTCCTAGCCCACTAGACGTCCCTGATGGACTAGGAATTGTGACAAAAATAATAATAAGTCGCTATGGAGCGCAATTTGATTTAATCACAGTGTATGTTTTCCGTTCATACTACCTGTTTTTTTCTTATTTATGGACATCCAGGCTCTGCATTTGGCCTTCCCTGCTTTACACCTAACAGATTTGGTCATGGTTACCACCCATACGGCCGTATGATATTTTCTGGGTGTACTGTCATGGAGTGTTTGAATGGTCTCAACTGTTCCAGACTATAATAAGGCAGGTGTTAAAAAGTGTTAGCTAACAACCCTAAATCACAAAAAAATAACAAAAATATGACTGTATTTATGCTCACAACCTCTTGGTTTGACTTTGAATAAGCTGCTCCCAAAGTCTGTAGAATATCAAAAATACCATTCACATTTCTTACTTCTAATTTCACCTTTTTCATCAATGATCTCAGTTACTTATTTCTGCAATTTGTGTGTAGGTATATTCTCTGTAAATGCGCCTGCTGAATCACTAGGATAAATATAATAATTTTTCTTGAGTGTATTTTAAAAGCACAGAAATTTACTTCGAAGATCAAAGAGCAGGAATACCGGTAAAATCAGTCATTGACACAGATGGGGTGACATTGAAGAATGATTGAAATGCAGAGAATCAAGTAGTTGTAGGATCAAATTACAGGGGAGTACATGTTGAATAGTCAGTTCCATAGGAATAAAATGTAAAATCCTGCAAAACTCTTAAAAGCTGAGTTTGCGTGGTATTCCAAAACATTGGCAGTTGTTAACATGTTATACATGGACCAGTTGTTAACCAATCAGGACGTTGATGGGGTTGATTACAGCAATAGTGTATGTAATAATGTATCCTTCCACCTGTCAGAAACAAGCCAGATATTGGATAAAAACCTTGATTGGGTAGAATCTCATGTGACCTGTGACACAGTGTCATTAGAATGTCCCCGGCATCAAACTGGATTTACAAAACACTTCCAGGTGACCAATCAAAATGTTTCCAAATCATTATAAACATCCTTTGTAAGTTCTTATGGACCAATAGCGAATTACATCAAACCTACAGAGGGAACCAAGACAATATAAGAGTACTTTAGAGCACAAATACACTAATTTCCTGGCAAAAGTCCCAACAACTAGAAAAGTCCCAACAATGTATTTGCATTTGCAGGGAATGCATTTTATTTAATCCAACAAACGTTTTATAAAAACGGTACACAATATGTACTTACAATATCAATGGGAGGAAAAATACACTGTATTTGTATTTTGAACAACCATGTAGCTGCTGGTTATTTGACAAAATATAGTAGTATATATATATACAATTTGACAACTTGGCAACGAATTCCTTAAGAACATTAATGTTTATGACTGTAATCCACAATACCAAACCACCTGTACCACTTACCACCAGCCACAAGAATATCCTCTGCCCCATTTCCCTCTGCCATTCTTCCTTGTTAATCAAGAAAGGTATTATTTTCCCTCTTGTCTACAGAGCTGCATATCTCTCTGTCTAACCAATGTGATTGTGTGCTCTTCATCAACTAGGCTGTCTTGTTTCTTCTGATAGAGGCAGACGACACGCTTCCCTTCCCCCATAATTCCCTGCTTTCCGCCGACAGACAGACAGGCTGGTTCTTATTAACATGCACGCCCAGGTACAGTCCCCTCCAACACAGTTCAGCTGCGCACCAGGTTCACACACTATTATCACTGTGCCAAATACCCCTGGTTTCATAGTCCTAATAATCTTAACACCTCTTACAAATGGTGCCACTTCCAGGTTAGTCGCAAGAATAACAGTCTTACACAGTGCATCCGGAGAGTATTCAAAGTGCTTCACTTGTTCTACATTTTGTTATGTTTCAGCCGTACTCCTCGAAATTCTACGCAGTTTTGTTTGCAAAAAAATAAGAACGAATATAAAACATGTAAAGTATTAACAGCCTTTGCTTACTTTGTTGAAGCACCTTTGGCAGCAATTAAAGCCTTAAGTATTTTTTTGTACGATGCTACATGCTTGGCACGTCTACTTTTTAGCAGTTTCTCCCATTCTTATTTGCAGGACCTCTCTAATCCACTCCACATCAGGTTGGATGTGGAGCTTCAGTGCACAACCATTTTCAGATCTCTCCAGAGATGTTCAATCGGATCCGTGTCTGGGCTCTGGCTGGGCCACTCAAGGACATTCAAAGAGTTGTCCTGAAGCCACTACTTTGTTATCGTCGCTGTGTGCTTAGGGCCGTTGAATTTACCACTGGTGGACTCCAATTAAGTTGTAGAAACATCTCAAGGATGATCAGGGGAAACGGTTGTTTTTTATTCTTCTTAACAGATTTGCAAAGAAATAAAAATGTTTTGAAGTTTGAGGGAAAAATGAATTTAATCCACTTTGGAACAAGGCTGAGAGAGACAAGCGTTGTGAATACTTTCCGGATGTACTGTATTAGCCAACACTCCAGAGCTGATTCATGTCACAACTTATTACTATGAGGAACTGCAAAGATACTCTGAGGTGTATTCAAACATTCAATGAAGACCTGAGACCTGCTCCTCACTTTTACAGAGTAACCACCAGGGATTACATGAGGACGTATTCCTGCTTTCACTCTGTACACTCCCATTACATGTTACCCTCCCAGTGATTATTAAGCCACAGCGTATACCAGAGATATGCTTTTAAGTGCCATAAATACAACACCATGCGTGTGTACAGTTACACAAATAAACAGATGTACTATTGTTCAGGTAAGACGTAAACAATAGGTGCGGACCGTAGTTCTCCTGAAGCCACCCTGAAGTCTCGTCATTTTAGAGAGGCTCAGACGCAATAATGTGCACATTCCCCGGTATCTTACCATTGTACAGCCAATGTGAAGGTTGACATGCTGGGAGTGGTTTTAAGCACTGACTACAAAGTAGATGTTTTGCTTATTGTGTGCACATAGTAGTTGTTTGCAAATGACACACACACAGGCCTACTACAAATTCAAACAGATACTGAGTTAACACCAGCCAAAGTAACAGTGTCAGGTTAGCGATTAGCATGTTAGCAGCACACATGCTTAGAGGTTCAGGAACATGAACAATCTGTATTATTT